>OZ024918.1:18989137-19589137 GCA_964017125.1 Flabesymbios commensalis | reverse complement strand
TTATTATGGTTTACAGATGGGAAAGTTATATTATTGAAAATTCTAGTGTATTGTGTGAAATTGGATGTTTTGCATGTTTTGGAGGACGATTTTGATGATTTAAAGCGGGGTTTTAAAACTTTTTGCTGCATTGATCAAAAACAGAATAAAGTAATTAAAACTTATGTGATTGTCAGTAATAGACTGCATGCTACTTGTGACATACAGTAAAAAGTAGGCTTATAAATAGACTATAGGGGCCTACATGTATATTCCAATTATTCATCCTGACGTATTGGGAAAAAGCTGTCAGTAGGCATACATACAGCTATCAGTATCAGTCAGGTGTGATCTGTGATAATTGGTGATAATTGGTCTGTACTTGATCAACAATAACTCTCCATTCCCGGATTAGAATGTCGTGGTCGGACAAAGAAAAAAATGTAGAGGCGTGTTTTAATGTATATTCACTTCTGGCTTGTTGGGTGCAATATTTTTCAAAGTTGAATCATTCATTATCTATGAGATATATCAATACTCAATTATCACAAATATTGTATAGTAACCATGTTTTTCACAGTAGCATTTACAGCGATCTAGATCTGATTAAGTAAGATAATTCCGTTGTTCAGTAGCAGAAGCAAAATCATTTTGTATGGCAGGTTTAGGCCAGATGCTCCACAACCCACTTTCTCTTCATCCCATGTAGCTACAATGCGCGTTGGACCACCACTGCCACCTGCAACATACGAATAATGACCAATCAAAACATTGTATCATGAAGTGATGACCCAATGTCGTAGACGTTGAGCCAACATTTTACCTTAAGTTTAGAAGCTCTAAAGTTTTGAAAATCTATACCGACGTTTATGACATTCCCAGAATGCATTGCTATGGTGTCATAATAATAAAACGTTCAATACAATTTAAATTTAAACATTGCCACATTACAAAATGTTAACATTGCCACCAGCAACCACCGATTTAAAAGTTTAGAATGTTTTTTTTATCAGTTTAACCTTGAATATACATTACAGAACAGCGAACAAAACCACTGATAATTTCACAAGCTTTGTGTATCTGCAAATGTTTTCGTCCCTTGTAAATTGATCGACACCAGAATTAATTGGTATTTCACATTGAAAAATTTAAATGCTCACTCAATTTCAACTACATGTGAAATGGAATCTTAGTGAATTCGACAGATACAGAAAGGGGTAGGACTAAGTGTGTGCAAATCAGCATTTACCCGTTTATATTTACAAGTGGGATAGAGGAAAGCATATTTTCATCTCTTTAAACCTATATGCTGGAGAGGGGTCGAACACACAAAGCCATGACATGACATGCATTTGGAGATTTAACCAGTACACCACGAGAAATAATAAGAGCCAATAAAATATATCCCGGCCCATTTTAGCCAATATGTAAACAAGGCAAGATAGCATAATGGTTTATCCTTGTGTTCAGCCTAACACAATTTTATTTTATTTTTGTTAAACTCTCACTCAGGCCCCTACCTAGCATCGGTTACATAAATAATTATTTTGTTCTGTGAATCCAGGTGATTATTTATTTCCAAGGTTATTCAAGGTTATTATGCCACGAATAATTATAGTCCTATCATCCAGAAGTATTATTAAGTATATGTATATAAGTATGTGATTATTTCAAGGTTAGCCAAGAATATTATTCATATGTCATACAGTGCAATTTGGATATTTTCATCCAGAATTATTATTAATGTTAAGCACTATATTATTATTTCAAGGTTAACCAATAATATTATTCAACACCTATCATCTGGTCATACAGTGCAATTGGCTGTGACATTTGCTTAACATTACCGGTATCTTTAATTATTTAACTTCTACATTAAAAACTAAAATTAAACACATACCTTATACACATACTGTCACTTACGTGGTGGTTTATTTAACATCTGAACTTGCATATCAATCAAACAATCAATTATTTGTGTACTTTAAAACAGCTCCAAAGCGTACTGGATGGTGATGATCACATGGGTAGATTACGACCTCTCTTACTGAAATTCTGGAAAGGTTATCGACCCAGGATTTTGGAACAATGTTGGTTTAAATTGTTTTGCCACCGTCGTAGACTGAAGACCAACAATAAGACAACATTGGTTCAATGTCTCGCGTTTGCTGGGAATATTTTGGTGAGGTGTCTATACTGCCGTGCAGTATCTGCTTACTATGCAAGTAAGCAGATACTGTTTTTTGGCTTTGTATAGCGGTATGCACGTTTGGAAAAAAACTAATTTGATCAAGTCAACTCTATACAAATTTATGCCTAATATAGTCCTGGCACATGTCAGCACGGTTTATTATTCTCTGTGCATGAACCTTGACAAACCAGACCAGCTGTACATCAAATGTGAAATTCCTCCGAACTATAATAACTATTATATAAAGGGGCATTATATTATTTTGAATGCTATGAAATGTCACAGACTTTAACACTTTAAACCCTCACGATCATTTTACATCCTTGAAAACAGACCTAATTTTCGTACAATCAAGGGTTTTAGAACGAGTATTTCCATGAAACTGGTTTACCGATACATGGCAATTTTCTTTAATTTTCAAACCACATCATATTATCTTCATCCACTACAAGTCGAGAATTGCGATAGCAATTCGTGGCTTAAGTAGTGGATGAAGATGAGAATGGTAAATTCAGGCTTGAAGGGGTTAATCATGCTAAAGACTGGGTACTCTTCAGAGCGGGCTGAATTGTATGCTAATGGCCAGGATAAAAATTGAATATACATGTACATGTATTATTATTTTAGCCATTTCCCCGCTTAATAGTTATCCTTTTAAATATTTTTGTTTAATCACTTGTGTCTACCGCGACCCACAACTTTAAGTCGGTGAAAATTATTCACATTTGTTTAATTTGACATTAAACAATTGTAAATCTTGAAATAAAAATGATTTAAAGATTCATACAACTGCGAAATGGGCATGCGTGGGACGGTCAGGTGTAGGGCTACATTAGCCTATAGTTGGTCCAGTGTTGTTTTAAAGTTACACCAACATCTGCGACGCTGGCCGAAATTAAATCAACATTTGGAGTGTGCTGTGTTTGCTGGGAAAGCTCTCACTGTCAATATGCTCGAGGTCAACAGTGTTTTCAGATCTCCATGGTAACACAACCGTTTGTGTCTCAGCTCGAAACCCACATGAGAGAATTGGTGAATTATTTCCTCATAGATGTCGCTCAAGTATATAAAGTTTATATGATTTTGGGAACTTTCTCTCAATGCGGCGGTGTGTTTGAAACGCATATAGTATTATTATCTTGGCTGATAACTGTGGATGTGTGGTGATATGTCATTGTTGAATATCCAGGGGCCACTGTTGCATTCTGGGGACATCCTTGTCCAGTGTATTTTGACAGTTGAGTATACTTTTATTATGCTAATGCAACGGATTAACACTCAACCCGAATTAGAACTGTATGTATTATTCAATAAATCATTTATTACCTACAAAGGTTTATGCAGACCATTGAGTTAAAATATAATTATGAGCATACATCAAATATAGTGTTATAAAATTTGTGAAAGACCTACATTGAAACTATACTATAATAACAGAATATGTCATGGTTATACAGACCACATTGCCGTTGATGAGGTCAACTGTACACACACCTAGGCCTTGGTCCAGACAAAGACGTTGGACCAATTTTGGTTTAATGCTGGCCCAGCGTCGGAGCTCAAAGGCTCAAAAGGCTTAAAGGACGTGATCAGTGTGGGCCATTTCACTAAGGAAAGCTTTATCTTAACGTTCAGTCATATATTATGTATATCAGTAAAAAAGTTAAGATAATCTGAACTTTTTAATGATAAATGACTCAAAGTTAAGATAAGATTTTCTTAGTAAATGGGCCCCACAGGCAGGTGATGATGGTCACGAGACCTGTCGGGCGGGGGGCGGGGGGCGGGGGCTCTATACATCATATCTGTCAACATTGAGAAATATGAAAGAGAGAGATTTAACCCTTTAACCGCCGGTGCCGAATTAATTCGGTTTTTCACTTAATTATTACTACATTCAGTACCGCTTTTCAAACATGTTAAAGCCATAATGAGACATCAATCGGCAAAAGAGCTGACCTCCATTTTGTCAAGTCTGCATAATTTTGTGAATCGCGTCAGCGAGACAAAACTTCAAGTGAGTGAAAATTCCAATTGAATAATTTGGTGGTTAAAGAGTTAATCTGGTTTTGTGTACACTCACTTAGGCGAGGGGTCCGGGGCCGTCTAGGACTCCAGAAGCTCAGGGGTTATAAGTCTTTTTTGAGGGCATTCCTGCTGTTTCCTGGCACCTTTCACTAATAAATTCCAAGTTTTTTCTCTTATTAATGTTTTTTTATTATCAGTCACCAAGGACAAGATTAAACATCAAATTTGGAATTGTAATCGACAATGTTGCCGTAACAAAACTGACGAAACCGATTTCCTGTAATGAACAAGACGAAACTGATGAGACAAAACTGGTTTCCTCTAATCGGCGAAACTGACGAGACGAAGCCACAATATTGGCCCTACTAAGCTTTTTTTCAAGTTAGCGCTTGAAAAAATGTTGACCTAATGTTGAACCACAATATTAAACCAACATTGGGTGAACGTGTGCATAAGGTGTTTATGCTACCTGGCTGAGATATCGGCAAACAAGCTTTTAAACATTCGTTGATTCAATGTAGGCCTAACATTAACTCTACATCTGCTTGCTCATTGTAATCTATTTGGGTGTTTTTCTGGAATACTGGCCCAACATTTGTATGACGTAGGCCAACGTTGTGTCTGACCCATCATCAGACCTAATCACTTGTAAACCAAGCATTGACAGTTGACCTAAACTTGGTTTTACCGATGATGGCCTAACAGCATAATGGTTTGATCCTGCTATTAAACATACCAGAAAATCGTATTTAGCGCTTAAAGGGTGTTTAGGGGCCACCATTTACTTACTAGGGGGAGGGGGCTGGAGCTTTTGAACTGGACAAATTATGTATTTCACCTCTTGTCTGCAATATTTTATTTATTCCACACACTGACTCAAGCAAGATATTTATTTCACTTTCTAAGAATTATTTTTTGTGGGGGTTTAAGAGACGAGCAAGCAAGGCTTCACAAATTTAGGCGTCATAAAACGATGCCGAGCGCAGAGAGGGAATTTCTGGCAGTTACATATTTATTTCCTTCAGACAATTAATTATTTCATGCAAATTTAGTCTCAAAAGAGTTATTGGAAAAATACTACAGCCCCCTCTCCAGGAGATTGAATGGTGTTCCACTTATGAGTAAATTAATAGAATAATAATACATCTACTTGTATGGTGGGTAAGTTGCAGGTCCACCATCTACAACATTGGCCATAATATCAACATTGGGCCAAGGTCTCGTGTTTGTTGAGCTTTAAATGCGGAGAAAGGAGAAGGGGGGGGGGTTAAGCCCTTTTACTTTGAAACTATTTCGTTTCTTGAATTTTCATTAAATAATCTACAATTCTCGTCAGTTTCGTCGATTACTGGAAACTAGTTTCGTCACTTCCGTCTCGTCAGTTTCGTTTCATCGATTAATAGGCTACACAGAAAACCAGTTTCGTTGATTATAGAAAGCCTCTGTATCAGTGGGCCTATATCATTTTTTTTATTTCTTAGGTCACGTTTGATATATAGACCCAGTTATTTTGGTAAAAAGAACATTTATTTTCCAGAGGTCGAAAAAACGGGAGAAAATGTAAGTGAAACGGGAGGTTGGTGGATGTCCCTCCAAAACGGAAGACCCTCGCCGAAAACGGGAGGGTTGACAGGTCAGAGACATGCTAGATGAGATATTCTGAAAACGACAGGGTTACTAGTATCTATATTTAGTATGTATTATCATGATAGAAAAAAATAGTGATCTCTATATCTATCTAGTATATACAACGTTTTTTTCAAATTCGCTCAATATACAGGTTTTACATATTAGCAGAAATGTTATCATTCAAATATACATTCAACAGCATAGAAACAATGCAGTAATAAAATTGTAATATAATTAAGGAAATTATATGTGTATTTACAAAGAAAATCATACAAAATAAACACATTTATTTTAATGTATTTATTTCAATGTATTCAACACTGCAAACAAGGTTTTTAAAATTACATGTTGAGAATATGAAAGATAACTACACAAGCCTGAAATCATATATCATCCCCGCCATAAATTGGATTAGAGTTTTTTGCGGTCACAGAGACTTAAAAAGTCGTGGTGGCCATTTTAAATTTCAGTAAAATCACCTGTACATTTATAGTGGGCAATGTGATTGTAAAAATTATTGTGAATTATTTCTCACTTCAAGTTTTTGCGCCCACAAAAAATTATAAAGTTCATCTATTGCGGCCATTTCAAATTTCAGTAAAACCTTAAAAAAATCACTTGCACATCTCCATATCGTGGGGAATGTTGTAATTGTAAAATTTAAATAATTTATGACTTTAAGTTTTTGCGCTCACAAAAATATTAGGAGTTGACCTCTGTCGACCATTTTGAATTTTGGTAGCATCTTTAAAAAAATCACTTGCACATCCCCATGTGGCTAGGAATGTCATTTTTTTTTGAGTTTTTGAGTTGTTTTTGAGTTTTTGCGCACACAAGAAAATGTGACGCCGAACAGAATTCTGGCGCGACTAAAATCCCCCTTCCCCTAGGGCGGGGGATAAAAATGACATTGACATGATGTTTAAAATGTCTGTTCTCCTGTTCCCCGCACCAACAACCAGAGATGAAATAACCACACATTTTTATACAGTGACAAAAAAATAGCATAGTTTAGGACGGCACGTATGGATCTATACATGCTTATAAAACAGTGAAATAAAATATGCTAGAAAAATTTACTTTGCTCAGAGCATAGGCGATACAATTATTTTGTTAATTAATTTACTTCATTGACTAACGTTTCACCAGTATAAGCAAGATATATATATTAACAGTGAAAACTAGTAGGCCATTGCGAAGGTAAATAACTGCAACATGGCCGTATTCTCTACACGTTATCTATATATCGTAACATGTTCACTTGACAAGCTCATTGGAATGTCACATTGCATTGCATATTGATGGTTTAACATAGTAGGCCTAGGCTTATGTGAGTAAATACATGAATCTATTTTTTGAAATACTAATGTGGATAGTACACGAACTATAGCTTAATATAATGATATCATTATGTTTGGGCTAACTATAACACAACATTTGAATGGCTTAGAGGTGGAGTGATCAAAGTCCGTATTTTTTCAGTTGCCTATAAAATACTTTAAAGTTAAAATCAAGTAACAAAATTATTTATTTCGTTTTTCATTCAACTTTGTTAGGTCAATAACATTATGGAAGTTATGCATCGGTGTTTACTTTTCATTCCTATTGGCAGGTATATAGTTATTGATGTCGTAAAACCCAATTATTTGGCAATTATTATTTCAGTTTATTTTATAAATATGCTTTTGAAATTTAACAATATCAATTTATTTGTAAACTTCACCAACTAGCATAAAAACTGTCTAGTGTCTCATCATCTTGCTCCAGTAAAAAAAAAGTTATGATTGGCATAGCATAAACTGATCCATATGAGGGGTGTTCTATAACAATTAGGCTAGGCTATCTTTTTCTGTATATCTCAGAGGTAAACTGATCCAAGTCAAAATGTCCCTATATAAAATGATTGACTTGGATCACTTTACCACTGAAGAAAAGTATCAATTTTGAAGGTGAAAAATAATGTTGATTAATAAGTCTCGAATTTTTCAATCGATCGCTTAGATATTTTAGTATATCATTTTCTATATATTTAGCTTTCTCAAAATGAAATAAACAGAAAAAATCGAATTTTGGACTTGGATCACTTTACCTCTCAGCCATTTATTTAAAAGAACACAAATCGTAGTCCAAACATTATTGTTACTTGAAAAGTCACAATTCACCTCTAGTTACATTTGTTTCGGGAATTCGTTTGACCCTGCTAGTAGGCCCCTATAGCCAAAAAAAGTGATATTTCCACTTTGTAAGCGCCAGAAAAACATCAACTACCATAAAGTTTTTACAGTGGGCATATCTCAGAACAACATCATTTACAATAACGTTAGTAGATAAATCTGCCTATAGCCCTGTAAGTCTAAAAACACATCAATCAATCACTGTTTTGTAAATTCAGCAAGCTAGAAAAATCGCCATTTTTATGTGACGAGTGGCACAAAACGAATTTAGTCATTGTTGTATGAAATATAGATATATATAGAAACATTTTTCATAGACAAACCATGTTAGCCTCAATATTACGATAAATATATTATTATGTACCAACATAAAAGTGTGCATAAATACATAATGCGTATACAATTTATATACCAAATTAAAATAGCGCCCAATAGGGCAAAAAAGAGTAGAGAACGTTTTCATTAAATTATTGATAGGCTACTTAACTCGATGCTTTCTTACATCTGGTTTTTACCAAGATCACGTGAAGCCTACAATACAGATGATACGCACATCTTAATTAAAATTTATATTTCGATAACTTACCTCTAATAAAAATTGGCATGGCATATAAAGTGGCTCCGACTGGTGGTATTTTGTGTACATTATTCACAAATTCCAAGTTGTATTTGTTTTCCTTGCTTAGTAGTATGTGTGACTTAAAAGCGACTGCGTTGCCTGGGTCTATGGACGGGGTATCCGTCCCCACGCCATATATGTTACGGTTTTCCAGAAGCCAGCTGGTCGCGTCGACGCTGAATCCGGGAAAATGAAGGGACGACCACAGTTCCTGTTGAAAAAATCCATTTAAATGGTGTGCATTTTTAAAAAAATGGAAATATTTTTTTATGTTTTAGAGCTGGAATATTTGCCGAAACTTCCATCTGCAATTAATTAGTCCGGCAGCCATAGTAGTATACCTGTGATATGGAGTAGACCTATATATTTTTTCTTTACATGAAAGCTGCTGCTCAGACCTCCTGATTGAAGATTCAAGAGTGTGTGGATGTGTCGCGCTTGGGCAATTTTAGTAAGTTACATTTTTTGAAAATGGCCACTTTTTGGCCTGGAAATATGTATAATATCACTTTCTAACTAAATTGACCACGATATATTATTTCTAATAAGAATAATGAAAGCACACCCAAAGCAAAAATGTAGCAAGATGAATAATATTAGTAGAAAAATATTTACTTCAACAATAACAACATACAGGCGAAATATTTGTTCATTTATTTGAGAGTGTTTCCTTCAGTCGCCTGATATGGGCTCTGGGCATGTCTAGGGGACATACTCCCAGACATGCCCAGACCCTAGGATACATCTTAATTTATATCTGGGGTGTACAATCGTTGGGAGTTTGTTTGACCATTTTAACACCTGGGGCACTGATGTCGACTATAGGAACATATCAGTGTTTTTATTAGTACTTGTGTGGCAAATTGTTAGAATTAAAATATTTTTGTATGAACCGGGTATCTTACGTCTTGAGAGATGTTGGCGGACACATTCGTACCAAATACAGCATTTGCATCCGGCCATTTGAGATCCCAGCCACTGGACAACAACACGACAGAATGGTCAGGGATTCGTCCGTGATTTGCTTCCCATGACTCCAGGTCACTCACTCCTAGTGTTGCGTCGGGATCCTTCTCTGCAAGATAGACAGGATTTCAAGATTTGGCGGATTGGGTTGATTATTGGAAATATCATATAACCCAATTAGGCTCACCGATATGTTTTTTTCCCAATGACGTTTCCATGAGAAGTGACATTATTATAAATAGGTTGGCACGGCTACACGTATTAGAAACGCAAATCAGTTAAATCATTTTTCTTGGTTGATCTTCAGTAAACAGTGCTTAACTGGCACAGGATTTTAATGAATCTTCTCCGTTGTGGAAAAGACCTATAACATGTATAAATAGTTATATTATTATCTCTCAGTGTGTGTGTCAACAGTGTATTGATAAAACACACTGTCGTGTAGACTCTCATGTAGACTTGGCTGGAAAAAAAGAATTCTATATCATAATAAAGCAAATAAATTGGTGGGAAAATGTGGGAAAACTTGATCACCAAGATGCGCATGCTTCCACCAGTTAAACGACATGTCTGTGATGGTGACTGAAACAATATTAATGTGAAACAATATTAATTGTTTTTATAATAATCAAAAATATTAGAACACGTTGAGAACTGAGCTATGAAAGGCTGATATAATTCACATTGAGACTGAACGAAGGCTCGGGAAAATAATATTATGAATAATAACACCCAGTTTAACAAGCACCAAGACACCAGCCCCATCACAGGTGAAACGTTGTAATGATGAGTAAAGTATAGTTCTGGGTAAAGTAACTAACTACAACTTATATAAAGTATTCATAACCAGAGCGAAATACTCCATTCAATACCCCATATCCAACAGAAATACCTTATAGGCAACTTACATTTCAGACAAAACTGAAAGACAAGAGTTTGACATCTTGTCATAGATTGGGTGAATGCTCTATAATTCTAAGGATATACTCGCCCCCTTGGAGTTAGAAGGTGGTAAACCGCCACTTTGTAAAGTGGCAGTTTAACACCTTCTAACTCCAAGCAGGCGTACTGAACTTCTCATATACTGTAAGGATATACTGTACTTCTCACTTCCGTGCCTCTCAGGCTACAATGTACCTTATCATGATTATACCGCCTCCTAGATTTGTTAGGTGAAGCTCCTAAGATTGGTCGTTGATTTTATGAAGTATATGCATAGTAGAATTGGTGATATCGTGAGAAATACTGACTGCAAAGTTCGACCGTTATAGAAGTGTTGAATCTGAAGATCTATCAGCACCTAACGCGCGACAGGCGACAGCTATAGCGAAGAACAATGCCTTTCCAATGTACCGTTTAACTACCTGACTACTGCCGTGCAAAGCCATTAACGGTAGTATCTGCTTACTTTACAAGTGGGTAGACACTGCCTTCTGGCTTGGCAGAGCTTGTCCTACATACTGACGTTGCTCCAGCGCTACCACAACTCACTTGATACTGTTGAAGACGTGCACTCACCTGCTCGACTTGATATGTTGACCACCACCGCGGGGGCTATCAGACGCTCAACTGGGATCTGGTCCACATTCCAGGCCTGGTCAGCTTTGTAGTTAAAGTGTGACGGCGCATCCATATGGGTACCAATGTGTTCACCACTTGAAAACTGGTTCATATAAAACCTGTACGAAGAAGAGGTTTGGTAAATATAACTCACATTCTCCTAAAAAGCAAACAATGAAGATTTAAATATACGGTAACCATTCCAGAAACCACTTTCTGATTGTTGTTGATCTTGAGATAATATTTCAAGGTGAATAGAAATGTCCAGATTAACGTTGCTTCGTCCCTCGCTCATTCATTCATTCATTCATTCATTCATTCATTCATTCATTCATTCATTCATTCATTCATTTATGACATTCATGCATGAAATGTTCCATATGAACATGATGAAAACCCAAACTAATTTGAATTGGTTCTCGTTAAAGTTGTACACTTTGACAATTAAGTATGATCCCCTATTTATGTAGCCCTACTGTTGCTTTGATAATAATATCCTATCTTGTTCAGAAGCCGATGACAGCAGTGTCCCCATTGTAGTCTATGTAGGGCAGGGACCCTGGTGTAGGGGTTAACGCTACGGCTTGCGACGCCGGACGCGGAGTTCGCCCCCCTTCTAGGCTTTCTGGAATGAAAGATTTCTAAAGATTCATTAGTTTGTCCGAGAGATAACGTGCGCAACCTCAGACCGCCAGGTCTAGAATGTTAGCCTGCATTGTATGTGTACAAAAGAGGTATAAAGCTTCATTCATTCATTCATTCATTAATTCATACATTCATTCATTCATTCTTGAAACTATTTTCAGACTAGGCCACTATGTTTTTTGTCTGTTTTAGATGAGAAACAAATCCGAAATCTAATGAGAAAGGGTGGAGAAAAAAAATCATTCAAGAAAATAAAACATTGAACCTATTTCTGGAAAAGTTAACTAGGGCGGCGAAATGAAAAAAAACTTTTGACCTATTTTAAAAAAGTTAAAGAGGGCGACCAAAAAAACAACCAAAAAAAATAGCAGGAAAAATGTGTTTTCTCTTGAAATGAACTGAGGCTTTTCCTGAACGTTGTTTTTATCTCCTGAAATTACCTGGCTTTTTTTCGGAAAAACAACATTCCAATGCGCAGCCCCAATCTAATGCATTCATCTAAAACAGAGAAAAAAACATAGTGGCCTTGAGGAGAGTGAGGCAAGCTGAACCACGAGGCAAATTGGGCCACCCCTTGTATAGCCAAATCTTATTTCCAGCGGCATGTTTAGTGCCATCTAGTGAATATAAATTACATTATATATTCACCATATTCGGTAAGAAACTTTTTCAAAAATACAAAAAAACTAGGGATAAAATGATTTTTTATGTAGTTTTGAAAATATTTTTGATGTGTATTCCATGTTGATCTTTTTATCAATGGTTCAAGATATAACTTAGATTATGACCAATTTTGATACATATACAGGTAGTCTATGTTTTGACTAATATTGGCTATAATGAGGCCATAATTTTAAAATACAGGACAAATTGATATTTTACAAATGGCGCCGGATGAGGCAAGTTTTATGGGGCAAGTTGAACTGGCTTAGACTTGCCATGGCTCAACTTGCCCCAAGTAAAAAAAAATACAAAGAGAAGGAAAACAACACTTTTTGTTAAGTGGCTGACATTTTCTTATCAAATTATTGACATGCGACCAAAACATCTTTGCTTTTGTGGCAAGCCAGCTGGTAAGTGCCTATGCACAATATCGAAACTGATCCGGACTCACTGATCGAGATAACGAGTCCACATAAAATCAAATTAAAAATAAAATGGCCGCCATTTTTTTAATAAAAAAATTAACTGGCCGCCACTTTTTATTCTTTTAAAGTGAACTGCAACCAAAAAATTTAATTTTGTGACCTGGAAAGTGAGTGCGTACATACAAAATCATAAGCGATTTGGACTAGCGGTCTTTGAGATAACCACAACGACTCTAAAAATTCAAAATGGCCGCCATTTTTGTGAAACCATGGAAACGCAACAAAACGCCGATTATTTCGCAGTCAAGCAGTTAAGTAGAGTTGAGAGGGTGATATAAAAACATTTAGTTTGGTATATTTAGTGACTGGGAATAAAAAAAATATTATATTAATCATCCAAATTTTACAATTGGTTTATCCCCAACCTGCCCCAGCCATGGCCCATCTTGCCCCAGTTTATTTAGTTTATGTCAAAATCAATGTAGATTACCACTTATTTATGATTCGTAACAAAAACAAACAACAAAAACTTTCATAAATACATTTATTCATTTAGTCTATTTGAGTTGTATGAGCACAATAAACATTTCAAAAATAGTGGCCCAACTTGCCTCACTCTCCCCACCGGGTGTGATATAAAGATGTTATCTGATACTTCTACAATACAACCGGCACACGAAAGTCGATGAGCGACATTATCCAAGGCTTGAAATGAAACATCGGTTACATAACCCTCGGATATACACATAATTGAGCATTCTGCTGTTGTAAATGAGCCATCGTATCAGCTTTAGGGAAAAAGAGCGAGGTAAGCCCATTGAGTACCCAAGTTGACAAAAGTCCATAATTATGTTAAAGTTCCAAACCGTAGAATAATAGTGCAATTCTGACATTCAGCCAATTATTCAGAACACCAGACGATCTTGGCTTGAGTTTCAGCGTTGTACCAATGCGTACTGACAATAGCAAGAAGGCCGTATCCACAGAGACACTGAAATGTGGGAACGCAACCCTCAGGCGATTCTACTGGTATACATAAGACGCGGCTTGGGAGAGCGAAGCAATATCGCGACAGAAGAAAGGCCGAAGCCGGGACCATGCCCCACCCTTATATCGAATGACTTTAAGGGTTCTTTATAGTGCACAGTACCACAGGCACCACTGTATACTCCATGCCTTTGAACAGTTTGGAGCACTATATGCATAACAAAGACAACCAATATCCGGCCCGACCGGGAATCGAACCTGGCTCATGATGACAACACAGAACTGACCATTTTCATGTCAGCACACCACCAGAAGACATATGGTCAGTGTGACATCACTATTGGTGAATCTACTATCTCACCGGCGTCTCATGCACGCAACCTTGGTGCTGAGATGGACAGTCATCTGTCCATGTCGCACCAGGTGAGCGCTAAGGCATGTATTTACCACCTTTACAGACTGTCATCAATACGACGTTATCTGGCGGTAGAAGCCACAAGGAATGCTGTTCAAGCCCTCATAGCATCTCAGCTTGACCACTGTAACTCTTTACTGGCAACAATACCATCAGCCCATGCGAACTACAGAAGATCCAGAATAAAGCAGCTCGCCTTATAACACGCACTCCACGGCTTCATCACATCATACCGGTACTGAAACAACTTCACTGGCTGCCTGTGGAGTGTCGTATTCAATTCAAGATGATAGTGATGGTGTTCAAGTGTCTGCATAGTGAACCTCCATCGTATCTGTATGACCTGTTACAACCCCGTAAAGTGGACAGTCATCTTCGCTCTGACAGTGCCATTAAATTGTACCAACCCATTGCATTCAGTGTCACAGCGCCCGAATTGTGGAACAATTTGCCCACAGATCTACGCATTTTAAATGTTGTATCTGTTTTTAAGCGTAGATTAAAGACACACTTCTTCAGTAATTATTTTAACTGATATTTTAAGCTACTCGTTCATGTCATTATTTTATTGCTTCGAAAATTTATTTTAAACTATTTAAAATATTGCTATATTTAATTATTTTTAAAACTGTTCTTTATAACTTATAATATTTTAATGTTTATTTATTTCATTGTACATCGCCTTGATCCACACTGTGGGATATGCGCGTTATCGAAGAACGTGAAAAAAATCGCAGAGGAGTAGGCCAATAGTACCACAAACAAGTCGTGAAAAAAAGATCTAATCTGTACATATGATCTGTGATATATATCATGTTGAGCACTCAAGGTAGGCCGACATATTTTCTGAAAGCTTTTAAATGAGTCAATAAAATTGAATAGTAATTTGCCCATAGTCCAACTAGAACTTTAGTGAAGAGATTTGTATATATTATCTGATCAGATAATATCTCTCTGATATGCCTAGCAACTATTCAGCAGAATAATCTACACAGCTTAAGACCGTGGTCCACTGAGCAAAGAAATTAAAAAATTTAGCCACTTGAAGATGTGTCTCGCTACCGCGATCCACAACTTCAAATGACTGAAAATTTGTGTTATTTGTGAAATTTAGGTCACAACATACATCAGTGTTTCAAGATTTAAAGCATATTTTATTTTTAACAACTGATTATCGGGGGTGATACAGGTGCTAATAGAAACACAGAATGTCTACTGTAGTCGACATCAGTGTTCCAGGGGTTTAAACCCGTGGTTCACTACATAACGATTTGCAGCGCGAGAGTTATACAATTTATGATGCGATGCCCCTCGCTTTCAGTCGGTCAATTCGAAATTAAAAACAATCACATGGAGACACCAACTGAAAAATATTCATAGGTATCACATCATAAATTGTATTGCTCCCACCCACGATGGAAATCGCTCTGTAAAAAATATTTTACAAAATTAAAATACAGATATAGGCCTTAGCCCTATATTATGATACCTTGGAAACTCAGATTATCGACTGTAATTTATGAGGTCTATGCCGCGTTCTTTGTGGAATCCCATTGTCCTGCGCAGGCCTATCATGAACTGTTTTCTATCACTATACAGTCAGACCTGTCAACCCTCCCGTTTTCAGCGAGAGCCACCCGTTTTCGAGGGGCATCTCCCTAGCCCCAGTGGCTGATACAGGTTTCAGCCACAGATTGACCGCGTACAAAATCGTGGGACATTTCATTGGACTGAGATATCTGAATATATCGGAGAATAATCAGGGTGAAAATAGTCTTTTTAGAATCAGTATTAACATTTCAGTTCCATGCCCGCTGACTCAGCTCAGAGGTCACACAGTCATTAAAAAGTTACGGACATTTTTCGGACCTTGGAGTCGGGATCGCTCTCAGTCACCGCCATGTTGGATTTTTCGGGTTTAGCAAATACATCAATCCACGGCCTCGGAGAAGACAACACGGCTACTGGTGCAGTGGTAAAGCTGTCTGCTTGGAGAATCGGAGATGTTCCGAACCCCGCTCTGGCATTCAAGTTTCAAAGAAACAAAATGTTTCTTCCCCGCTCACTCGTAAAGATTAAATATTGTGCCAAGCCTCCGTGACCGAGAAGTAGCGTGCTCGGCCTCAGACCTCCTGGGCTCGAATTCTGTGTCTGGAGGGCAGTGTCTTCTCATTCATCTCACCATCCTCAGGAGGTTCTCCTGGCCCAGTTTAGCCTACATGTGCACAAACGTGGCCTAAAACCCCATTCATTTTATTTTTGTTTTTAAACCGCCAAACCACCATTCTCAAAATGCCCTCGTGCTTACAGCTGAGAAAGTAGTGGTTGGGGGTTTTGGGTACACGAGCACTGTGCCGCCTGTTCCGACCAGGGTGAGCAGTGTAGGTTTTGGGCAGAGGGTGCGTTTTAAATAAAATAAAAATACGAAACTAATATTATAGGCCTACCGCTTCTTATCAAAGGAGTTTAGGCTTACTGATCTTACTAAATACATAACTTTATAACATTTTTTTCTGGCGGATCCAGGATTTGAACGACGGGATCTCCGAATTTCTAACTTACACACATCGGAAAATTTTAAAATCTAAGGCTTTAATTGCTGTATTTTAGAGCATTTTTTCGCCGAGATATTTGACTTTTCTGGTTTATTTAGGACACTGCAGCGCCGCTTATTAAATGAGATAAATAAATGTATACACATTTATATTATAGGCCTACCGCTTCTTATCAAAGGAATTTAGGCTTACTGATGTTACTAAATACATAACTTTATAACATTTTTTTCTGCAACATAGATACAAAAACAAATTAGTGTTTGAGAATGTAGGTCTACCACCGGGATGTAGCATACCGCCTAGGCTTTATTGTTATTATGGTAGTCATCATTTTTTATAAATTATTCTGTTGTGTCTAAAAGAAGAGCAGTGCCGGATCCAGGATTTGAACGACGGGATCGCCGAATTTCTAACTTACACACATCAGATTGGTCCTGCAGCATGCTTTCTCGGAAAATTTTAAAATCTAAGGCTTTAATTGCTGTATTTTAGAGCATTTTTTCGCCGAGATATTTAACTTTTCTGGGGGACTGGGGGGGGAGGGGGGGGGGAGGTGGGGTTAAACCCCACAAGTCTCCCCTCTAGATCCGCGCCTGCTCAGTAACATTTCAGATCCATGCCCGCATGCTCAGCTCAGAGGTCGCACAATCATTAAAAAGTTATGGACATTTTTTCGGACCTTGGAGTCGAGATCGCTCTCAGTCAGTCATGTTGAATTTTTCGGGTTAAGCAAATACATCAAGCCACGGCCTCGGAGAGGATCGACGACACGGCTAGCATCTCCCGACCTCACTTTTTCATGTCATTTTCTCCCGTTTTTTAATTATTTCGATCTCTGGAAAATAAATGCTTTGTTTACCAAAATTGGGTTTAAACTCGGTTTATAGGCCTATATTAAACTTTACCTGATAAATAAAAAAGATTGATATGTACTGTTGCAGAGGTTTTCTATAATCGACGAAACTGACGAAATGAAACTGGTTTTCTGTATTTATCGACGAAACGAAACTGAAGAGACGAAAGTGACGAAACTGGTTTCCTGTAATCGACGAAACTGACAAAAATTGTAAATTATTTGATGAAAATTCAAGAAACAAAATAGTTTTAAAGTAAAAGGGCTTCAATCAACCCCTCCTTCCAAGCTCAACAAACACGAGATGTTGACCCAATGTTGATATTGTGACCAGCGTTGTAGATGATGCAACTGCAACTTTCCCATCATACAAGCAGATGTAGGCCTAGGCCTATGTGGGCCTACAAGTCAATTTATAAAGGGGCCACCATTCAATCTCCTGTTGGTGAGGCTGGCTCCGACCATTTTTTTTTAATAAATATTTTGAGACTGAATTTTCATGAACTAATTAATTGTCTGAAGGACATGCTGTATATAATTATTTAATGGTCCCCCCTTAAAAAAAAAAAAAAAAAAATCCGCCTCGCTTCAATTATTTTCTCGTCTCTCTAACAACCCCCCCCCCCCACACACACACACACACCAATACTAAGCCTAGTTTGGGATCCAACTTTGTAGACAGAAAAAAAATTCTAAGAAAGTGAAATAAATATTTTGCTTGTGGCAGAGTGTGGAATAAATAAACTATAGCAAACAGGAGGTGAAATAAATAATTAATCCAGTTTAAAAACTTCATGAATGTTTAAAAGCTTGTTTCCCAATATCTCAGCCAGGTGGCATACACACTTTATGCACACTTTGCCCCAATGTTGGTTTGATGTTGTGGTTCATCATTAGTTCAATATTTTTTACATCGTAAACATGAAAAAACGTAATAAGCTATAGGGCCAATATTGTGATTCGTCTAGTTTAGAGAAATCAGTTTCGTCTCATCAGTTTCGTCTCATCGATTACAGGAAACCAGTTTCGTCGATTACAGAAAGCCGTTGCAGACATAAATATTGAGAAACATCTGCCAATGGTACAATGATTTTTTATTTCTTTGCGAGATCAGCCAAGGCAAAATTTGATGTTCAATCGTGGCCTTAATGAATAAGAAATAATAATAATAATAACTTTACAATGTATTAGTGAAAGTTACCAGGAAACAGCAGAAATGCCCTCAAAAAAGACTTATAACCCTTGAGCTTTCGAGGGCCTAGGCGGCCCCCGGACCCCTCGCCTAGTGTACGCAAAACCAGATAAAATCTCCCTCTTTTATCTTTCTCAATGTTAACAGGTATGTTATACTTCACAAAAAAAATGTATATAAAAGTAGCTTATCTTATTTTCATACATCTTTTAGATATGCGGCAAAATGCTACACGGTGGGCGAATAACCTATAGGATTCACTATGATTTCGCCCAATGCCTTGCACATGAACGACCAAGGTCAATGCTTGCGACAACTGTTTTTTGACAAGAAAAACATATTGACGACATGAGATAAAATCAAAAAAGAATGTCGTGACTGGTGAGCATTCATTAATCCTTACACCGCTAAGCAAGACTATAGTCTCTTTTAACGCATGTAATCTGATCTAATCGGTTCAATCACATCAATTGTGAATAAAATATGTGCTTAATAAGCAAGATTTCCAAATGTTGGTTTAAAAATAAACAAACCTGAGCAATTTTCATCCAATTGAAGTTGTGTCTAGCTACGCGATCCACAACTACAAATGAGTGACAATTTAAATTAATTAATTTAACATTTTAAGGGTTAAAGTGATGATTAATTAAAACCCCCCATAAAAATAACCCTAGAAATACTGCCGAAAATTGCAATAGAAAATAGATTATATATCATGGCTAAAGTTGTATTGTCCCGCATATCAGCCCGACCTAGTTGTATTCTCCAGAGGGTCATGGATCTTGCATCGTTTCCTGACAGCAGGTCCACGATGCAAGATCCATGACCCGAGGGAGGATACAACTAGAGAGGGCTGATGTAAGGGACAATACAACATATATGCTGGTACCTCCATGAGACATCGACCCGATAGTGCTGTAATGTTGGGCCGACGTTGGGCCGACAAATATCTGACAATGTCTGCATGATCATGGAATGAATAGAGATCAAATAGAAGGAATCATCTGTTTTAACTGAGTTTATACTACGAATCAACACTTGCTGACCGGACAAGATTCCAACGAATGAGACTGGGCTTGAGGCGATAGTCGCGTCCTTTGACTTGTCACACACCTGTCAATGTCAATGGTAACCCTCGCACAAGGCCAATAATATCATATATGTATTTGCCAAAGTACAGTGACCTTTGCCGTTTCTAAACAGACCATGTTCAGAGTGATTATCATAATATAATTATATAATTGTAGCCTATTATAAGCGCGGAAATAACACAATCCCATGTGCTTTGCCCTCATTGTTATATATACGGTCAAATTCATAATAACCCCTAAATCGTTAAGATGTATAATTTAAATTTACACCCACTTGAAGTCGTGTCTCGCTACCGCGACCCACAACTTCAAGTGGGTAAAATTTACTCATATTTGCTCAATTTTAGGTAAACTATTTGCAAATCGAAATGTTGAAGCACATTTTTCGTTCACAATAACAATAATGCTATAATCGGCTAATGAAATGGAATAAAATATATTATTATAGTCGTGGTTAGCGCTTAAGGGGTTAAATCGCCAATGTTGAGCTGCGACAGCACCAATTCCATTTGTGGAAAATTGCTAACCCTTTCAGCGCGGGTCCGAATTTGAACGTCGGATTCTGACGTCTAAAGTCGATCCCCACACTGAAAGAGCACCCATATTGTAGCTGAAATAACTAATTACTAAGACTACTGATGATTTCAAATTGAAAAAGACCCTTGGTCTCCATGGTTTACACAAACATAGGCCTATTTCAGCGTTGTAAAGGTTAAGAGAATTAACGGAGTGGCATGATAATTTCGCAGGACCCTTCCCCTACCCAACACAGTGACTAACAATGATAACCTGTTTTTTCCTCTTTAGTTGGGTCACCAGGATTGGGGTGGTTGTTTGGAGGTCATTTTGAGGTCTTTGCGTGCACATGACTGGTTGGCGTGTTCACTTTTTGGTATGATTATGGTACTTTAAAATGACCAGTCATCCTCGAGGACTTAGGCTATAAGTGTCCTCCGAATGACCACATTTAAAAAAAATTATGGTACAGTATAGTATACGTAATAAGCTAAAAATAGTTTAAAATGGTGATAAATTTCTGAAATTTGGACACAGTATAGGTAAGATGATGTTCTATCGGTTTAAGATGGGATCCCTCAAAAAAATATTGCGATTTTTAACTTTCAGGTTTAATGTTTTTGTTTTTATAATTTATAAAAAATACCACAATCGCCTTTAATTGTATATTGTAACGAAAAACAAATATTTCGTAATATTGGCCTTATTAAGAGGAACCCAACCAATTGCGATCCCGATTTTTTTTTTAATTCTTAATTTAAATGAAAAAAATGCCCACCACCCCTCCTTTTCATTTAAAATTACAGCTATGTCCCTATTCTTGCAAATTCTGGATGGGGACCTAAGTAATTACACATACTAATGGTAATTTATGCAAATTAGATTGTCCTGTGGTCTTCAAAAGTTAGTGAAACAACTTCCATTGGGTGAAAACCCTGAGTAGGCCTATAGACACCAAAAACACCGCTGTTGGTGATTTTATCGAAAAGTTAGAACATTTTTTTGCTTTAATTATGTTAATTTATGGCAATTTATGCAATTTAGGTTGTCTTGTGGTCTTCAAAAATAGTGAAACGACTTCCATGGGGTGAAAAAACTGGGTTTTGACACCAAAAACACCGTTATTGGTGATTTTGTCGAAAAGTTAGAACATTTTATAGTTTTTCGGCTTCAATTATGTTAATTTATGCAAATGACGTTGCTCTGAGGTCTTCAAAACTTAGTAAAACGACTTCCATGGGGTGAAAACCCTGAGTATAGACACCCAAAACACCGATATTGGTGATTTTGTCGAAAAGTTCGAACATTTTAGTTTTTTGGCTTCAATTATGTTAATTTATGCAAATTAGGTTGATCTGTGAATTTTAAAATGTAGTGAAACAACTTCCACGGGGTTAAAAACCTGGGTATAGACACCATAAACACCTATGTGAGTGATTTTGACAAAAAGTTAGAGCATTTTGTATGTTTTCTACCTGGCATATGCGCACTTTTAGCGATAATTATGTTAATTTATGCTAATTTATGCAAATTAGATAAATTTATGGAATTTTTAAATCAACTAAGACAAAGTCCATGTAATAAAACCACATAAATAAACACAAATATGCATTTGTGAGAAAGTGTGTCGAAACGTCCAAAGCTGTGTCGAAATGACTTACTTTTTTTTTATGACTCACTTTTTGGAGTGTTTCTGTGTCGAAGTGTCTCTTCTGTGTCGAAATTGCACTGTGTCGAAATGACTGGTTGCATGATTATTATTGTCAAACCAAGACAGTCCTTTATAGACCATAACTATGAACCTAAATGTGCAATTTCAAGGAGTTCATGGTCAGCAGTGGTCAACCATGGTTGTTGCATTTCTCCGGGATATGACGATGATGCTATATATAGGCCTACTTCCATAGTCTGACAGCCGCATAGTACAGGAGGAATGGACCCATTTATTTTTGGAGTTGAGTTGACACTTAAATTCCTAGAGATAAAAAATATATCACGGGAAAGGCTTAAGTTTCTAGTTTATGGTGGCGTATATCGTTTTTGCCGTAGGTGGTCGATATTTTTTCCAAACGTACGTTTGTGACGTTATGTCGCTATTGCAATGACGTCATTTTATGAACCAAATTGGCCAGACAAACTACGAAATAGGGGTCATGTTCAAGCCACTGCTCAGTATTAGTATGATGCGGTGTCGATTCTTAATGTGTCGGCACATACTACGCAGACCTGGTAATAGTTGTATATATTCATTATGTCGTAAATTCACATTTAATGACCATAAAATTACAAAAGTCTTTGATACAAGTGAATATATTGTTTTAGAAAAATAGGCACGCGAAATATTGTAGAGAATAAAGTTGTGTGTTATATCTTTAATTCTGATTACGGAAACCCTTATAATATATCATTGAAAAGGTATTAATCTCTACATTTGCTTGAGCTAGCTGTAGTAACCTCAAAATAATCAAAATTATGGTGAATACAGAGCTCTTTTATGACGTCATAGTTTTTCGTATTTATCAAGCTTACCCTTGATTTATCCACCATTTATCACTAGGTGGAAACTGACGAAACGAAACTGACGAAACTGGTTTTCTGTAATCGACGAAACGAAACTGACGAAAATGGTTTCCTGTAATCGACGAAAGATGTATTTCTTTCAATTTTCGGACCAATGGGCTTTAGACTAATGGGCTTTGGGACCATTGGGCTTTCGGAATAATGGGCTTTCTGAATATTAGGTTTTCAGAATAATGGGCAGTCTTCTAGTAAATCAGCAAACACGAAATGTTGACCAAATTTTGATATTGTGACTAGCGTTGTAGATGGTGGACCTGCAACTTTGACCATACAAGTAGATGTAATGTCAACTTCCTCTAAACACTCGTGTTATTCTAATTTTGGTTTAATGCTGGGCACCATCTACGACGCTGGTCCAGCCTTAAATTAACATTGGCGTATCGCCTCGTGTTGGTCGTGAGATATATCTTCTTCCGGTCTGGCAGATGTACGATGTGAAATATGTTAACCCCTTAAGCGCTAAGCACGATGATGGTGTTCTTATAGCAGGGTCAAACCATATGCAGCTGACTAATACGTTGACACGGTGTTGGGCTGATGTTGGGCCATCATCACTGACGGTGGGCCAACGTGAAGCCAATGATGGGTTACAGCGTAAGTCATTCCAATGCTGGCCCAACATCCCAGAAAAAAACAAATACGATGAGGAGCCAGTCCATGAAAGTAGGCCTATTATATGTAGGGTTAGTGCTAATCCACCGTCTGCGGCGCTGACTGAACATTAAATCAACGTGTTTACCGATATCTCAGCTAGTAAACCGTTGACCCAATGTTGGTTTAACGTTGTGTTTGAACACTAGGCCAACATTTTTTCAACCCCAACTGGAAAAAAACATAGTAGGGGCCTACGCCTAGGGCCCCGGGGTTTATTGTGACTTCCTGAGTTTTGTCCGGCGAGTTTCGTCGATTAGAGGAAACCAGTTTCGTCTCGTCAGTTTCGTTTCGTCGATTACAGGAAACCAGTTTCGTCAGTTTCGTTTCGTTTCGTCAGTTTCGTTTCGTCGATTACAGAAAGCCGTGGGGTTTATTTACTTGAGCGGTAGATTATTTATCCTCACATTATTTTAACAAGACTATTTCAAATTTGATTAGGCCTACTAAGTCTACAAGTTAAAAAACAGGTATTGAAAGAAATTATTCAGACTATTTAATACAGAGTTTGTATTTTAAAAAATAGTCGATTGAATAATGGTTCTCTAGAAATGCTAGAGGTGGGCTTGTACTTGTAGGCTATAGGCCTACTTTCATGACTAATTTGCTGGGGGTTTTCTGGAAAAGTTAGGCAGGAAACATCTATCCTCAGAAACCACGACGCATTGGAACAATGCTGGATTAAAGTTGGCCCACCGTTTGCGACGATGGCCCAACCTTAAACTGACATTGCTTCAATGCTTCTAGTTTGCTGGGAACACCGGAAATACAACAGACCATTCCCGTGCCATGGGTTATTGTGACGTAAGCGAGGAAATGCAGGCATGTTAAACCGCAGTATCATCTTACTTTACAAAGTCAGCTTCACTGTCTTTTGGTGTTGCAGTCGGCTCAACATGCCTATGCCTACTCTCAATGGCTGGAACACGTGTACCCACAACACAAATTATTCTGCCACCGAAAAACATTAGTCACGTGACTATGTGACATCAGCTGCAAGACCTCTTTCCACAGTTAGGCCTATCCATGTGATGTGAGACGCCACAGGAAGCCAAGACATACAACAAAATGGATCCTGGAGTGAGTAGTTAGCAGAAGCCACCCTCCACTTTGAGACATATAGGGCCTAGTGGAGAGCGAGATTCTTCCAACTAGGAGTGAGTGGCGCACAGTGTAGGCCTAGGTGGGCAAGGTGTAGCCCTGTTTAATATGGTCTCTTGATATGGTCTCTTGGTCCCGCGCGGTGATCCTGACTTGTAAAAAATCCTGGGTTTTATCAGTCGGGGGTCCAATACATCTTTAAATTTTGGTCACGTTCTGATAAAAACTGTTTGAGATATGGGATCTATAAAAGCTCCAATCTTTGGCAAACGTGCAGTTCAAGCTCAGCGAAGCAGCTCTTGAAGGTTCATATCTCAATTTCGGTTTGAGATACGACGCTTTTAAAATCACGTTGAAAACACTTTTCGCTAAGATTTCTAAAGCCACATTGAGCGCTTCGAACTGCCAAACGAATTTTTATTTTAAGACACACATAAAAGTGCAACTTCAAATGCTTGTCCAACAGTCCCTAATATGCCTTAGATTGCGGGAGAATGCTTTTGAAGTTCAAATTTTTTTTCCGCGACGCATGACCCCAGCGTTACCAGAAGTTGACTCGTCATTCGAACAAACATTACACGTTAAACCAATCCTGCTTTAATGTTGGTCCACCGACTGCAACGATGGCTCAACATTGCCCCATCATTGCCGGCCCCGATGGCTCATTCGGTCCGGCTGTAACCTGCACAACAGTCCAATCATGGTTCTATCATAACTGACCGTTGGCGAGCGATTTCGTGACAGCATTCTGTCCGGCTATCATTATCGCGACGGATAAAATATTATTTATACATGTAGGAATAATCTGTTGTCTCAGAATCATTTATAATTAAATATTTCTACATCAAAATATACAAATTAATATGCAAAGGATATACTTTATATACATAGTAGAACAGGAAATCAAGTGATGGCATGTGGAAAAAACATGTATGTCATTTTTGTGTGACAACCCAAGCATATAGGCCTACTCTATCATTTTTACAAATGCAGGATATTGAACGTCATCTACATGTGTATATCGCAGCTGATAAATGATCCACCTTTATAAATATCCAGTAGAAATTGGTGAAAAAGTGACGTCACAACCATCACGACATGACGTCACAAATGCATGTTTTATGAAAAACTCGACCACTTTCCGCAAAAACTGTTCACGCTTCGTAAAACTAGACGTTCATACATTTCCAGCGATATATTATTTGTCTCTAGGAATTTAAGTGTCAACTAACTCCTTAAATAACGTCAATTTTCAGATTTCCTCTTCTACTAGCAGTAGTGTGGTGAAACCTAGCAATAGCCAGCTCTGTCATGAATAGGCAATAGGGAGTATCTGTTTACTTATAAAGTAAGCCGATACTGCATTTTGGTTTTGCACGGCAGACTTCTATGATGTCTTATTGGTCTTATTGGTGAACCTGGAAATGGCGGTTTTAGTTTTGTTATAGTCCACTGCAGAATCCAGGATGTGCATCCTAGGATTCACAGGAACAATAATTGATATGAATGTATGAATTGTGCATCCCTGTAGTAATATACATGTAATAGGCGTCCTAGAGACGCAGTATAAGCGATCAGCGTACATATACATGTATATGATATATATCTTACATTCGACTATTATATCTTGTGTCATACAGCAGGGTAAGCCGACAAGTCTTGCATAAGACAGCAAACACGTTAATCGCTGAGTTTGCCAAGATCTGGTCGGTTATTTACTCTGTTGTGATAGACCAATAAACCCATCTGTCATCATGATTATGGCAAAGGACAGATGCGCCGGTTGCGTTATAAAGTTCGGTGTGACGTTCCTGCCCGTTCTGAAAATGTCATGAAACGGGACGAGGACGGATTGAAAGGTACAATTTTGACTTTCACTACGACACAATACAGTTTGAAGTAAGTGCATTACGAGTGTTTGTACAACGCTCGCACAGCGTTTAGAACGGGTAGACGTTACGTTTAATGTTAGTCCCAGAGCGACAGTTTTATTTATGTCCCGCGTATTTTGACAGTTGGCTATACCTTTAATTGACAACTATTTTTGTAAAGTGACTGCAACAAGTGACTGCAAGCATGGAAAATGTCCCTTCTGGTATTTGGGTAATATAATTGTCTAACCATTTTCCATTTTTCATTTTCTTGGGCAAAAACATAGCCAAATACATCAAAATAAGAAAAAATGCTTCAAATTATATTACAAGAAAACATACTCGACACCCCAGAGACAAATCCACTTTCGGATCCGAATTAAAACTATATTTTTTTAAATAAAATAATTACGAAGTTAAAGGACGCTCACTTGCCAAATAAAAAAGTTCAATTTAATAGACATAAACACAAACACCCCAAATGGATCACAACACATCGTCTTCTTCTTTTCAGGTTTATTCCGACATGTTTCGCATTAGAGCTTCATCAGGGTAATTGACAGAGACACACATAACAACTTGGTTTTGTTGAGCCTACTATGTAAAAATATGTGACATCACAATAGTTGCTAGGTTACCGATTTAAGGTGAGTTAAAGACAGTGAAATAAAATACCTTGATGGCGTTATACATTGAATAGAAGTAGTTAAGTGGAATGTAGTTTTAAATACAATGTGTTTATAAAAATGTTTATCTACAATAGAATTAAAAGATTTATATTTGTGGGTTCCAGGCCCATGACTGTGCGGACGAGATGAGCGGAGTGAGAGGTTTTGGGTGCGGATTACAGTATGAGGTGTTAAAGCGAATGGCCAGCCCCTGGGGTCCGAGAGATTGATCATCAGAACCGCAGCGGAGGCAGTGTCATTGATTATGAGAGAGACTAGTGTGGGGAGGGCCCGGCTCCCACCCCGCCCGCGGCGGCGCAACAATGCGGAGCCGTGAATGGTCTGCTTAGCTGCCCCTCCGCCCGCGGGCCGGGCGCCCCGCCAACCAATAATATGGCCGTTATTTATAGCTTTATTGTATCTTTACTGTAATTGTTTAATAAACCATTTTCAACAACTCAATGAGCAACCCTTTATGGGTAGTATGACTTTATCTATGGCAAGTACATTGTCTAAAGCTGAACAATAGACTATGCGGATTAAATCCACGTTTGCGGAGGGCACGCACGCAGGGGGTGCGGAGGAATGAGGTCATTCTCTCCCCACACCCCGCGAGCAAGCCCTCCGCAGACTCTGGAAGACGCAACAGTCGCGATGGGGGTGTGAAATGTGAAAAACAAAACAATATAATACTATATTGGAGTGAGAGCAGTCCAATAATAAGATCACAAAAGCTTAACAAAACATATATATAAGTGATCGGGCAGTGATCGACCACGCGGGCCACTCCGCTGCAGAGGAGGTTGAATCCCCCGCACCAGAGGGAGTCGCGCCGCCGGCACTTGCCGTCATGGGTATAAGGCACATCTTAGGTTTCAGCGTTCGTATTGTCCCCTTGGGACTGTTGGTAAGACATTGGTGAGGTCCAAATAATCACAGTTTGATTATCGAGCGAGAAGTTAGATATTTGAGTTCGTTAGTTCGACTAGACAGCTGTTGCTGTGTGGGCGGGGTTTAATAAGGTGACATATATATTTTGGCGGTGTTTTTACAGTTTATTGCATAATTATTGCGATGGGTTTTTTTTTTGTTTCGATCTTCATCCAGAGGCGGTTGTCGTTACAGCTAGGCAGTTGTGGTCATACAATATTTCTTCTGCGGGCTCCGGGGGCGAGACGTGCATTGGCTGGTCCGGAGCTGTGTCAAGAGTCCCGTAACCCGTACCAGGCATCCCCACATGCCACGCATCGAAGCTTGTCGATGTCGATGTCTGGTACGGGGCAAGCCTGAGATTAATGTCCACCGGGTCCCTGCTTGGGATGTGGTCAGCCATCAGTGTGTTCAGATCCTTGATGGTGGTTCGCCATACACCTGTGGCATTGTGAAGGACCACTTTGGTGCTATCTCTTGAATATGTGATTTCTACAGAATGCGTGCTCGTTTCTCTGTAATCGTCCAGTGGTATCTTCTTCTTATCACGCCACGTCTGGGTCTCTGCATCCGATGTTTCATGTGGGTCTGTGCCGGTTCCAATTGAACTCCTCCTGCTGGTTGTTGTTTCCCTGCTGTGACTGTTGCGATCCCCGCGTGTATGGTGTGTGGACGTGGTTTCATTTGTGGTTGGTTGGACTGGTAGCTGTCGCTGAGTTTTATTGGGCGGATCCAGGAGCTGTTGCGTCTCATCGTGCGGAGGGGGCGGGTGATGTGGAGTGGGATCGTCGGCTCTACTTGTGAGACCCTCTTTCTGTAACTCCGCTAAGTCTGTATGCAGGGTTTTGCTCTTTATCAGCGGGATCTTGTAAAGCGCACCGCGCCGGGTCTCTTCGTCCTCACTTGTAGCTGTGGTACTGAGCACGTATTTGTCCTGGCTCTCTAGATCTTTCGGTTTTGGCAGCTTTACGGGCCGGGTCTTGTTGGCTCATGGCTGTTCTTTTTTTCTCAAAACTCTCCGTGTTCTGCCATTTGTTCTGATTGTGGTGTGCCTTATATGTATGCCGCTCTAGATCGCGCTGGCGGTTACTTGCATATTCGCACATGTTGCAATAGACCAGAGTCGAGGAGCCTTCACCATGTACTTCATGCGCGTGTCGTTTCATGTTTGTTTTTCTGAGGATTTTGTCACATTCGAGGCATTGCTAGGTGGCCATGGTTCTGGTGGGTGGCACCGTGTGGTCGCCTTATATGTCGTTGTGTATGCTCTGTGTGCGCCCGGAGTACACATAAGGGGGGGGGGGGCATTGGCCAATCTCAGTGCTTGTTGTGTGGAGGGGTGGTTAGTGAACGGGTCGGTATCTGGCGTGTATATAGTATGTTGTACTCTCCTCTGTTTCTTGCTCACGGTGTGTATGTAGCTACACCCCTGATGTCAGATCTATTTATAGAATTTTGTAGTCTATGAAGGCTTTACAATTTGCAGAGTGTTGGAAATGTCTAAATGTGTTTCTGGCTGTGATCAATAATTGGTAATGGCTTTCACTCTGTCTGTTCATGCCATACTGCGGGTTTTCTGAGTTAAGTATTTCTATTCATGATTTCTCTTTCACTAGGCGTTTAAAGGGGTCCATCTCAAAAGCCAAAATTTTAGAAGTCCAATTTACTTCTCCGCTTACACCGTTGAAATGTATTGATACAGAGCTTATTGTGTTTCGTCTCCAGATATCTCCGATGTGTTGTAGCAGTCTCACGCGAAGTCTATTTCTCATTTGTCTTACATCTATTTTATTGCAGGTTCCGCATTCAATAGGCGTGTGATGTGAAGGTTGATCTTGTTGTAGGCAATAAATTAATGATTCTACTTCGTAGATTATTGTTTCTGGCATTTGTTCAATATGGTCTTTGAAATTATACGACATTTTGAGCAGCGTATAGTTATTATATGTTTGCACCATACTGGGTAGATAGTGGTGTTTAGGCAGTCCCGATCGTGAAGGTGGGTTTTTAGTTTTAAAGTTCCGTTCCTGTATTATAAGTTCACTATATAGTTCTACTTCCTTGCATATGTGGCAATATATCGCGTATTTGTTGTGCATTTGTTTGCAGTTCTGTACCGATCTGTATCCTAGTTTGGTGTCTGTTGATTTGCTTAGGATGGCTCTGCCGTTAGATAGTGGGTGGCAGTTCACACAGTAGTTATGATCTATATCGATTTCCGCCTCTCGTATGTTGAGATTGTGTTCCATGCAGTTAATCGGTGTTTGGATATTGATGCGGGCTTTCATAAGAATATCTCTCAGATTTTTGTCCTTTTTGAGCGAGATTATTATTTCCACGTTCAGATAGGAAGTGTGTTTTTCTATTATTTTCTTGATATTTTGTACACCTGGGTGGTAGGTTATGACACAAAAGATCTTTTTCTTGTTCTCTGCATACGTGTTGACTTGGTGGTCTTTAACTGCCAGTAGATTGTTCCTGTTAAGTTGTCTCACTGTTTCAATCGTTTGGTCTATCGGTGTTGCGGAGTATCCTCGTTTGAGCATAGCTGTGCGGAGCATATCCACATGTGTGAGATATGTGTCTGTTTTGGTACAGATAAGGCATAAACGTAGGCATTGGCTGTGGGCTTTGCTCATTTTCTGGTGGAGCGGGTGGCAGCTGTCCATCCGTACATATAAGCGTTTGTCCGTTGGTTTGATGTATGGTGTGCTTATTATTTCCTCTGCCGTGAGCGTTTAGGTGGTGTCCAGGAAGTGTACTCCCGTACCATTCAGTGTTTCCATCGTAAATTGGATTCCCGGGATTATGTCGTTTGCCACTTCTAGGATGTATTGGGCATCACATATTTCGTTGCATTTAAAGACGCATATAATATCGTCGATAAATCTACGCCAAAGAGTGATTTCTGGCAGTTGTTTGATTATTTGCTCCTCAATGGTGTACATGAAAATGTTAGCGTATCCCTGGATTTGTATGTAATGGTCTCCGTTGAATTTGAATATGTTGTTCTCCAGAACTAGTTGTGCTAGGTCTGCTACTGTTGTGTAATCCACAGTGGGGTCCAATGCGGCTCCTACTGTGCGGATGCTATTTATTCCTAATTGTTGCGGAAAGTTGGTATATAGGCTAGTGACATCAAGTGAGACTATTCTTGTGTGTGGTGTAGGTTTGATCTTTGCTAGGTGATGTAGGAGGTCCGTGGTGTCTCTCGGGAATGTTGGGAGTTTAAGCATTAGTGGTTTGATTTTGTAGTCTACCCATGCGGAGATCCATTCAGTTGGATGTCCGCTGCCTGACATAATTGGTCGGCCGGGTGGGTTTGTCTTGCCCTTGTGTATTTTAGGGAGTAGGTAGAATTCAGCTTCCTGCGGATTTGATTGTATCATGTATAATTGTCTTTCCCAGAGTACAGTGCCCGATCCCTTGTCCGCTGGTTTAATTATCCACTTAGTCTGTGTTTTGAGGTCCCGTAGTGTTTTTCTTTCTGCGGACGATAGGTTATGACGATTGTTTTTTGGGGTAATGTTATATAGGTCTGTGCGGAGGTTGCGGATGAGGGTGGCTTCGCATTCTTTGAGTGCGGATGGTCGACATGTCCATGTTGTTGGAAGTGGTCCTCTGATATGTTGGTGTGCTTCTTTGACGTTGTCCGTACGAGAAGATTGTTTATCACTGAATTAGATGTGATTGGTTATTTTATTGATAATAGCATCAACCTCTGATGTCCATATGTGGTGGTTCCAGGCTGTGGGTGTTGATATGAATTTGAGTCCTCTTTCTAATAGTTCTAGCCAGGTGTTGGGTGCTGTTGACTTGTCAATTATGAATGAATTTTCGATCGTCCTTCCGCGTGTCTCTATGTTTCCTATGTCTCCTCCTGTGGTGTCTCCGTCGTGTTGGTTGGTCTTTCTGGCTCGTCTCGTTTGGGTTTGGATTTGGTTTTGTTCTTCCGCATCCATAATTTTTCTTTTTGATTTTCCTTATTCCTGATTTCTGCCTTCTCTATGTTTTTCTTCCTTAGGCCCTGTGCTAGTTCTTCCGTTTCAAGTATAATTCTTCATTTCACATTTATGACATATTTTGATGTGCTTTTAGACAGTACTTTCTCCAGTCCTTCTAGTTCTCCGATTGTCACTATACTGAGTTCACTGTAGTGGAACAGGAGTGTTTCCAAAATCGATTTTTCTGCCTTGAACTGAATCTCTCTAATTGTAATTTCTAGTTGTGCATTGCCTCCTATCGGGTTAATCCGTCTTTGTAAGGAGAGTCCCTTTGGTGTCCATTCATTTAAGATGCATTTGTTGAGGACATTGTGGTGATGTCGTGCTCTGGTGATTTTGTTTGCATAGGTTCTGATTCCTCGGTAGGCTACAAAGATAGATGATGTTTTGGATATCTCTTTTCTGCCTTCCGCAATCATCCACAGACTTACTTCCCAGGGCGCTGATGTTTAGTAGTTTGATTATCTCATTAAAAGAGTATGCTTCTAGTCTGAAATTCCCGCATTTCCTATTTTTGACATGGTTGTCAATAATAAGAAATCAGGAATTTCGTCTCTATATCTAGCCTAACTGGTGAATGCGCGGCACAAATATTATAAAAATTTGCAGTTCTAGTCTATGTACATGTTTACATCATATGGTCATATTAAGAACCCGAAATAAAATCACCGATTTTTTGATGATTTTAGCGTGGGCCAGTCCCTTTAAGGCGGATTTAGGATCTGACGAAAGTGGGCGCAAGAGTTTGGAATTTTGGGGGGACTTTAGTAGAGTTTTCAAAAGAATTTAGCAAAAAATGGATCTACCACTGCCTACTACAATCAATCAATAAATAAAACTTCTATAGCACCTATATCCTCAGCGGACCGAGCTCAGAGGCGCACAAATCCTTAGTGTGATCATGTGTCATAATCGAAGCCAAAACATGTTCGTCAACAGGAAACCGGGCTGCTGAGGGGTTATGGTAGGGAAGTCAGGTCAAATAGGTGAGACTTAAGTAATTGTCGGAATGATACCACTGTATATTACAATTTTAATTAGGGGCCAGCCTAATTAACTTAATTATTTGCTGACACAACAAACATTTTGATCGCAATAATTTCCTGTTATTATCTGAAGTATATGTTCTCAGCATTGGTTAAAGTAATCCCCAGATGTACGCAGAAAGTGGACCTTAGCAAAAATGGCATGATTCAACGCTTTTGATATTTTATGTGTTTGTTACGGCACTAGAATACTGCGAAGCTGTTAGCATCACAAATCACTCACCTTGACTTATAGACTTTTCCTCGTATAGTGACCTCCATTTTTACATCAGCAGCTTCAGTGAGCTGAAACGGTGGTAGTCTTGGCCATACGATGGTTTCCTCGCTCAGTTTGTGTGTCAAATCCAGTACAACACCTTCACAAACATTGTTAATCAAGAGAAAAAGAAAACAAATTGGAACTAATATGTAACTGACGAGCGACATGACTAATCGATGAAGTGTTCAGACGCTTTGGATTTAATGAGATACGCAGTGAGAGACCACAGGCCGTGTGTGTTTTCTCTCCTCTTTTTTAGAGTAGCGATGCTATGTCGACGGTGACAATCTCAGATTCATCAGTGGTTCGTTGAATTAGAATCCACTAATGCAGATAGTGCGAAGCAACGACCCGTTAAATATGTGCGTGTAAAGTGGATAATGTTATAGGCTATTGCCAGTGATCACTTGAATCAATGTTGTATTAACGTCGACTTTTGTCTATTACTGTTACAGAAAGAGAATTATATATCCAAACATTAGAACATCATTATTGTTTCGAATAATATAAACACTAAAACGGACGCCGCCGTATGACGTTATACTCGCTACCATATTATCGGTCCGATAACCTGTGTGTAGTAGGTCGCTATAAGTTAAATGTCGCCCTGTAAACTTCCACAATATTGTGTAGACATGAAATGTGTTATTTTTTCCTAAGCTCCATGATAATAAGTAGCATAATATTGCTGGATTTGCGTTGCGAAATAATAAAGAATTGTATATGCATATGCATATGCATATGCATATGCATATGCATATGCAAGACAGTCTTGATTATCTGGGTCATTTCTATCTCTAAATTAATCCCATCACCACAAAATGTCACCTTATTACAACACACTGCCACCTGGGTATTAAGCGGTCCCGATTATATTCGTTTTTTTTATTAGTACTTCAAGTACCAGCTTTTGGACATGTTAAAGATAAAATGTGACATCAATCAACACGATTTAAAAATCGTTGATCTCTATTTTATCAAATCTGAATAATTTTCACTCACTTGAAGTTGTGAATCGCGTCAGCGAGACACAACTTCTAGTGGGTGGAAATCACAAGAGAATAAGTTGGCGCTTAAACAAATTATGTCTTGATACGACCCTTTCATGTCAAGGCGGCGCACTACAGTAGAACGTGTCTCAAAATGTCCGTATTAAAACGGCAATCTTGCTCCTAACAAAATATACCGCTGTGGTCCACACAAACTAATCCTGGATCTGGATCCCCCCTTTGATGATGATTTATATTATTATAATGTGACAACAATGAAGTGTTTGGTTGAGTGCCTGTTTGTAAAGATGTGAATACATTCGACATTGAATCGTAGGCTAAGTTAAAGAACCACTTTTCGTATTCCCGCGAATAAACGTAGGCCTACACGTCTACAGGCCCAACGTTACCAGTGGTTATATAGGAGTGAAAATCGCATGTTTTGAATTTCTTTTATGCTCGAATAAGTGCATGGACTTGTTTTGGAAAATTAAGTGCACCCCTATTCTCAGTGACTCTGTCACTCACAATATGTTACTTTAAACAACTCTGATTGAGATTTAGCTATAATTAATTATAATAATGCTGCAACTTCATTGGTGCAAAATAAAAAAAAACCTTTGTATTTTATATGCTACAATAATTTTTTAAAGATAATTTCATGTTCGAATATACAGTACAAGTTTTTCTTGAAATCGTTTCGTGTTGGAATATATAGCTTATGCGCGTGGGTATGGTATATTTGTTTCACTTTCGGCGCACTGACCTTGAAGATGAAAGGAAATAATTTGTCTAGTGTAGCAGAACTGTTTGCCATACAATTTGAGGCCTGTAGCTGATATAATCAGTATATGGGCCTATTGTTCAGTCGATATCAACATCTATGAAAGCATACATTAGATCCATCACGCGGTGACATAGGTTATTATCTACAGATATATGTACCTTACAAAAAATCAACATGAGGGAGTTGTTTGGAGGTCATTTTGAGGTCTTTGTGTGCACATGACTGGTTTGCGTGTTCTCTTTTTGGTATGATTATGTCACTTAAAAATGACCAGTCATCCTCGATGACTTCTAAGTGTCTTCCGAATGACCACATTTTAAAAAATATTATGTTATGGTATGCATTTACGCTGAACTATCTGCACACATTTTTCTGGTTAAAGCCATCAGTTGACGGCTTTATTTGTGTTGTTTTTTTATCGGTAATTTTATGGTATGGTAATTACACATACTAATAAAGGACAACTAAATGACGTCTCATTTCCTGACCACAAAATAACTTAATTTTAGAACCTTGATAAATTACTATTTTACTCAGAATTTTGACTTTACACATCGCGAAGACCTTACATATTTGAAATAAAGTCTTTAGTTATAATTTTAAACAAATCCATTGGATATTTTATGGTATGGTCATTGTAGTGGATGTAATAAGCTAAAAATAGTTTAAATGGTGATAAAGCTCTGAAATTATTACACAGTATAGGTATGATGATGTTCTATCAGTTTAAGATGGGAGCCCACGAGGAATTTTTTTTGCGATTTTTAAATGTCATGTTTAATGTTTTTTTAATTTATACAAAATACCACAATCGACTTTATAGACTAGGAGGAAAATTGGAAAAGTCCTTTAATAAGAGAGCAGAGAGCGTTTTTTAGTACAAGCTGCCAACATGGCTTTTTTACCTAATTTGAATCTACTGAATCCGAACATCAATGTTGGCAAACTCAAATTTGGATTTTAAAGGCCGAAAAATGGCCGCCATTTCGACGCTAAATGCGGCTATCAACAACACATCCCCAGTGAAGTTTAGTTATTTTTAAACAATAAATATACTGTTTATAAAAAACGGAAAGATCATATAACATATATGTCAAGCCCACTGAATCACTTTGTTAAGAAAAAGCACAAAATGAACATTTAAAATGGCCGCCATTTTGACGCCATTTCGATGCTAAATGCAGTTATCAACAAAACATCCCCAGTGAAGTAAATTTATCTTTTAAAAAATGACTTCACTTTTTATGAACAGAAATATTCATTAACATACATCTCAAGCAGATTAGATCATGACTTTTTCAAAAAAACATGACAGTAAAATTCAAAATGGCCGACACGTTGACATTATATTCGGCTATCAACTAAACATCTCAGTGAGAGTACACTTATTTTTTTATTAACTAGATTTTATATGGACTAAAATATCAATTAAAATACTGTTATAACAAAATACATCCTTTCGTGTATTTGCAAATGTGTGATAATGGATGGCAGCACATCAGAGATAATGTTTTAAAATGACTACCATTTTGCCAATGGTATACAAAATTACAGCAATTACAAAACATTTAAAATTCAACTTTATTTGAAAGCGAAAGGTTCTACAACCAGTGCGGCAGGTGCAATGGGTTACATCATGGCAAGCTTTGGGGATAGGCTCCAAGCTCAGGAGAGTGGGATTCAAAAGTTCTCCATCAAATTGCCATCCCATTTCTTATGACTGAGGAATGGCTGAGTCTGTGCAAATGGCCTGCTTCCACACAAGTGCTTGATAATGCGAACGCATCCGATGGAAGCGTAATGCATTACTTGTTGCGGGTATGTGTTCAGGTTTGCTTGCCTTGAAGAACAATGCAGCACACTCTTCATCTGTGGTGTCAAACTGATCAAAATTGTACATTTTGCCCACAAACTTCTCTGCGTCATGAAGTTTCAGGTCTGTGAGTTCGCCCTCTCCTAGTGTGGCCAACAGGTTATAGTGCTGCTGAAATTTGCACCATGTTGCCTGTTTGGACTTCCCAAAAAAGAAGATGTTGTGTCACATCCTGTCAGACTGTGATATGGACCAGTGTCTATCAGTAGAATCTGTCCATAGCTCAGAAGGTGGCCAGCTCTGTGGAAAAGTTTAATCAATTGTTTTGACCTAGTGGCTTGATGTAGTGCAATGTGCTTGGGTTTTTTCCCACAACTAACACCATATGCAATGTCTTGGAAGTCTGCATACTAAATTCGCCTTCTTGGCAACAATTGGGAACCACAGGGCATGTTCTGTACTAAAGAAAGGAAGCTTGGATAGAAAGTGAAATTATTGGTACTGGTGCTGCAGATGCTGTCCTGAAAGGGAAAAAGTATAAAAGGGCGATGCGAGTTCACAAAATTACTGTAGAAGCACTGTGGCGCATGATCCGTCCTGTTCTTTTGCAGTTTTGCGAGGAATCAAGCTCAAACTTCCACACACAGCTGATGCATCATCTGACCGACTGTTATAGTTTTAGAGACCTGTAAAATCTGTTGAAAAATCAAGATGCCAATGCTAACATGAATGATTTTATTACACAAAGAAGAGAGGAAAATGTGAATTTCTCCTATTGGTGGTCGTATGTGGAGATGGTTGAAACTCTTCTGCACTTCACTCGTGCTGAGCGTGATGGGATCTGGGATCTTCATGTACATAGTTTTTCATCTATGCTCCCTTATTTTATGCTTTACAATCATCATAACTACGGAAAATGGGGTACAATATATCTGGCAGACATGATGCAGCTACAAAAGCCAGTGCTTGGTGAGTTTCAAAAGGGCAATTTTGTTGCTAAAAGATCACAGAAAAAGTTCATCCAGGTCGACGTTGATCATGGACAAGAATGGTTGATTAGGGCAGGGAAAACAGGTGGAGGTATAATTGGAATCACCAAAACAAACAGTGCGCTCAGTCGCTGGGTACTTTCATACAATCTGCGTTCAAACATAGTCATGGCTGCCCAAACTATGTACGGCCAGTCTAATCAGGATAGTATAATGCATGACGAATCTAAGCATGATCGACAACAAAAAGACAACGAAGCAGAAGATGCAATGTTGAACACACTACTACAGTTCCCTGTCATGTCAAAAAACGTACACCCTCAACGCCTTCACAACATATGTACCAAGGACCTGGCAACTGATGCTATTCAGGGAGCTCTACTTCATGCCAAGTCACTAGATGAAAAACATGTGACTAAGTTTGTCAAAGAAAGACTCCTCATCGAAGATGGTGAAGTGGCAGTTCCATTTAAAACAGTACCAAAGCGAAACAAAACTCAAACACTTGAAAGCCTGTATGACATTCCAAAATGATAGGAAGGTTGTCTGGAAAGCAGATAGGGATGTAATGCAACGACTCATTACATCATATGAAGGTGGCCATAATGTTAATATACAAAATGTGATGAGACATGAACTAATGCCAGTCCCCATTTATATAGCAGAAACAGATCACTAAGATCACTAAGAACAGGTACAAAGTCTACACTTGCGACGTTGCTGACAAATCCATTTGTCTGTCCTCAAACAATTGTGGTTTCTTCTTGTCTATTGATAGATGGGATGGCTCTTGTCTGTAGCATAGGCAAGCCTCCCAATGCACAGACTTTTGGTGACTTTGCAGATGTATTTGCAGCCGCCGTATTTCAAACCGGTAAACCTTAAGGTCGAATTGATGTCATATTTGATAGGTATAAAAAACCTCTATGGGTACAGCGTCTTGATGTCCTTGACATTTTTCAAAATCTTCACTCCTCTGTTGTGGCATGTATGAAAGGTATCTGCGAAGCTGGACCCAGATACTGGTCCACGAATTCTGTCACAGATGCCAAGGGTCTGTTGCTCCCCATACCAGCATCTGATTTTATATCTGCTCTTGTTGTTACCAACAAATGCCTGAAGTACGTAAAGCCCTTACATCAAGCCTTTAAGCAGAATCAAAGGATGTGGTGCATGCAGTAGATGAGATAGATGTTGTTATTGCATCATTAAAACATGTTAGGAACAACATCAATGCCTACCACAGTGACTGGTTTGAAGAAATAGAGCTTATCTGTCAAGCTGTAGATATTGAGCCATCACTCCCCAGACGTTGCGGTCGGCAAAAACACAGAGATAATACACCAGCAGACGAACCTGTCACTTACTATAGGCGCTGTATTTCAATTCCATTGGTGGATCACCTGCTAATTGAATTGGAACGCAGATTTACTTCACATCACCGCATAGCACTTCCTGGGCTTTGTCTTGTTCCAAATGCCTTGGTCACTCTAACCGACCATGATGACAAGGCTAACTTTGCAAAACTAGTGGAATAATATCAGGAGGATCTGCCATCGCCTGACAGTGTTGGCTGTCAGATACACAGCTGGAAGATAAAGTGGATGGAACAATTAAAATTGCATGGTAAAGCCTGTCTTCCCAAATCCCCGTTGGAGGCTCTGCCACATGCCATATCACTGACATACCGGTATTATTGCTAGTACTCTGTACTCTCCCAGTCACCAGTTGTTCAAGTGTGCGTTCATTCAGCAGTCTTAAACGCATGAAGACCTATCTTCGATCAAGTTGCGGAAATGACCGCCTCTTATCCCTGGCCCTCATGCACATTCATAGGGAGGTGTCAGTAGATGTAAATGAAATTGTGGATAAGTTTGCTAGGCTTCACCACAGACGTCTACAACTGATTAACCTCAAGTAAACAAAACACATATGTTGTATCCCTGCTTATAATTAACTTGGTTGATGGCTAAACTTGATTTTTTGAAATATAAATATATCATGATTTGCATAGTTTTCTTGTTCTTTATTATAAGTTTAAAACTTGTTACTGTCTTCAATAGTTTGCTGAAAATACCTCCCACCTTAGTCCTACATAATATTTAGGCCTATTGCCCGACCGGACATACCATTTAGTGTTTGGTCACATGTCTAGATGTATAATTATAAGCCCTATATAATGTATGATGTCTCACTTTGGAAACCCCCCTCACTCCAATCCTGGGTATGCCCCTGGTAAGATAGGTGGTTTTGCGCTTCCACCATCGACATGTCACTTTCGTTTTGGAATCCAGTCATTGATTTTTAAAACGATGACTATTTCATATCTGTAATCGATTGATTTGAAAATGCTGATTGTCAACCCAGTCTAAATGAAGGCCTAAAAATCACCATTTGATGGCAGAAACTGCTCATTTCGGGCAATTTTATTGTAGGCTTATAAATACGCTTGTGTGTTCAAAATATATATGGCAATATAAAACACCACTACTCCGTCACATACAAGTTTTCAATTCACAAAGAAATAGAAAAACAGCAAGGGATTATGCCTAATTTATTCACCTACGTGCTGCTGTGAGAAGGTCTGCGACATTGGCCCAACATTCATCCACCTTTGTCCGGCTGAAATGTTTGAAGCTTCATTTGAAGCTGGAAAGGCTCAAGCAATTTCTAGCTTCAAAAGAATGAAAAATATATCTTTATATGAAAAGTAGACATATCCCAAATTGAATTATTTGATTTACTGAGTGACTTTCACAAACTATTTGATTAAATGCAGGGGGATTTTATTTGGTTTGAAACTAGCTTCAACCCGTGTATATACGGTCACAACGGATTAACATGTTGCAATTGCCGTGCGTTCATAGATCAGAGAAAACACCAAAGTCACATCTCTAGTGGATGAATTCCTTTCTTAGGGTATTGGACTCATTATCTCTAATACTAGCAAGCATGAGGAGCTGAAACTAATGCTGATTTCGAGCTGGGCCAGCATCGCAGATGGTGGACCAGCATTGGTTCAATTCCTCGTGTTTGCTACTTGAGACATGGCACACCAGTCCCTCTAACATTAAACAAGTTGGCTGTTTCCGTTTTGTATATCACACCTTATCATCTGTAAAATTATTTAGAATTATTTAAAATTATTATTATTAATAGTGTACCTATAAGGCGCATCAGTATATACATATATATTTCTTATACAATAAACAGAGAACAGAGCGTACGTCAGCATTTTTTTCTCAGAAAAAAAACACTAAATACTAAAAATGAAAAAATGTTCTTTTTTCAAGAAAATTTATATTTTTACATAAATTTATTTCTGTGAATTTTTTTTAATGTAAAATTCACAAACATAACCACATGCATCGCACCAAATTACATAGAAGACATTTTATAAATACAAATTGATGAAAATAAGTTATAGAATTTGGTTTAACATTTCAGTTTTGTGCAACAGTAATTATAACTTTGCCATTATGAGTTTTAAACACGAACGCATACACCATGGTCTTTGAAATTTTAGCTCACTTCATAAAGAGAATGTCTTTATGATTGTGAGCATCGGCATACAGTAGATGTATCCATGATGACAATCCATGCTAAATGGCAGCGGTGAGGTATCTTAATAATCTTATGGTGAGGTATCTTAATAATCCTATGAAGCGAATACTGTTCAAACAATTGGCGTTGCATACCACTGCCTGACTTCTGTAGGACAACCAGGATATTTTTGCAAAGCGTCAGATAATTGTGTTCCTTCTACAAGCAGTGCGTTGAGTCTATATTCTTTTTGAACTCTGCCTGAACCACCGTCAGTGGGCTGCACTAATTCTAGCGCACACAGATGCTCAAATGCCTGATAAAAACAAAAATTATTCAATGTTTTAAACTCTTTAAACCCTTACAACGCTGAGATATTATTGTATGAACCATGGAGACCACAGAGTTTCTTTTCAATTTGAAATCATCATAAATGTCTTAGTTAGATCTTTCCACTTCATTTGAATATCTATGTTATGGGTCTACGGCCATTATAATTTTTTTAATTCTTTCAGTGCGGGGGAAGTCTTTCTCGAAAGACGGTCCCCGATCTGAAAGGGCTACACCCCCATTGACATTTCTAAATTGATGAATAATAATACTCGTACATTGGGAGACTAGACCTGCTTTAATATATAATTGGTACACTGAGATATAGCTGACTTCATCTTCACGTACAACTAATATTGTTCTTAGACCTTTTTCATCAGTTTTGGTCCATTGCCTTTACTGTGTGCAGCTTGTTTTGCCGCAATTAATTTACTTGGGCAATGTTGGCTACATGATTTTGGGAATAGAAAAGTTGTTCTTTATATACAAGTTAAGCTTGCTTTGAAAGATTTCACTTTCAGCGAAACTGAAATAGATGTATTAGTATGAGAAGTAATCTGTTCCAAGGAAATATTTCATCATTTCATGTTGATTGAATTTCTTTTTAAACAAAGTTCAACATTATTTTCACATAATACTGGAAATTACATAAGAAATTACAAAATATGCAAATAATAAAAAGGAGATTTTTTTATACCAAAGAAAGAAATTATGTTCACCTTCATGACAACAGCTCTTTCAAACATCTGCATTGAAGAACGCCTCTGAGCAAAACGTTTGTATTCTAAAAAAAACATACAACATTTTATCATGTTGATATAAATCCCAAAAATTTGTTCACCCCAGCGGTCAGTTTGTCATTCTAATATTACCAAAACAGACAATAGTCAGAACGACAATGCATACCCAGTGCTGTTTCAATCTTGGTCCAGCGTGGACCAGCATTAAAACAGCATTGGGTACACTACTGACACACGTGACAAATTCCATATTTCTTAACAGGTGAAATTCAGGGTCCATCTACATCTTGGTTCTCGTAGCTTCATTTAGTAACAAAGGGGACAACATTAAATGATCAGTATTATCCGAATATTACAACCAACACTGATGTCCATAATGAAAAGAAAGCAATTAAATTGGTGTGTGGACAGCGATACTCGGACACAGTGTTCATGCATGACAGTGCCCCAGCTCATAATGAACATATGAGCCAGGAATGGTGCTCCAATAATCGTCCCGGCTTTCTTCGCAAAGACTCCCCAATTCACCAGACTTGAATCCGATTGTGACGGTGTTCAATAGTTGATATCCCCTGCCCTGAAGCAGTAAATGAGTGGGGCAACACTGAGCATTCGGTTCTCAAGAACTTGGTTCACTCCATGCCTGGAAGGCTTCCAGCTTTGTTCAAGATGAGAGGGGGATACAGTGGTTACTAAATTGGATGTTTAGATCAGCACTTGTTTGTTTTATGTTGGTTTTTATAAAGTGAACAAACTTCGCTATCTGGCACACTGTATGAATGAATTCTGTCATCTATATTCCACAATTATGTAAAAAATAAGCACTTTGAGCTCTTAATAAAAAATCAAAAAATTGTGATGAACACTGCAGTGTCATATGTACAGATCTGAAAGGCAAACAGCAGTAATGGCTTACCAGTACTTGAAAAGTACTGTAAGCAGTTACTGCTGTTCGCCATTGCAGGGCAAAATTGTAATTATTGTACACAAACCAAAAATACAACTAGTGCTTACCATTGAGAATCATCTCAAAATTGAATGGTTCACCAGCAGTGTTCTCTCCATGATGCTTCATGGCAATAATCAAACATAACTCCAAAACAGATACACCTAAGTTGTGAGCAAAAAGTACATACAAATATTCAGACCTGTACAGCAACATTATGATGATTACTATTACAACTGGTAACCCCAAATATCTACCTTTTAGTACAGTTTTTTTCCAATTTAAAACATGATCAACAAGGGCCCTGCGGTCCTGAACATTATATTGAGCTTCATTATGTAGTCAGAGATTCAACTAAACAGTTACGATGCATTCAGATAAATATAAGTTTTGAAAAATAAAATGTACAAGTTTGAAGAGCCACTAGTGATAGTGGCCTGACAACCACGCAGATGGGGGGGCAGTTTCGAGGAAGTCAGTCAGTCAACCAGAGACGAAGCCGTCCCCTATTATAACAAGTCAAAATAATATTCAATATTTTTAAATATTATCTGGACTGGTTATAGGGTTTTTATAAGCTTTTTTTATAAATTCAAACTAGAACTATCAAGAATATAATACCAATTTTTTTTTTAACCTGCATTCCATGTAAAACAGTCACATGTAAAAAGTATTTTCAATTCAACTTGAATCAGAATGGCAATGTGTAAAAGCAAATTGCACAAAGGTTAGAACACATGCTGAGAGCCAAGATGACTACACACCATTTACAAATAAACATGATTAGAGTAAGTCCACAGTATATCCACAGATATCTGGACTAATTGGTAACAAAGGTTTTATGATTAATTATGGTAAATATAGGTCCTAAAAAGCACTTCTGAAAAGTCCCAAGCAAAACTCCTCTTAAATTCCAAGAAATTGACTAAAACTATTTGCCAATACATGTATCACTATCGCTAGCAATAATTGAGTTTTTCTCTGTTTTTCGAATGTTATGTATTGTTACTTATATTTTTGGACACTAGGAATCGATTGCAGCTATCAGTTTGATATTCAATTCACAGAATGATTTATTTAAGTCGATTAAACGATTTTTAGAAAAAAATCAATGATATTTCAAGTGATTTTAATTGTAAAAGAATAATATGAATATATATTATGTATTATTCTTGCTGCCCTAGATGTTACATGCTCCTGTTTTAATCGGTAGCTTACGTATTGTTACGATTTTAAAAGCAAAATTATATTTTAAGTGTCTTATTATTTAAAAAATATGAGTTTGTTGTGTATCCTGTATCTTATTATAGGCCTTTATCAAATACTCTTGTGAATATCGGAAATTAGCTTTTTGCAATTTTTATTTTTTTAAGTTAAGTATCAAAAACTATGTTTATTAATGATTTTATTCATGCTTTAGTCAGACACAATTGTGTTAAGACGGGACACTAGTATGTGTGAGTATGATATTTCGTTGTGATGTCATTATTACATGTAACATTACATTGTCAGATTATGGCATTATGATATCAGAATAGGGCTTTAAATGTCAAGACTTACATTAATATGATAGCAAAACTATGACTCTATAATGTCAGGATTCAAAATATATGAATTATTATGAAATGGACATGTAATAAAACATATGGATATTGGGATACACACTTTTTATGGCAGCATATGTCATTAGAATATCATTATCAATATCATAATGGAATAGTTTTCAAAAGTGTAACATCTCATGCTTCCCACAGCTGGCAATGCACACAGCTCAACAACGAAACTGTTGAGATGTCATAAAATTGATGAGAAGAAACGTAATAATTGAGCAAATACAGAACTGAATGCTTATCCAAAAACATCGTTTGCTGGTATATACAATGTATATGTGATGACAGAATACTGAATCTATGCATGCTGCCAGTTTTTTATTTTGAAAATATGTCTTTGAAAGAAATTTGGGACACACAATATCAGTGCAGGAAAATCCGTTTTGTGAACATGATGATACATTATTATTGGTGAGAGGTGATTTTTTTCCTATTAGAAAATGTTGCATTCAGTTAAATTTGAAGTACTTGTAGAATTTTACTTGGAAAATTTTGATTAACAGAGAATTTTAGATAGCAATCAACTGTTCATATATGAATGTGAATTAAAATTTCGGACAGGTTGGTATAGAGATTACAATATTAGAAAGGTGTTTACCATGTAACATGGCTGCCTTAGAATCTGTATTGATCAGTTTGGATGATTCTACAAATGTGCTTGCCTCTAAAAATGGCTGTGATGGTCCCACTGAACAGATAGGTAAGACCTGCAATACATCAAGTTACATATAAATATAGTGACTGCTCTTGTTTGTGTACAAATCAAACACAAAAAACTTACCCATTAGAAGTTAAAACCATACCCAGCTTCAAACTGGAATGTGTTTCCACAAAATAGCGGAAACAGAAACGTCTACTACGGCCAGGATATCTATTCAGATAATGTCCTCAAACAAGAACCTTTGAGGAAGAAATGAGCACTAAATTTGTGATATTAGCATATATTTTGATACAAATTATACATATGTCAGTCATTTTTATTTACTTGAGATAATAGTACACCCCCCTTATGATGCTGGATAACTCCCAAAAAGCCAATTGTAATATAATAAATAAACTGTAGTTTGAGTAATTACTGACTTGGTCTCATCTCATTCGTCTTCATATATCACAATCGTCTGAACCGAACTTCTTCTAAGCACTTATCGTAAAATTGACATAAATAGTAAGTCATGGTAGCGAGACAAAATTCGAAGTGGACCAAAATTTAGATTATCTAACTTAACGCTTTAAAATTGAATCAACTTCATTGTTTGCACAAATCCATAATTATGCAACAGCAAAGAAACTCTTACATTACCAATCATAATGCAGGTGTTTGCTTTGCATCTCATTTTTCATAACAAACAAATCTGTAATTTAGTTCAGATCGTTTGTCTTGATGTAGGACTACTAAGCTACTTGATGGTCAGAGTTCAATTAAATGATTGTTAAATAAATTATTTTGTTAAACCCCTAAGAGCTCTGAGCTAATAAATTAAAATTTTTAGTCACTTGAAATTGTGTCTGGCTACCGCAATCAACAACTTCAAGTGACTAAAAATTTATTGAATTTGCTAAGTTTGAGTTTAAATGTACATGATTATCACAGATTTGAGGCATATTTAATTTTTAGAACCTGATCATATAAGGCCATTAAAACACAAGCAAACAACACTAAAATCGACGTGCTCTAAGGGTTAATCACATCACATTTCCTGATTTAAATGCCTGCCTTGGTATTAACCTTTAAAGCACTGAATTTTTTATAAAAACCTCGGAGATCAAAGGGTTTATTTCAATTTGATATCATCACAAAATGTCTTAAGTTAGTTCTTTCCGATTTATTTGAATACCTATGTTATGGGTCTATGGCCAATAGAAATACTTTTTCTCTTACAGTGCGGGGATCGACTTTAGACAGACAGCGTCAGAATCTGACGACTAAAGTGATCCCTGCGGTGTAAGGGTTAAAGGATGTATCTACTACTTTCCTACAGCCCTTTAATAGCACGGCAACAATATGGAATAATATCAATAATCTCATAATTAATACAACTAACTCACAAGTAGACGGTGAAGAGCTCGGATGTCTTTATTTACATTGTACTGCCTTCTCAGTATATCCACCACCGTATTCTCCTCAGCCAACATCTAGAAAATGTTACTTGAAAATCACAATAAATTGGTACAGTACCGGTAGTAAAATCAACCCCTGTATGGCTAGGACAATATATCGTTCCCTTGGAGTTAGAAGGTGCTAAACTGCCACTTTGTAAAGTAGCAGTTTAGCACCTTCTAACTCCAAGGGGATGATAATTATATACATTTTCAAACAGGTTTTAAACTGAAGAAAATGCCGCTGAAATAGATGCTCTGGGCCTGTATGCACGTAGTAGTTACAATATATAATATGCATCAGATTGCTCGAGATATTTGATTTTGAAAAGTGTCTATTCTATTTTTCATAAAGAGAAAAGATTTCCTTTATTTAAAAGTGGAAATTGCTTCGAATGACTGAAAACTTGCTACAAACAATTCAGCAGGACAAGGGTAAATTGTCTAAAATGATAAAGTATAAAGTGATAAGGGAAGAATCACTGACTGTCATTAACACTTAAAATGCTAAGCACGACCATAGTCGTTTTTAATTAGCAAAATAAATCACAGTTATTGGGAATGAAATGTGTGTTTAAAGATTCAAATCAAGTTTTTCAAATGTTTGGTGTCAAATTAAAAACATATGAGTGATTTTCACCCACTTGAAGTTGTAGTTCAGAGTAGCCAGACACAACTTTCAGGTGGGTTGAAATTTAAATGATTGAATTTACCGCTTTAAGGGTTAAAATATTTTTTGGTCTTCAATTGGTTTTAAAATCTTGTTTTTCTGAAAAGTAAAACTAGTCTTAACAAGAGGACTGAAGTCCTATATCTTCCCCCGCCATAAATTAGGTTAGACTTTTTGCAGTCACAAATATTTAAAAAGTTGATTTGTGGTGGCCATTTTAAATTTCAGTAAAACCTTAAAAAATCACTTGCGCATCTCCATATCGTGGGAAATGTGATAGTAAAATTAGAATAATTTCTGACTTTAAGTTTTGTAGTTTTTGCGCCACAAAAAAATTTAGAGTTGACCTCTGGCGGCCATTTTAAATTTTGGTAGCATCTTTAAAAAATCACTTGCACATCCCCATGATGTTAAAATTTAAAAAAAAATTGACAAAGAAATTTTTCCCCCCAAAAAATTAAAGTTGATCTGTGGCGGTCATTTTGAAAAGTCACCTGCACATCTCCATATCATGGGGAATGTGATAGTAGAATTTGAATAATTTCTTACTTTGAGTTTTTTCTGACTAAGTTTTTGCACCCACAAAAAATTTTAGAGTTGACCTCTGGCAGCCATTTTGGATTTTAGTAGCATCTCTAAAAAATCACTTGCACATCCCCATGTTGCTAGGAATGTCATGGTAAAATTTCAAAAAGATTTGACCAGTAGTTTTTGCGCCCACAAGAAAACATGACACCGGACAGAATCCTGGCGTGACTAAAATCCCCCTTCCCCTACGGGCGGGGGATAAAAAACTAATAACTAGAATAAATGTTATGGTCAATTTCCTATTATGTGATTAAATAATTACCTTAACATTCTTGTTCCATTCTTTGCGGAATTTTTTGAAAATGAAATCATCTGGCAGGGATAATAAGGTTATAAAAATATGTATGTAATCTGGGAATGTTGAGAGTGTCGGTAGCAAATAGATCTGCCGATGAGAGAACCGAGACTTGACACGCTTCTCAAGAAGTTCTAGTACATCCTGAAAAAAAAGCAAATTTGGCAACCATTATGCATAGCTTCAATGAATATATGATTTTATTAAGAATTAGTTGATGTAATAGTTTAGTTTTCAATTATAATATTCAAGTGCTGAAGTTGTTGACTTCAATTACCAGAAGGAAGTAGGAGCATGTTGTTTTTATAAGAAAGGATCATAACAAAACTTTTCAAATGAAACCAAACTGACATAATTATATATGAATACTGGTAACATATTTTCCACCCTAATAAACCACATTGGAAGTTAGGATAAATAATTTTTTGGGAGATTTTCACCTTGACTAGTGATGGGAATCGACATGGAAAAACTATTTCAATCGATAATTGATTGGAATGGGTTGATATAATCAACCGATGACTTCAGATTGTGATGCCTGAAGTCGATCCCCACGGTGTAAGGGTTATCAAGTGGGAAAAAGTTTTCATGAGTTAGGTACACATATACTTTATGTAAAACAATTTATGTATGTTATCAATACCTGCCATAGAATGGTCACTACGGTATGTTATAATATTGATGCCAAGTGGAACAGTTGAGTACCCGACATGTGAAGTTGATCAAAAGGCTTAATTAGGTAATACTGGCCAGATGATCAGCAAATATTTTAAACAACTGTGAATCGGTTCATCATATATATTTTTGGCAAAAATCAATTTGCCCTTTCAGTGTGGGGATCATCTTTATACGTCAGAATCTGACGTCTAAACGGGGACAGTCTTTATACGTCAGAATCTGACGTCTATAGACGTCAGATTCTGACGTATGAAGACGATACCCGCACTGGAAGAATTAAAATATTTCTAATGGCCGTAGACCCATTGAATACGTACGCAAAGGAAGTGGGAAGAGCTAACTAAACCATTTATGATAGATTTCAAATTTATTTCCATGGTTTATACAAAAATATCTCAGCTTTGTAAAGGTCAATTACATTTATAATCGATCATCATAATAGGTGCACTAAATAACCGATGATCGATTAGTTCGATAATCGGTCAGTATCGATCATTTCGACCTTTATTTATTTTCACTATTAGCAAATAATGCATCAGTAAACTCACCAAACGAGCAGTCAGTCCGACAACACAGATTGGAGCCTGAGCTGACTGAGACACGTCAAACAGATTGTAGAGTAGGGTCTGATTCTTGTGGTGTGAAAACAGGTCAAACTCGTCAAGAATGAACAAAATGGACTTGGAATGTCTACCACCTGCAAGGAAACGATTCTGTGTATTGCACACATCGGATATGATTAACCCCTCTCTCTATATGAATGCTTGGGACCTTGGGAATTTGCAACCACATACATATGTACATACATACCACGCACTTGCTAAATACTGCACGTTCCGGAGTTTAATTCATCAAATGTTCCAATACCGTGACACGGACGCTGCAGTTGTGCAACACCCTGTGTCAAGTGCCCAGGCCAAAACAAAATATATGTTTGTTTCCGATTTGTTGTCAGTGTAACCAGTGGGTAGGTAGGAAATTTATTTTATTTAATTTTTTATTTTATTTTTTGTCACTTTAACCAATCGGTAGGTAAGAATTTTATTTTATTTTATTTGGTGCCAAATTCACTTTCATGCATGTCTTATCTGTACATTACGTAACGATTTTTTGTTTTTTTGGACACTTTTTGACCCCACTCTCCTTTTCGTAACGTTTTTCAGAGTTACTTTGACTACAGTCGGTAACTCATCCCTGAACTTATTGATTTCCTAAAAAAAAAAAAAAAAAAAAAAATTTTTTTTTTTTTTTTTAATCCATCAAATTAATTTGGGTTGCACATGTTTTGATAGGGTCGGTAGGAAATCGGAAAAAAACAATATTTTTTTTTAGGCCTTATTCTAACAGTGCAGATTTATGACTGTTAGAGTTTTGGAGATGGATTAATTTTTGTAAATATTCCTTAAACAAAAAACTGTAATTCATACGTAACAAGTCAATCACCTCCCAACATTGAGCCAACATTATGACCAATGTCTTGCGATTGCTACTTGTGTTCACAGTTTGCCGTGGCTTACAACAACATGAAGTGCTGGATCAGAGGTAGACAGCTGTCGCCTGAGATCAGGCCAGCATTGAGACAGATGTGGTAACACTAGTACATACTGAAATAAACTGCTGCCAGACTTGTGCTCGCTACATTTTATGGCTTCTTATTTAACAACAATGAATATTTTTAAGAGGAAGGGGAAAATTGCAGTTTGCATTATTGTAAAAATTTGTTCAAAAATCCATAGAAATGACAAACAATAAAGAATTCTAAGTTGGCCTGCAGATTTGATAACATTAACAAATCCGTAGGAAACGGTCAGTAGTAGGGCAAGCCTGTTATCACAATAGAGATTTTCAAGTTTGTATAAACAAGAAAATCATGGCAAAAAGCTATGTGTCCCCAACACACATTCAGGATGTCCTGACTTTGAATAGGTAGAAATGTTTTCAGGCACTATAACAGAAAAGCTGAAATCAATTAAAACTAGAAAGAGTTGTTCAGAAACGAGCACGAAAGCAGCCCTCCGTTATCGCCAGTCGGCCATTTTAAATTGGTATAGATCAGCAAACTTTCTCAAGGTTTATTTTATATTACCGCTTCAGCTATTATGCAAGATTTCCGAGATAATGAGAATTAAAATTGACCGCCAGTTGGCCATTTTGGATTTTATTTCTGCGAAATTTGTCATGGGTTATACTTGTGTAGTCCTCACATTTTGTTCTATATGCTTGGTCCAGTTATTTTGCTTTGTTTTTGAGCTACGTAAACATCACAAAATTACTCAAATTCAAAATTGCCACTAAACGGCCAATTTAAAATAGTTTGCTCACAGAAGTTAACCAGGGAATTGGCTGACATTGCTGTGCATATTTGTCAAATAAAAAGAATATCTGCTGGAAACTCTTTCCTGAAATGCGCTAACGAGTATTTCTTTGTTAGTGGCCCTAATATTCAAAGGGTTGATTATATGGGAATCAAAATGTCACTGAAAAATTCCCTGGTGGTATGTAATGGCTATGTGAAGTATGAGGGAGCAGAAGTTCATAGATCAGCTATCATGCAAATTTCCGAGTTATATATAATGAGGAAATTTTTTTTAAAATGGCCGACTGGCGGCCATTTTGGATTTTATTAGTGCGAATTTGTCATGGGTTATCCTTATGTAAGACTTTATATTATGTTTTATAATCAGGTTATTGGCTGACATAGCTGAGCATATCAGCCAAATTAAAAAAAGATGTGATGGAAACTTTTTCCTGAAACGCGCTAACAAACATTTTTTTGTTAGTGGCCATAGTAATTAAAGGGTTGATGATTTGGGGAGCAAAATGTCACCAAAACAATGCCCTAGTGGTATGGGATGGCTGTGTGAAGTATGAGCAGAAGTTGATAGATTAGTAACTATCTTTAAAATAGCTGCGGCGGCGGCAGACCGTGTAGAATACAGTATTAAGCAGCCCACCTCGGCGAGGGTTGCTTAAATATTCAATGTCATTTTAAATGCAACTGATCTGATAAGTCAATGTGTACATACCACTCTTCAAGGAATCAAGCAAAAACTGCAGGTTTTCTGCAAAGGAGCCCTGAACACAAAAAACATATTGTAGTAGGCCTACAGTAAAAATTAAACGAGAAATAAGTTTTTACCAAGTAAACGCCCAAGAAGGCTCCCCCTCGCAATATCCAAATAAAAGTTATCAATTAATTATAATTTTACCAGATAATTAATTTGTACATGTAGTTATCAAGTCATATTATGTTTTAAATTTCCAAAAAATTTATGCAGTATAGATATTCATACTAACATCCAGTATGTTGAATACCGTCTTCTCGGACCGACCGGACATGCCAGATAAAACAGATGTAGGTCCAGCAAAATACCCAGCCATATCTGACCTACAATCCGGTTATTTTCAGTGATCAGGTTTGTTTTTTTTGGTCTCACAAGTCATTAACCACCTACTGTCTGGTGAAATTTCTTTTGGTCCGGTAAAAGTTTACAGAACCTACTGTCCAGTGAAATTTTGAGTTTATTGGGAAAGACTGGAATATTGAGTATATCAGACAAGTGGCTTTGAAGTTTTCAGGGTGACAAGGTCCTAATTTGACAAAATGAGATTAAATATGGCCACTACGACTTGAATATTTTTCAGAACTTTCTGAAAACATGACGCAGCCTGGGAGTTAATACTTGTATCTACTAGTATTCTGAACACCGAGTGAAGCAAAAAAGAGCTATTGTAGATATCAGGGTGACAAGGTCCAAATGTGACAAAAAAAAGATTAAAGATTGATGCAGCAAAAATTGATGCAGCCTCCGAATTAATACTTGTATCCAGTATGTTGAACACTTGAGTGAATAGAAAAAGCAGTTTTGCAGATATCAGGGTGATAAGGTTCTAATTTGGGTGACAAGGTATGAATGAGGAGGCAGCGGCTATGCACACAGCCAAGTGCCTCCACTTGGTAGGGGGGGGGGGGGCTTAAAAAGTGGTTTGATGCAGGCGCGAATGCCAATAATCACCTCTGGCTCAAAAAAAGACCTTAGACTTGTCCCACTGAAAATCATATAATTAAGGTTATCTTTACTTTCTATCATATCCATTATAAAAGTTTAGAGCATTTCCTGATAAAAGTTTGGAGCAGTGCGGCTTGTTTATTTATACGGTGCTTGCTATGAATATATGAATAGCAGAACTTTTTTATTTGTGGTGCTGCCTTGATTATAATCATCATTTTTTTTTCTTACTTTGAAATACCTCCAACTCATCTAAAAGGGTACCATATTTATTCTAATAAACACCCAGGGCTTTAAGGCCACAGTTTTTAAATTTCATGGTTTGAGAATTTTTTTTGTCCAGATTGGACTGTTTGGGGACGAAATAAAAAAAAGGTTAGGAGTAGTGTACATTTTTAATTTTCATAAAAAAATTGGGTCGGAGGACCAAAAAAATCAAATTAGGTTAAAATGTTTGCAGTAAAGGGCCCAGGAGCATACTCAACTCGGAAAAACAGTTTTTCTCCATTTTTTCAGAAATTATTTACACCATGCTTGCCGTCGGTGCCATTTTCTTTAACAATGATAGTAGACCAATTAGAAGTCCCCACTTATAAGGGATCAGGCTTAGCTAATCAGAGGATGTCATGCATACAGCATTCAGAGAAAGGCCATAAATAGGCAGTTTTAGAGTGCATGTGCTTCTCGTCCTTAACACTCCAAATTTATTTTAATTCTTTTCGCTAAGAAATTGGGTTATTAATCTTTATTTTTTTATATACAAGATGGGCTAAGTTGGCGGAAATAAAAAAAAAGAGGTCATTTTAGTATTTTAATTTTGTTATAAAATTGCGAAAATTCGTAAACCAGGAAAATAAAAAACTGTGGCCTAATTAGAATACCCCCTGAGATTACAGGGGGGGGGGTAGGAGCTTATTAGAGTAGTTATTTAATTATCATATAGTGTACATGATCATGGGTTTAATTTTCAAATCAGGGGGTGGGCGTTTATTGGAATATGGTCGTTTACAGGGTATTAGAATAAATACTGTAATTCTAATATTTTGTATCGTGTGCATTCTAGAAAGTAGTTTTTATGTGTTTTAACTTATTCATGTTTCTAGTAGCATGTATGTTGACTAGGTTGATGTAGTAAATCATGTAAATATGTTGCTGCCTTTTTTGTTATTATTTTATACAAAAAACATAAATTTCAACATGTCAAATACTACTTCTCTGCATAATTTTACTGTTAATGGTAAATTATACAGATTCACACAAATCACAGCAGATCTTGTAATTTATTCAATAGGTTTAACCTAGTTATTGTACTATTGCCGTATATTATATTACCATATTCGATGTTTGGTCATCTGTTTAAGGAGCTGTAAATATGATCAATGTGATTGACCCATATGACATTTTCTTGTTTTCAAAGTATTATTTATAAGTTTATGTTTCTATACAAAATCTAAAATTACATCACCTAACTTTGTGGTTTGCATTGCTCTATTTTATTATTTGAGAATATAATACACTTTGTTTGAAGAGTAAGAAAAAAAATCAGAATGTCAAAATGTAATTTTTATATCATTTATATATATTGAATAGAGCAAGGAGCATAAAACAGAACCTTGTGGAATACAGTGAGGGTAATGGTTCAATCTGGTTATAAATCTGTGAACACTGAACATGTTCTTGAAGAGTCTATGATAATATCCATTTCGCCTGTAAGCAAGTAGGAGCATGGTTAGTGGCTTGATAAAGTTGTGGTGTGACAGTTTTAGAGGGGGGTAGCGTGTGTGTGTCCTCTGGGGTGGTGAGGGGAGCTGGTTGGTGTCACGGGGGTCGTGGCCAAGGTGCTGGTCTGAGTGATCTAAGCAATAATACCGTCCCTTGGGGACGATACGTTCACGGGAGACCATGGTGCTTGGGTTGTAGCCGCTGTGGGCTGGGTTGAGGTGGTGCATCTGTGGCCGGTTGTGTGGGCTGTTCTAATAGTTCCCTTGTCTCTTGCTGGGGTGCTTGTTGTACCAGAGTATACATGTCTCTTTGATTTACAATATTGTAAGTTAGGGATTCATGAATGTTTGAATACATAAACTGATTGCTCATGATAATAACTATGATGGGCTCTAAACCCTACTGTCAGAGCCACTTTAACAATAAAATATATTAAATCATACTGTTATTATCATGATGATATTGCCAAATCACAAAATCCATTATTGTCAATTAAGAGCATTACATAATACATACAAATACTCTGTCCCCCACTGTGTTTTCAAGTCGAAGTTGTTGAGTGATTTCCCTCAAAGCTATTCTGTCGTTCGTTTGTAGCAGACCTTATCACAGGTAAAAAAAATTAATTATTATATTGTAATTGTAAGAAAAAGTTCTATATACATGTGTGCACACTTTCTAAAGTGAGAAGCAGATAATCTATTTTGTTTCATTTATTCTTTCAAATAAAACTGCTGTATATTATAAAATTGGTGAGCAGCAAATATGTGATTGCCAAAATTAAGTGTGTATACAAGTTACTTTTGTAACGAGCACATACCACACAATACCCAATCTATATATAAAGATTTTAAGTACATGTATTTAAATATCAATACACATACAGCTATATTACTTATGATAAAATACATTTAGTAGAATAATCATGATCAGTGAACGTTGTTAATGAAGGTAATAAAAAAAAGTTATATGATGGCTTAAAGATTCGATAAATTTTATTTCAAGTCGCACAAAGTAGAAATATAACATTAGCTCTAATAATCTAGTACAAATACTTGCTTCAAATATATTACTTCAAATTAAAAAAAATACCATTCAGATGAACCTGCAACAAGTTTTCTTGTACATATTTCTTCTCTCCTAGCTCAGATAGAACACTTTTAATAAGCTGAAAAAAAGTAATTAACATAAATAAATTTATTAAATTAGCAAAAGAAGTAGGGTAATAGTGCCCAAAATACAATACATGGTTTATACACACTATTTAGGCGCTTTGAGGGTTAACCCCTGTAAGACTGAGATATTCATTTAACTTCAAATGTAAATTAAAATTGCTACTGCAATCACCACCTCAGAAGGTTAAACAATATTTTAAAACAACTACATATAATATATCTGATGAAAACTGAGAATGCCCTCGCCGTGATGTGTCTTATCAAATTTTATTAAATGAATTTTATAAAAAATATGGCATATGGGGCTTAAATTTGACAAGAGTGTTTCAGGAGTTAATAGTTTTAAAACTGAATTACTTGTCATCATGCAATAAAGCTGGAAATTACACCCATGTCTTGCATGTCTCAAAGCAAATTTTTAATACAATAATTTTATATCCTATCAACATGATAAAAAAAGTCCAGTATTACAAAATTATGTAACTTTCACTTTGATATGGGAATTATAGCAGCAATTCACAGCTAAAACTGAATTGGATACGAACTTCAAGAGAATTTAAAAATATTTTGCTTTTAATGACTACCATAGTTTTGCCACTGCCACGTGGACCGATCACTAAAATAGAGTTGCTCTCCCCAACTTCTGCAGTTCTTCTTACCAGATCTAGCAGCTGCCTACAATATGTAGTAAAATTCAAAACATGAAAATTGATTATTTAATTAACCCTTTCAGCACGGGGACCGTCTTTATACGCCAGAATCTGATGTCTGTAGACATCAGATTCTGACATATAAAGACGGTCCCCGCAGTGAAAGAAATAAAATATCTCATGGCCGTACATCCATAACATAGGTATTCAAATGACTCGGAAAAAGCTAACCAAGACATTTATGATGATTTCAAATTAAAAAACCCTTTGGTATCGGTGGTCCATACAAAAATAATTCACTGTAACATATATTGACTTCAAATAAATATAAATTCCAGACATTGTCATCAATAAATCATTATTAGATAAATCATTATTTTTCCAAGGAAAGTGGTGGGGAAGAGGATGTGGAGAGTAATTCAAGAGTATTTGTGGTATGTAGGCGCACAGAAAACTATTCATTGGGAAAGTTGCATTGCATAGCATGAGGATTTGTTACTGATCAAAGATTTTACTGACTACATACATGTACTACAACATGTACAATTTACGATCTTTTCTACCTTCAAACCTGTACCTGCAAACTTCTGAAGTGATAAGTTAACTATCATTACTTCACTCTTCTTAAATGGCAAGGTCTGAAATTCTCCACCAATAGTCGCTTCTAACTTGTAAGATAGATGATATGATAGATGATTGAGACTCAACAGCGCCATTGAGTCTCAATGTTGTTGAGAGATACTGGCGCTATAGAAGTCATTATACTATTATACTTACTAAATCTTAAAATGCTACACTATCTATTTTAATTTTCACATCCATACTTTTAACATATATATGTAAGAATTTGTCCAGCATTTCAAAACAGAGAGCAAATATTTTTAAATTTTGCTGAATGAAGACACATCTAGAGTTCTATGCAGCTAATATAAAGTATAACTAGGGCCAAAGGCTACATGTGCTTGGGGCCTAGGTATTGGTATTTGTAACCCTTTGACTACAAAAATGAAGGGTTGAGTCAATGTTGCTTCAATGACGAGCCGTAGACAGTCTACCAGCTTCAGAATGATATAAGATCAATAGGCAAAAAAAAACATTGGCGAATAGAAGGGCTCAGTCTAATGAGTTTGACAATTTCTCCCCACCCCCTGTCCTTAAAAATCAGGCACCCAACCAATGTTGGGCCAGCATCGCACACGGTGGTACAAAATCATGTTAATATTGCTTCAGCTTGGCATTGGTAAGGTACTAGTTTATGCTGTTTTATTCAGCACTGGCCAACATACTGGCTCAAGTGACTTGATAGTTTTAGTAGCAGGATAAAGGTTAACATGGTTAATAGAAGATACAATGTAGGCTTATATATCAATCTTTTGGGGTTGCGTTCAAAGTGACTACTGTATCTCCCTTCCAACATCTGACCTGAGTGTGAACTTATGCATTGAGACTACAGATCTGCTGACCTCATTATACGCCACCAATTATTATTTATCATCTGACATCCCTCTCTGGTGACTTCTGTCTGGCACAATCACTAAGTGTGTACTACAGACAATGAGAGACCTGAGATCTGAAAAATCACTAGACTAAGATGTGAAACCATGCGAAGATGCTCTATAGTGTATTCATTAATTTGAAATGACCCCCAAAACTAGAGCCAAAGGGTCTATTCATGAATGGAATTCAACTGTCCACCAGTTTTATGAATGGAGTGACGTCAATTTGGTGGACATGTTTCTTGAAAAGACCCAGGTAATAAGGTTGAGGGGCAGAGCCCCAACCACAGAAATAGGTGTTTAAGTTTTAAAAAAACTTCAAGTTATAGAATTTAAATTTTCACCCACTTCAAATTGTGTCTTGTTACCATGAACCACAATTTCAACTCGGTAAAAAATAATTACATTTGTACAATTTAGGTCAAAACATGTGTCACTTTTACTGTAATCATGTTAATACACTGTAGATATAATTGCTAATACATGTATAACACTCGATATCTTTCGAGGAAAATCTTTCTTTACAGGTGAAGTATTATCAAATTAATATGACAAATATTACATTAATTACATAAATTAGACTACACAAAACAGAACATTAACAAAGAGCCAATTTACCCTCTTTCTTTTGTGTAGCCATGTATTTCTGGAGGTGCGCCATGGGCCAATATTCTTTGGCGCAAAATTCTTTGCGCTTCACACACATTTTCTGTGTTTTCTGCCTCTATACCCATTCCCAGCAGCTATACCTCCAATACCTGTATGTGTCCGGTAAGGCTTTCAACCTGGTGTCACTGTTTCAACATATACTCTTAAGGTTTTACATTCTGAAAAAAAAGTAGGAAGAGTATTTCAATTTTCTGCCATGACAAAACAAAATGAAAACCGTATGATCATATCGCCCATTAGCTGATTCCCAGGACAAAAAAGTAATGTGTAAGAGCACCTGGATGTTTTATGTACCAGATAAGACACGATTCACCCGATCAGAAACTGAATAAATAGCAATAAAATCTCAAACAATGAGATATAATCAGGTGAAAAAACAAAAGTTAACATGTTATTGTACTTATCATGCTGAAAAAAAGTGAGGTTTTCAGCTACGAGAATAAAAAGAGGCTCTGCACAAAATTATGTTTCTACTAAGATTCTGAAATTATCAAAGGTACATATATTTTTTTACTGCAATCTAATAATACAGTCTGTTCTCATGTGCTATTGGCATGCATTGATCTAGAGTTGTGCTAGACCGACGTCGTCGACCAATGCTGCTTTAATATCATTATTCATAGAACTGGTGCAGAGAATAGTTCACATTTTGATTTTGTTTAGGCCATTCCATTTTAATTAGTTGGATTACAGATTTACGGGGGCTTCAGAGAAAGCGTCGGTCGGAAAAAAAATAAAAATAAAAAAGTGGATTTCTACTAAAAACCCCTAAGTCTCATATCCCGCAGTTCAAAATATCGCCATAACATGGCAGTTACCCAGACTAGGGGTGTGTTAGTAAGTTTGATTTGAGACAGCTCAAGTCCTAGATATATTAGATTGTGTTTAATATTATTATAATATATAATAATAATTAACAATTAATACATTCATGCTTCCTAAATATATTAGGTTGTGTTTATTATTATTATAATATATAATAATAAATAACAATTAATACTTTCATGCTATAGTAAAACGTGTTGCGGTTCAATAAAGTGACTTCAAATTAACATGAATATACCGAAGTTTCTTTACATCTGCCATTCGACGATGTGGAAACTAGCTGGTGATGGATAGCCAGTAGGCCTATACACATGTCCCCACCCGCCAGATGGTAATCAGGTAACTGCTTTATTGAGGGTATGACATTTTACTGCCACGTGGCCGCTGTTAACCTGCAAATAATTTACCAGCGCATATCATCTTCTAGAATGTTCTTATTTGGGCACGATGATATATAAAATTAACGTTGTACATATTTAGCCACATCGGAATGATGGAAATAAATCGACAAAATAAACCGGTATAAAAAAACTTATAAAATAAATTTCCTGTGATCTTTCCGACGGAATAGTACACAGTAACGGTCACCTGCATTCTCCCTTCGTTGACGTGCATGTGGTGTCGTATCGAGTATGCATATCTAGAAATGTATACTGTGATGACAGACATGTAAATATTACTTGCAGTTTGAAAGCTTCCGTATTGCTTCACCTCAGTTGTTAATGGGCGGCATGTTGAGCTGTGTCGGAATAACGGCGGCGAGTCAGTTATAGTTTATTGTGCTCAGTTCTTTCTGACAGAGAGTAGTAAGTGACATGACATAACTAATCCAATGTTAATCAGTCTCACATATCGCACCCTTGTTCTATACCACGCTGGCGCTTAAAGAAAAATAAAAAAGTAGTGCAGTATAGTCCGACATTTACGGTAACTAAATATCCCTGAATGTAGAGCACGTGCTGTAAGACGGCTGCCAGCCTTAAAAGTTGAGCGTTAGGTACATGTACACCCATATCTATGTAGTATTTACGCTGAGCTATTTGCAATGATCTACTTTTAAAATGGGCCCAACATACAACAGGGAATCATTTGTTCCATAAAAATTGTGTGGCAGTTTAGCAGCAGTGCATGTGCTAAGCTACTCAGGGGTCAAGATACCTACAAAAACTCTGGTAGCCATGTGGGCCCCTCAGGTGCTAATTTTGGTCGCCCACATCAAATTCCAGTAGCCCACTTGATCGCATATATTTTTCCTTCCTATGTGAAAACCTGATTACTCATGACACATGTATTATGTATTCAGGAAATTCGGGTGCAGTAGTGGATTATCTGTGAACAATGCTTTTTATACTTATAGACCCATAAGGATTTTATATAAATCCCAATGATTTTGAAGAATATCAAGTTCTAAAGGATAGTTTAAGCTCTTACACATTCGCAATGTGGGCTACCTTTGTGTCAACTTGATTAGCCCACAGCAAAAACAAGGGGCCAATGGCGAGTGGGCGACTGGGTATCTGGAACCCTGCTACTATTCTCCATAACAAAAAATGTGACACCAACATAGTCATGATATTATTGTGTAGCATTTGCCAGTTTGCTCCAAATTGTGCAGTACACTGCTCCACTACAACAAACAAATTATTCTCTAGGTACAATATTTGTAGCATAGAGGCTTATTTTAGATGGACTAGAATATCTGTAGTACTGCTACAGGCCCTATATTATTGAATACTATTACAAAAGAACATACACAGTGATGGTCGCTAAGCAACCAAACAAGTGATAAATAAATTATTTTTTTAGACTCAAAGCCACATTGGCAATATTAGCAAAAAAAATAGCAGAGATTGAAGGTGTAGTCAGTAAAATACAATGACATGCCCAGAGATTCATATACATGTACTTCATGACGCAAAAATAAATCCACTGACACCATTGAAAATATTTACTGAAAATCTGACAAATTTGTTAGATTATTTGAAATTAAATCAACTCAAACTCACAGTACTTAACTATTTGTTACTGTGAAATAGTTTTGCTTGCACATATAAATGTGTATCTAATAGGTAGAAGGTTAATAATATTAGAATATTCTCTATAACAAAGTTATGGCAGCTACTTTTGTTCAGTATTGCGAAGCGAAAATCTCTGCAATTTTGGGTATTTGAAATTGATTACCAAAATATTTGTACATGCATGATAAGGATAAAGTGTGAGTTTGGCCTTGAAGAAGAAAAATGCTAATCAAAATTCTCCCTGTAGACCCATTAGAAATGACCATCTGCCTTTTCCAATCCTGGGTATTGAACAATAACACTGAGGAACAAGACATTGATCGAGATAAAAAAATTGAAAATTCTGTCAGGGGGGTTTATAAATAAACATTTGGATTTTCCGATAATCAACAACATAAATGACAGAATAGGGCTGCCACTGGGACATACAGGTTGAACTTGACCAATTGGGAGAACCCCCAGAGAATGGTGATGAATCAGATAACAGTGCCCTCCACACACAGGGTTCCAAATTGGAGCACTGGATGCCTGAGGCTACATGCAATATTAAATATTCACGAGTGGCAGAGAGCTGGGTGAGCGCTAGCACTCGTCACTCCGCCAAATACTAAAAGATTTCCCTTGTGGCTAAATTTATTTGGACCTCTTTTGCGAAAAACATATATCAGAGACGTGAAATTATGTCCCTTTAGCCACAGCCAGAGATTGTGGATAATTTCATTTTCACTATAGCGCCTACCCAGGAGAGGAAACATTTTGTTTCTTCAGCTGTTTGAGCTTCACAACAACATGATGCTAAAGGACCGTCAGACCGTGATTTAGCAATGTTTTACTTGATCACTGTTTAACAAAAAGCTTGTTAGCCGGATGAGAATTGCCAGTGGGTCAGAGCATTACCGTTTGTATTTTTGCAAGCTGCAGTCTTAGTTGCTAGTTATTGCTAAACGAAAGGCCATCATCAAAAATATTTTCCGATTTCCGACTGCATGGGTAAAAATAACAGTAAAAGATCCCACATGGCCTATTGTGTAGTAAAAGAAAACATTTCCGCCCGCACATGTCCAAATGAGCGCATGAACAAAGTTTTTATTCCCGTCAAAAACAAAATTTGTACTGCAGCCACATTTCTTATCATGCGTAGGTCTCTAGAATCCTAGCAGGGATCGACACTAACACTGGCCCGTTGGCCCGAGGCCAGTAAAAATCACTAAGGGCCAGTAAATCACCTGAGATACTGGCCCTGGGGGGCAACGAAAAAATTACATTCTCTTTTATACAGTAAACACTAAGGACTAGAACAACAAAGCTAAAGGCCATTACTTATCTGAAGTTACTGACCCTTTGGGCTACTAAAGTAAGCAGCCCGCCTCGGCGAGGGCTGCTTACTAAATAATGATCAAAAATCGGTTAGGCCTAGATCACTCAGTCAGTGACTGTCAATTCGACTGTTGGATGAAAATCAGTGGTTGTCCAGATGGACAACCATCAGAGCAATGTGGGTTGTCTGTTTTGTTATTTAGTTTTATATGATTATATATATATATATGATATATGATATGATATATGTTATATGATTTTCGTATGTTTTTTGACCAACAGAGGGCCGCTAATGGGCTGATTTTCCTGAAAACGTTTCAGGGCTGGCCCTAACTCCCATGAGTGTTAGTGCCAGGTTAGAAGTTGATTGGTCAAAAACTTTTCACGTTAACGTCCGGAAAACTAAATTTTGGCTGATTTTCTTATGTTTTTTAGGCACCAGAGGGTCGATAAAGGGCCGATTTTCGTAAAAAACTAATCAGGTCTGGCCCTAACTCCTATGAGTGTTAATTTCAGGTTAGAAGTTGCTTGGTCAAAAACTTTTCACATTAGCGTCCATAAACCTCAATTTTGGCTGATTTGCATGTTTCTTGGGTCACCAGAGGGTCGATAGTGGGCTGATTTTCGTGAAAAACTAATCAGGTCTGGCCCCAGCCCCCATGAGTGTTAGTGCCAGGTAAGAAGTTGGTTGGTCAAAAACTTTTAGCGTCAGGAAAACTCAATTTTGGCTGATTTTTTAATGTTTTTTGGCCACCAAATAATGGGCCGATTTTCTTGAAAAACTAATCAGGTCTGGCCCTAACCCTCATGAGTGTTAGTGCCAAGTTAGAAGTTGATTGGTGGAGAAACTTTGAATATATTGCCCGGAAAAAAAGTGTTACAGATGACAGACAGACAGACAACGGCGTGTATATATTTTCAGGTCCCGGCTAAAAAAACAACGTTTAATGTACGAGAATTATTGGTACAAAAATGATTTATATCAATACAAAAATAAACAAATAATGTTGGCGCAATCCCGCATGGAATTTTTGGCATTCTAAAATAAAACTTGCCTCATGGAATTTCTGACAGTCTAAAAAAAAACTTTTTCCTACCTACCTCATGGAATTTCTCACACCATGAAATCGGAAACAAAGAGATTTTATAGGATGGCCTAATTGCGCCTGCCGCCTTACCACTGCACGCTGATCCCCATAGAGCTTCTATGGGGATTCAAAAAAGTAAGTATATATTCATTACTAAATCTACTTGTTGTGCCACATTCTTGAATATTGACACAGATACTAATTTGATCACATGTTTTATGACATTTCATTATTCCTTATTTAAGGATTACGTCGCAGCCAGATCGACCTTGATATCAACACGTAGACAGACTGACTAGTATCTCTCCATTCAAAATTGGCTGGTGTCACAAATCGGACCGATTCCAAAATGGGACCACTTTCAGTCAGTCCCATAGGTGGTCCGATTTCCGGGTCTCCACTGTATATATGTAGATAGATAGAAAGACAGATAGATAGGTAGATCGATAGATAGATTGATAGGTAGATCAATAGATAGATCGATAGGTAGATAGATCTAGTTTAATTGTTACTCTTAATGCACCTGATATATATTTGTATATGTTGTTTTGTTGTTGTATATATTGATTTATATAATGTTGCATAGACTATATTGTTAATATAAGTTATTATTAAGTGTGTATAGATTTTAAAGAAAGTACGCTTGTTTACATAAACTTTGATGTGATATGTTGTGGTGAAATATCCACATATTTTTTATTGTTGCAGGTGTGAATATTTCTATATTTAAGTGAAATGTAGGCCTATATAATTATTATATTTTTTAAATGATCATGCTCACAGTTTAATAATTATTGTCACTCTTAATGTTCAGGTGTATGTATAATTGTATATGTTATTATTACTCTGTTATCATATATTTATAGGTCTCCTTTTTTAACTGGTTATTGTTTGTGTAATATCCCAGCAAACACGACACATCATCCCAATGCTGGCACAATAACGGCCACGACATCCGCCCAGCATTGGCCCATCATTGTGTCAAGATGTCATGCTTTGGTGGGATATGATTTTGTAATCTGTCTATTTATTTGTATCTTTTAGTATTTGAATGTTTGTTAAATGTTAATATTTGTAATCAATTCACTGCAATTGCATGGTTATATTTTATGTTGTTTTCACCTCGTTTACAAATGCACAAGTAATTCTCATTTTCTTTCATTCTCCGACATATAAACTATAAATACATAGATTTATGCGTTGTTGTTTATTCTAAGTATCAATTAGCCGTATTTAAAAATTTATTTTTGCAGGTTAATTTAGATCTAATAACTAAAAGTGTCAGTATTTTTTATTTGGTCTTGATAACCAGTGACAATGCCAGTCTGCGCTATAGGCAGATAGGGGCCTACACAGCGCCCGTACACATGTGCTGTCATCCATGCATGCTGTGATCATTGCCTCCCCCCCCCCCCCCCCCCTGTATTCACGGCTACACTCTGAACAGGTGCAACAACTGACGACTCAACGGAATAACCTCCTAACTGCTACTGCTGAAAATGAAATAAAAAGTGACAATCTGCTGTATAAGCCCTATGATGATTCTGTTATATCACGCTATATAATATGACGATCTTGTTATACAGCGTTATATCACGATCCTGTTATACCGCGGTATATGACGGTATATCTTTTTATACCGCAGTATTAATGATTCTGTATTCTGCTACACCACACTATATGACGATCATGTTACACCACCGTATGACAGTTGTTCCTGTTTTACAACTCAACTGTGTAAGATCACAGCAAGGAGGCCAATAACAATTTGTTACGTGTAGGCCTATGTAACACATTTAATAAGTAGGCCTACACCTTTTCTCTCTTTAATCGTCGCTGGCACTTTAACTGTCTGTCCTGGCCGTCTGTGTACATTAACACTACTTGAACTTAACAGGTCTTTCATTGTGACGGCAAGTTATGCAACATATAGGGCCTACAGCCCACTCATGCATGAACACAATGCAGGTGATTAAGCATGTTAAGTCACGATGCCGGGCCAATCTCACAAATTTATACAAAAAACAACAACTTTCTATTGAGAACGTCTATACTGTACTACTAGGCTTTCTCTTAATCACGCCTTGTGATCCCATAGCGAGCACAGGGTCGGAGTAGATACTTCACACCTTCCATTCTAGCCTAACGTCGCACTTCAATCTGTTAAAACTACACATGGTGATTTCACAGAGCATAATGAAGATGTCACCATATCTCGCGAGTGTTAATACATTGTTATATTTATAGATAGATAGATAGATTGTTTTATTGAAGAAATACATGTAGGCCTATGTACTAGGCTATACTAGCAGCGACTGCCAACGCCAGGCATAGCGTGGCCATATACATGATATAGGCCCAGTGTAGGCCCTATTGATATCCATAGATGAAACGTCACACTCACATGGTGATTGCTCTTAAAAATGAAGCAATATAATGCTGATCTGTGTCACGTTTAAACATTTACATGTTTTATGAATTGCTGTGATGCGATAGGAAACAATAGTACAGAACGAATAGAGGCTACATTCGTGACCGGCGATTAAAGGGTTAGGCCTGATCACATTGTTGTGGGCTCAAAACACGCAATAAAAATTACATTCTTAGGCCTACAGTCTTAAACATATAATGATAGATCATAGATAGATCATAGATAGGCCTACTGCTAGGCCCTATAGGTAGGGCCTACAGGGTTTGACTGTGGTTGACGGTGTTTGACTATTTTTCAACTATTAAAATTAATAGGCTATAAATATAGGTAGACCTATATCAACAGCGTCCAAGTAGGCCCTAGTGTCCGAGTTGGACCTATAGGCTAATACCATGAATACTGAGCCTAAAGTCACATTAAAATTGATCAACCAGGATCGCATATCTTTCGCTGACCTCTCAGTCAATTCCTAACAGACTTTCATGAAATTTTGCAAACACTAAAACGTTACAAACGCCCATGAAATTTGGTAAAATTACATAACGTAGGCCTTTTTCAAAAGTTACACCATTTGACGTCACATGTAATAAATTGAAATAACGACGACCCCCTATAAACAGATAAACCGATAAAACTTATATTAGAATTTTATTAGGCCTCACTTAATGTGAAAACAAGATCAAGACGCATTAAAACCAAACTGTCCGAAAGTCTACAAGTAACAAGGCATTTATTCATTACTGAGTAGAGCAATTCAAATGGGGTGCGTCCATACCCCGAAATATGCCGAAATATACCTATAAACCCCGAAATGAGACCGAAATAGACCAGAAATACTTTACTAATTCACTAAATACCGGTTGTTTCACATGTTTCATGAGTATTAGCTCGTTATAAACATTTGTGCCACTTTTCAAATCAATTTAATGAGTTTAACCCGACTTTTTGAAGTAAAATACACGGGTCTATCATCACTGATCATGACTCTATTATCCATAAGCCTACTGACTGATGCTATAAGCCTATAATATACTGACTATAACATTCGGGCCTATATAGATAGCTCTTAGGGTGTCTATGAATTACCAAAAAGAAAAAAAAACTATTTCTAATGGAAATATCAGAGCGCAGAGGAGCGAGTAATAGCCTACATCGTGTATAAATATTTGAAAATAATTATGAATTAATATTATGTGGATATGTTTGTTTGGGATAGCTAGCCCTGAATAAGGCTGACTGGGCCTTCCGACATTGGTGATTGCTCACTATCTCTCGGCAAAGATAGAATTATCTCTTAGAACCTATAAGTGCCGACCTGATTTCCTCACTTTACGAATATAGACACCTATTAATTACACTTACTGAAAAAGGAATTAAACGCAATGAAAAGAACATATGGAACATCGTTGTTATATGACATCTCTTTATTTCCATCAAGTGACATGTAAATTAAATACTCAAACAGGGATCGACACTAACACTGGCCCGTTGGCCCGAGGCCAGTAAAAATCACCAAGGGCCAGTAAATCACCTGAGATACTGGCCCTGGGGGCAATGAAAAATTTACACTCCCCTTGATACTGTGTACACTAAGGACTAGAACAATAAGGCTAAGGGCCAGTAATTATCTAAAGTTTCTGGCCCTTTGGACTACTACCTGAAATCAGTTAGTGTCGATCACTGTCAAACCTTATACAAGTTGCACTGTAAGTACATAGTAATATGGCATGAACCTTAGTCACGCCAGTACTTGTACTAAGTATACTCAAACTTAATACAAGTCACACTGTAAATACATAGTAATTGGGCATGAACATTAGTCACGCCAGTACTCAAACTTAATACAAGTCGCACTGTAAGTACACAGTAATATGGTATTAACCTTAGTCACGCCAGTACTTGTACTAAGTATACTCAAACTTAATACAAGTCGCACTGTAAAAATGTTCATGATATAGACATAGTAAATGTCACATATATATAAAACAGTGTATCTGTGTATATATGAATTATACGTGTTTAATTAATTTCGTTTCATTTGAATAACACACATGTTCATGATATACAGATATGACATAGTAAGACAGTAAAAAATATTACATATATATAAAACAGTAATATATGAATTATGCGTGTTTAATTAATTTTGTTTTATTACATAGCGATAACTCACATACTCACGATATATACAGATATGACATAGTAAGACAGTAAAATGCATTATTTTGTACTTTGAGAACTGTTATTTTTCTAAAAAACAGAAAGTTAACCATTATATTTTTGTAACTGTTATCTTTCCAAAAGAATGAATATAGCGATATAAAAAAAAGTTTATTTTACGTTCAGGAACATGATATATATCACAATTGTACATGCATATATACAATAGCTTATGATGCTCAAATCATTGATTTAATTATACAAACAGGACATATCGAGCTGATGCTCGGCTAACATCACAGACAATGAGCCAGCAATGATCCGGCATTGGTTCAATTACTTCTGTTGTGGAGCTACGCAACAATAGAGAGCATGTTATGTGTGTAGGCCCATTGTCTACCGGTCCAGGCAATTAGCGTCGACGCCTGTGTAAACACACTTGTGACTGTGGGGCGATAAGACACTTTGCGCTCCATTTTCAAGCTATCGGACAGTTCATCTATGACACAACTGATATCCTGGACTAGATAGTTGAGCCTTTTAAACAAACCATTATAAACATAGTACGGTTTTAAAAATAAATAATATTAATATCTTAGTAATGTACATAGTTATAGTGCGGTATAGAGTAACGTTTGCGGTCCCGGTATGATATCTTCGTTCTTTATTGCTTCAATTCGGGCCCATATTGATATGCAATATTTGCTCGTTTTTGAATTGATAAGGTCCAATACCTATGTCATTAAAACGTTATTCTGTGATTTTCTAAAATAATATAGTTCACCAATATGCCTACTTGAATAGTTCCGTATATTTATTTGAATTATACACTTTGAGATTCAACGTTTGTTCTGAACAATAAAATTAACATGTGTGAGTTAGATAGCTTTACTTGTTAACATTATTTATGTTAATTGGCGAAATGTCAACGGGTTTGAGAGCAAGTGCAATGGATAGCTTCTAATTTCCCCAAAAAATTCATTATATAGGCCTATCGGAGATAAAAACATCGCTTCAAGTATGTTTTTTAATCATAGCATAGCATTAATCATTGCAAGATGGCATAGCCTACTCATCAATAAAATAATAATTGACACATGCCCATTAATTAAATTGATAAATCTTGTAAATGTTGTTTCTCTTCGCGTACATCGTAACATTGTGAAAGTAACGTTAGGCATACAGTGGGTGAGTGACTGCTGTCAGCCATGACAGCCATTGGCATTGCTCCCGGTTAGATACATCCTATTATATTTATATATATAAATGATAGATTTAAATCTACTGTTTTGCCTTTAACTAGATGCACAGGTCAAAAGACATATTATATTACAAGTTTAAATAGAAATAATACCATTTAGTGCTCATGCCTAAATAGGTCTATTTCTGTCTATTTGGGGTTTATAGTCTAGTATATTTCGGTATATTTCGGGGAATGGACTTACCGTCCAAATGTGCTACTCAGCTTTTGGAGATGGTCCAGAGAAGAGCTGCTAGGTATGTTCTGTGACGGTATCATAACACCAGCAGTGTCTCAGACATGCTAGACCATCTCCAATGGAGTCGTCGCTTTACCCTGTGGCTGTGTTAGACTAGTTAGAGTCAAATGACCAAGAATGTGAGCGATAATGTGTGAACAAAAGTTACAAAGGTCTATAAACTGTTAACGTTAGAGATCTAGAATAAATAAAAAACAGACCAGCTTACACATTATCTGATCATTTTTATTAGAAATATAAAAATAGTTTTTCAAGTGCAAAATGCAGTTTATCAATGTTTTCCAGCATGAGAGACTGAATATTTGTTTACAAAATATTGCGGGAAAATTGTTAGGGTGCCAGAAAAAAAAGAATAGTCCGGAACCAAGGGTAAGGCTACGACTCCACATGTATATGTAGGCCTAATTTACGCGTGTTCTTCTTCTTCTTTGAGTACTGAGCCAATTAACGTCCTATATCGGAGGGCTACGGCTCCGGAAGATTGAATATGCGCTGCTCTTGGTTCAGTATCCGCAAGTCAGATTGTAGGGCCTAGTGTTTGACTTTGGCTTGTTTACAGTTAAAACAACAACAAAAATAAAACAATAAAAAAGTGAGTGCAAGGGGTAGGAGATAAATGTCTCTCTTCCCTAAAAGATTGTGCAAGGATAGATGATGTATTTGTTGATTATTAGTAAGATGGCAGACTGCAGCTCTCATGAAAGATTGCTGTCTTGAATGTGAGGAGGGATGATGCAAAAACTATATTATCTGGCAACGCAGTCCACTGGCTGACTGTTTTCGGAAAAAAAATATTTTGAAAAGCATTAGTTTTACAACGGATAGGCCAGTGAGTTAGATCTCGTTCTTGTCTGATGGGGGTTAATATATTGGCTGGATGGTACTGCCACCAAATTATGGGTGATCTTGTAAGTAGCTAGGGTGAGGCGGTAGAAGCATCGTCGTTGGGCTAGAGTAGGCCATTGGAGATGGTCTAGCATGTCTGAGGCACTACTGGTGTTATGATACCGTCTCAGAACATACCTAGCAGCCCAGCAAACACAATTCATCAACCCAATGTTGGTCCAATGTTGGGCCAGCGTCGTAGACAGTGGACCATCATTGGATCAACACTGGGTTGATGTATCCTGTTTGCTGGGAGCTCTTCTCTGGACCATCTGCAAACGCTGAGTAGCACATTTGGACTGTGGGTCCCATACTGTGGAGCAATACTCAAGGCGTGGACGCACAAATGCCTTGTAGACTTTGGTTTTAATGAGTCTTGATCTTGTTTTCACATTACGTTCGACGAAGCCCAGCGACTGATTTGTTCTAGCTGTGATGTTATTAATGTGCTTATTTCAATTTAAATCTGATGTGATCGTGAGTCCTAAATATTTTGTTGATTTTACTCTATTGAGGGTATGTCCGTGCAAAGTGTAGCTGTAAGCTGTTGAAGACCTTTTCCTGGTCACTGAGAGTATTTCACACTTGCTGGGGTTAAATTCTATTAGCCACTTTTCCCATGCCATTAATTTATTTAGGTCGTTTTGGAGTTCTAAACAATCTTGGGGCGATTTAATTTCTCTTTGAACTCTGGCATCATCTGCGAAAAGCCGAACTTTTGATGAAAGAGAATTTGAAAGGTCATTTATGTAAATTAAGAAGAGGATAGGTCCCAGAACAGAACTTTGGGGTACTTTGGATGTTACTTTAACGGTGTCGGAAACTACGCCCTCTAGTATCACATTTTGTGTAGGCCCTACCGTCTGATAGGAAAGAGTTGATCTAGTGGAGTGTGGAACCTCTAATTCCATAGTAGTCTAACTTAATAGAGAGTAGTTGATGGAATACCTTTCCTGAAGTCCATGATTGTAATGTCAGTTTGTTTTGTGTTGTCTAAATTTTCACCTAATTCATGTATCAGTGTCACTAGCTGTGTTTCTGTAGACGTTTTGGATCGAAAGCCATGTTGCCAATCATAGAGAATTTTGTTGTTGTCAAGGTGTTCCATTAAGTTCCTCACCACTATGTGTTCCAACAGCTTACATCAGATACAAGTAAGGAATACAGGTCGGTAATTTGAAGGCCTGTACTTCCCCCCTTTCTTGAAGATTGGGGCAACGTTTGCTTGCCTCCAATCTTCAGGAGTTATTCCAGATTCTACCGATTATTGAAAATAAGTGTGAGGGAAGGAGCGAGTTGTTCTGAGAATTCAGATAATAATCTGGGTACTATACCATCCAGGCACAGTGATGTTAAAGTTTTGCATGGGTCCAAAGGGACTGTGTCCCATATCAGGTACATCGTTGGAGATTTTCTCATTAAATACTGATTTAAATTGTTCATTTAGTACATTTGCCTTTTCCTTTGAATCAGAGATTAATATGCCATCCACTTTGGGTGGTCCAACGCCAGAGGAATCTTTTTTGATGCGCTAAACCATGGACCAGAGTTTCTTGTTTCCTTTGTCTAGACTTGATGCATGAAGCATGATGCGTGAAGCATGAGCATATTGCACGACTCCACATGTACGTCAAAATGTGATGCGTAATGCGTCAAAGTTCATTTTGTTGGAGGAGCCACCCAGTGCTGATCTCATGTGGCTTTTTTACACACATGGACATGGCACCTTATTTATCTAAATATAAACGTTTGATGAACGAAATTTAGGATGACGAGGAAACTCTACAGACTGTATGCATGGCCTACCTATACATGAAAAGAAGACGTTGAATGCACAGGTGTTGGATCTAGGAAATAATCAAACCGAGAAAAACATATGGTGTTTATTATCGTCTAGTATTAAATTGGAATTAGATTCAGAACGTTTCCATCAATATTTTCGGATGACCAGGACAGGGAGCAGTTGATCAGATCCTGTTTCAGATTGAGCCATTTTTAGCCATTATTAAGTCGATCGTGCAAGAGAAACGATAAATGCCAAGGCGACGTTTTGATATATATTTGAGGTGGTTGTCCCTGGAGCACAGGTAAGGATCTTAAGGGGGAATCCATAAAATGACGTCATGGTAGGCTCGCGTGATGCGTGTTGACCGCTCCCAGAGCGGTGAAAATGTGGGGACAAGCGTCTTTCCCCTCTTCGGTTGGTGAGGCTGAACCTGTTCGGTTTTCCGGAACTCTCCGAACGGCTTCACTCTCGCTAGCCCCGCAGTCATTTTCACGCTCCCCCGCACACTTGCGATCCAGCCAGTGGGACAGACAGACCTCTACCTTGCCCCTGCAGAGCCAGCCACGAGGCCGAGGCCGCCGTGCTCCAAATTCAATCACCATCCATCTGAATCAGTGCATGGCGTTATGGATCATAAATAATAAATCATCAAGAACATCACGGAGTAAAGTTATTTGTGTACCGTCGCCCAGACGGGGATGAAATGAGATAGTGATTGGCGGCAGGGTGGAGCGATCCGCCAACCAGGTCAACACCTCCAACCCCGCACCCGATAAATACGCAAGCCTAAAACAAATACGCATCAAGCATCACGCGCATGTGGAGTCGCTCTTTATATTTTCAATGACTTCGGTGAACACGCATCACGCTTCACGCATCACGCATATGTGGAGTCATAGCTTTAAATTTTAAAATGGACAGTTGAATTGTTCTGAAAATATACTCTTAAATAATTGTCAGCGGCATTCAGAGAAACATGAGAAAGGACAACAAATTTTAGCTGAAACATCTGGCCCAGTTGTAGCGCTGCCCGGCGTGTCGCCCAGAACCGTTGTTTACTCTGCAATATAATTGATGATGAAATGGAAGCAAATATTTCTAACCACACATATTGTGCTCTGGTAGGCCTATAGATTTGTTGCCAATAAGTAACTTTAGCCCTTAGAGTGAAATCTACAGAAAATATCTCTTTAATTTATATCTCGCAGGGGGACCGGGGCTAGTTTGCACAGGGGTTTAAAAGTCAGTAGGCCTACAGTGCCCATAATTTTGAGAGTAAATGTATTTTCGTTCTGTGCTGCCTCCTAGCGAAGGACTGTATCAATACCCTTGATTTAATATTTAAAGGTTTTTCTCAATACAACCTATGAAAAAGTAAAAAAAACTTTTTCATTTTGAGGAGGTCAAAAATATTTTTTTGCTATCGCACAAAATCTTATTTTGCTCAATGTTCGCCATTGAACCTGACAGTTAAATTCCTATAGTTGTAGTGCCGTAACTAAAGGTTGCTTTCTATGATGCTAGTTCTAAATATGATTTTTTTTTCAAAATACGTCCATGTGGGGTTTGTTCGAATAAAGAACAAATCAAATGACTGTTCAGATTAACCCCACAAAATATCTGGTACATCCAACACTGTTCAGACACACCCCATCCCATGTTCGAACTCACCCCAAGGGTGGGGTTTGTTCGAACAGTGACAAATCTTACTTTGACATGCTTTTCTGACTCTACTTTATTTTCAATTTAAGAATAATGTTTGCTAAAGATAGCATCTATAGTTGAATTCTTCTGGAAAAAAATATCAGTCTCCTAACTTCATCATATAAAAAATTATTACATTTTTTCAAAATTTTGTTCGAACTAGCCCGGGTATGCCATATAGGCCTAATTAACTGATGATGAACTGAAGCAAATCTTTGCATAAAAACATTGCAAATAGAATGTCAATAAGTGATAGCCTACCAATAAAATATGTAATTATTTGTATTTGCAAATATATTTAGAATGTAATATGTTATCAGTAGATACATATTCGTAATTATTTAATCAATAAATCAAATAAGTAAATTATTATTAATTAAAGCGACAAAATCAGGCTAAGGGATGTTGCAAAGTTAAACAAATTCCAAACACCCAAAAATAATTTGAAAGTAGGTGGGTGGGTCCAGAGCCAGTTTGGATAGAAAATTGGAAAACTCCCCCCAAAAAATTGGTTCCCCCCCAAAAAACAATTGGATAGGGGGTGAGTCGGTCGGGTGAGCTCCATGCAAATTTTTTCGGATGTCAGGAATTTTTTTAACTTTGCAAGGCCCCTAAAATCATCAAAAAATCAGTATTTTTATTTTGGCTTTGATATGTCCATATTCCCATCTGACAAGTCTTTTGATCAACAATATAAAATTCAGTGTATGTGGAAAAGTGAGACACGATGGTCTAATAATATCTAGCTAGCGAGCAAATTGGCGAAAAACATAGGCCCTAATTAAGCCACCATGACGAGCCAGGGTCTACAGTGTGCAATGAGGCCGGCCCCGATGGCTCATTCGGTCCGGTTGTAGCTGGGTTCGAATCCTGGCGGGGTCGGATATTTGCTATCGGGTTGTGCATATGCAGTGTTCCAAACTGTTCAAAGGTCTGGAGTGTGCAGTGCTGTCTATAGTAGGCCTACAGTACACTATAAGAAAACCCTTGGAGTCATTCGATAAGAGTATGGCATAATCCCGACTTCAGGCTTTCTTTTGTCGCGATAATTGCCATGATTGTGAAGAAAGTTAGGTAAAGCAACATTCACTCAATCACAGTGTGTAATAAAGACGAGCCGTTGGCTCAACCCTTACAACGATACTGACGTGTGAAGTCGGTCCCCACACTTATAGGGTTAATACTGGGTGACCATCTGTGACGTTGGATATGCCTCCGACTGGGCACACGACGTTGTTCCAACGTTGAATCAACGTCAATGACGTTGATTCAACGTCGCAACAACATCGTGTTCCAAGTAGGCTGGCCATGGATGCTCCCATGATATTAAATCTTTACTGAATGGATACGTAGAATAATGAATGGGTTTTAGGCCACTTTTGTGCACATATTCTAGGGTAAACTGGGTGCAGAGAACCTCCTAAGGATGGCGAGATGACACTGCTCTCCAGACACAGTGTTTGAAATTCAAGCCCTGGCGGTATGAGGACGAAAACGCTATTTCTGGGTCACAGAGGCTATCCATAATACTGAATATTTACTAGTGAGCAGGGAAGAAACATTTTGTTTCTTTAAAACTTGATTGCCAGAGTGGGGGACGAACCCACGATCTTCGACTTTCCAAGCACCCAGCTTTAATCACTGCACCAGGCCCCCCGCAGGACAGCTAAGAAACATCATGTTCCTTTGAAACTTTAATACTGATATTGTCCCAGAGCCCAGGTAACTACATTGCATTCTGCCTACTGAATGCCAGAGTGGGGGACGAACCCGCGATCTTCGACTTTCCAAGCACCCAGCTTTACCCACTGCACCAGAGCCCCCACAGGACGGCTAAGACAGATCATGTTCCTCTGAAACTTTAATACTGATATTGTCCCAGAGCCCAGGTAACTACATTGCATTCTGCCTACTGAGCCCGTATTCGCCAGGCCTACATTACCTGTGGTGGAGCAGCATAAACGTTTACGTTATGTCTAACCTTCACAAAGCTGAAATATTTCTGTATAAACCAAAGTTGTTTTTTTTCAATTTTAAATCACCATAGCTTTTTCCGCTTTATTTGAATACCTATCTTATGGGTCAACGGTCATTATTTATATTTTACTCTTTCTGTGCGGGATTGACTTTAGATGTCAGATTCTGACATCTAAAGATGGTCCCTGTGCTCAAACTGATTAAAAGCTCCAATGGTTCTGTATTATCATCAAGCATAATCATCAAGATAATCAAGCATATGACACAAGACTTGATCAAATGTTGTCTTAATGTAAGACAACAATAAGACAACATTTGGTTAACATCTTGGTTCACACACAATCATGTGCCGTGAAAGAATTAAAACGAAAGCCGAGTATGCAGTAATCAACCAAGGTTTTATGATTCTTTACATACAGTAAAATGTCTACAATAATGACTGAGGTAGCATATATATACAAATGAAATGAAACAAAGAAAAGAAATAACACATTCAATCATGTACACAACAGTAAATGAAACAACTATTATACAATTGTAATTCCCCATGAGGTGAAACAACAGACTTTAGATAATTAGAATTATTTTTCAAGTTAAAATGAGAGGTCAACATAAATTTAAATCCAAAACATGACACATTCCTGTAAATATTTGTATTCCTTATTTCATTGTTCTGAGCTTACTGTTCCAGTGTATTTTATATATGTTTCATGTTCTAGTTATATATATATTGCACAAAAAAATATGATTTACACTGCTGCACTTAATAAAATGTCACTATATGTTTAATGAAATGATTGGAGTCACCATCAAATTCCACCATAATCATGAAGCTGTTTAATTTATATAAATTTGTGAATGAAATGAACAGTTATCAAATTTGAAATCACCAAATATTTATAAACAAATTCAATAATATGCAAACATTGGATATGGACCTTTTCCCAATGCTGGTTTAATATTGGCCCGTTGTCTGCGACGCTGGCCCGACATTAAACCAGCTTTGGTGATAATATTTGTACATATAGAATTTTTCCCAACAATATCATGGAGTAATCAGTTGACATGGGATAAAAATAGACATGCATGTAATTATCTATGATTATTACTTGGCAGTACAGTAGCAAAAATTGTCATAAATAGAACTAATAAATGCCAGCAAAGAGATCAACACATATACAAGGAATACACAGCATTACTCAATGTATTTCCAAACTTAAAAGACTATTTTCAAAATATGCATAGAATGTGGCAATAGAGGGTTCAATACAGTGAAATTATTTTAGAGATGGATCAATAAATGAAGAAAACTGTTGTTACTGCTGGGGTTTAAAATGCTAAAATATTTTTGTACAAACCATGGAAAACGGAAGGTTTTTTTTCTATTTGAAATCATCATAAATGTCTTAGTCAGCTGTTTCCACTTCATTTCAATGGGTCTACAGCCATTCTAAATAGTTTACTCTTACAGTGCGGGGATCTGAAATATTTTGCACACACTACCGGAATATATAGATAGACAAAAAAATTACACAGCAAAATACATTTGAAAGCGCACAACACTTTTTTGTATGAGTCCACATAAACATGATAAATAACAATATTCTGTATTAAGAATGTTGCATCACCAATTACTTTATTGTCAGAGGCAGTAGGGCCTACCTTGCCTGGACCATAAATCCACAACATACATTAAATACCAGCTGTAGACACAAACATGTACCATCTTATATTTATTACGTGGTTACAAGGACCAGTTGAGCAAAGCTGCGGACATGCACATACGCATTTTCTGGATTGTCAAGCTTGTCACAAATAGGCAACAAGAGCAACAACAACTGTACAACCCAAAATTATTGCACTGGGACAGTTATTTCTTTAATAAACACATTTCTTGTGTAGAATACAGTGCCATGTTAGTTCAATTACGGGTCAATGTCGCGTAACACAAACCTATCATTAAAGGTCCCTGGCAAAATAATACTAGCAATAACGAGCCATTTTGCCAGGGACCTTTAACCTTTAGACTGCTAAGCAAGACAATCAATGTCTTTAATTATTTTAATAAGCCATTTAAATCTCAAAACATTGGGTATAAAATGGGTGTTTTAAATTTGTGATTTGCAAATGTTTGGACCCAAATTAAACACATATGAGTAATTTTCAGCAACCTAGGAGTTGTGGGTCGCAGTAACGAGAAACCACTTCAAGTTGGTGGGAATTTAAATTATTTAATTTAGTGCTTTAACCTATGACCGCCAAATTATTTAATTTGAATTTTCACCCACTTGTAATTGTGTTTCGCTGTCGCGATCCACAACTTCAAGTGAGTGAAAATTATTCAGATTACACATGGAGGTCTACTATTTTCAAATCTTGCTGATTGGTGCCAAGTTTTATTTTCAACATATTTAAAAGCTGATGGGCAATGTTATTATAAAAAATGTTAAAAAACGAATATAATCGGTACACGCTATTCAATGGCTTAGGGGTAAATGCTACTTCACATTTTCCTTCACCTCTCCTTGGGTCCTGGCCGAGTTTAGCCCATATGTGAACAAAAGTGGCCTAAAGCCTGATTCATTTAATTTCATTTACCTCTCCTTGGGATGTGGCTTGCTGAAGTGATTCTCACCGAAGGCCTGATATTCTGAAATACTTAAACAAAGTATTATATCAAATGAACACTTTACCCACCAAGTCACCTAATTTGAATTTTCACCCATTTGAAGTCTCTCCACTGCTACACACAACTTTAAGTGGGTGTAAATTATTCATATTAGTTTAATTTGAGACCAAACATCTGCAAATATTGATGTTTAAGCACATATTTAATTCCCAATAACTCTAATTTGATCGGCTGATAAAACCGATTAATAACGATTATAGTCGCTATCAGCAGTGAGAGGGTTGAAGCTGAGACCACCCTTATTTTGATAATTACTCTAACCCCTAAAGCACTAGAACACCTTTATATAAACCATGGAGACCATTGATACAATATTTTTCATAAAAATTATGGAGACCAAAGGGTTTTCTTCAATGTGAAATCAGCATAAATGTCTTAGTTAGCTCTTTCAGCTTCATTTGAATTCCTATGTTATGGGTATACGGGCATTATAAATAATACTCCTTTAACTGCAGGGATAGACTTCAGACATCAGATTCTGAGGTCTGAAGTCATTTCCCGAACTAAACAGTTTAAGGCGTTGGTGCTAAGCTGGCACCTTACTCTAACTCAGCACATATTCTATCATCACAAGACAAAGCCATAACACTGAGCAACATATTTCTCACTAAATAGTTTAAATTTACAAACAAGTTGTCAATAAAAAATTGGCAGTAGACTATTCATGAAAATAGCATTATATTTGTTATGATTGTTGACCTAAATGATTTGCTGAGAAGGAAAAATATTTAATTATATATACAGGGTAACTAAAACATTCATTCTGTGTTGATAGAGTAATGTAGCAGTCTTTCCCAATAGCGTCAGACATGTCAGATAAAACACAGGTAAGTCCGTAAAAATACCAAGCTACATCGTACCTACATTTATTTTTTTGGCCAGTTTTGTTTTTTGGTCGTTTTTTGGTCTCACAAGGTAAGAATCGGCCATTGACCACATATTGTCTGGTGAATTTTTTTTGGTCTGGTAAAAGTTTCAAGTTAACAGGACCTTTTTGATCCTATTAGGAAAGACTGATGTAGCTCAATCAAGTAGCAGTGCAACCAATACTAAACCTTAAAACACTTTCAAGTGGGTAAAAATTGCTCATATTTGTTTAATTTAAGACCCAAACAATTGCAAATCTTGATGTATAAACACTCATTTCATTCACAATATCAGTGATTTTATCAACCAATAAATTTTTTTTAGCGTGTTTAGCAGTGTAAGGGTTAAAGTTCTGACTCGCTAATTCTACCAACAACCTCAGATGGGTGAAAATTACTTAACCCTTACAACACTGAAATTTTTTATAAAAACCTTGGAGATAAAAGAGTTTTTTTCAATTTAAAATCATCATAAATGTCTTAGTCAGCTCTTTCTGATTCATTTGAAAACCTATGTTATGGGTCTACAGCCAATGGAAATATTTTTGCTCTTACAGTGCGTCAGATTCTGACGACCAAAGTCGGTCCCCGTGCTGTAAGGATTAATTAGAGTGACACAACTTCAAAGAGGGTAAAAATTTAAATTATTTGACTTAGAACCTTAACGGTTAAGTGGGTGAAAATCTAATTTCTTCAACTCAGTGCTTACGGGTTTAGTTAATATCTGGAGCATTTATAAATGACCAATGAATTATCCTGTGTTTTGTACACTACTTCCATTCCCCACATATGCAGAATATAATTATCGCAGTGTCATGGTTACAATATTAAAGCAATATAATCCTGGGGTAATATAATCCTGGGATATATATATATATCCTGCTCATACATCGATGTAAAACATAATCATTTGTGAGACTACCGGTAAATGCACAAATATTTCCTCATTTTGTGCACTAAGATTTGCAATGTTATACAATATGATATCTGTCAATTTGTTACATTTTCATCAGAACATTGTTTTTTCATTGAACAGTGCTTGGCTGATCTTATTCAACTATAAGTTAGCTGGACTTTCAACAGCTATAATACAGTCCAACAAATTTCACTACATGTAATAACAACAAACACAAATACTGCCAGCAAAGCAACACAAAAGGTAATTTGCATAAACATGTACTAAATTGCTAGCGAGATACAGTACGGAATATTAATTACTCAGCATGTTGACCAAATGTTGGAGTAATGCTGGGCCGACATAGCAGAAGGTGGGCCAACATTAAATCAACATTTGATCAACATCTAGTGTTTTTTAGGTACACCATTGCAGCATAGTTTGGATCAGTTGACCTAGTTCTGTGTATTTGGTGTTCCGCTATAAGACTAGTTACATGGAAAAGTTGGGAAATAACATCACATCTTAACACAATGCTGTCTTATTGGTGAGCCAGTGTCTTTGACGCTGTTCCAGCATTATGCCAGCGCTGTGTAAATGTGTTATCTGGGGGACTTCTATACAGTCCCAGCAAACATGACATAACCCGATGTTGTTATAGTATTGGCCCATTATCTTCGCTTCTGGCCCAAGATTAAACAACATCGGAACAATAATGCCATGTTTTGTAGGGTGGCTATGACTACATGATTGTCATGCTATCCCAGCGAACACATAATGATCCCCAGTATTGTATTAAAGTTGGCGCAACATCTACGACATTGGGCCAGCATTAATTTTCATGCCTTACATGATAAGAATGTCTTATCCTCTACAGAATGACATTTGACTCTTCTGGATTATTTACAATTAAATTTTACGACATGTACTAATGTTTCCATGTGGCAAGACACTTTTTCTGGACGAACGGTACAATTTTCTGATCATAAACACTCTTTTCCATCCTGATCATAACAGGGTGAACACATCGCCTCACAAGACACTAATAGGCAGTCATGTCTGGAAAGGACACTTGATGCACCAACCTCTGAACTGCTCATAGCACCAGCAGGTATGTAACAATTTTTAGTCAAACCAATTTTAATGTGTATTAAAGGCATTAACCCTATAACTACAAAGGTTTTAATTCGCCTAAAAAAATGTAGATTAAAAAATTCATGTATTTAAAAAAAATTCTAATATAATTTTTTTGCTATTTTTTATAATTATTACACAGGTTGTTCTAAAGCCAACCGACTTCTAATTTTCCAAGTAAGTGCAAGGTTGCTTTCACTGAGTGCTGATAAAAAATATTTTTAATTGTACACTTATAATAATACAGTATATTCAGTTACAGAATATGAAACAGAATGTATTATTAGTCTCTTAGAGATGAATTTATTGAAAAATTGTCTCCTCATTTTTATTATCTCATTGGTGGTGCTGTCAATCATCAAGTCATGGTCCTGCTTTTCCAGGGGAACAGAGAAGACTTGCCACAAATTAACCATTAAGAGCATCTTAGTTAATATATGTTAGTGGTGCGGTGTGGTGGTCCATTCTTATTCAGCAGTGTAATGATTACTAATACAAAATATGCTACACAGTACAACCCAGTGAACACAAAACATTTGTATAACAGTTGCACACCGTGGGCTCAACGTCATCGACGCCGGATCGACATTGTACAATATAAATGTTATATAAATGTTTTGTGTTTGGGAATGGGACATCAAATATCTATGATTTTGCTGAATAACATATATATCACAACATTATCTGTTTTATAGACATGGTTAGGTGAAGGAATGACTTACATCTCACTACACAGTCTGACTAGCTAATACATTGTACACATTCAATAAACGTCATGTAACAAAAGCAAACTTAACAATGTTGTGGGTGAAAATTGTTGTAGGTGCCTATTATATATAGTTGACACGGTAGACAGGTGTAATTGCCATAAGACAAACTAAGGGAGACAACTACTGTCAAAAATAGCAGTACAGTAGAACCTGCTATAAGCGACTGTATTAAAAAATGACTTCCTTTGACTAAATTTTTGAACTAGCTCATAGATAGGAATCTACTCTGGAATACAGTATAAAAAATATATTGCAAAAATAAAGTAGCAATTGTTATCTTGCATACTGCAACAGCTTATTAAACAAATCACTGAACACAGTTTATGGAAAGATGGCAAGTCTACACATTAGTAATGTTAACATATCACGATAGCAATACACTTTCTTTATGATAAATCAATACACTTTATGATAGTAAAACAAAAACATAAACACTAAAAACAACAATAATGTACAAAGAAATGATTCAGCATGCTACCAGTTTCAAATTCTGTACATGTGTATATACCGGACAGTAACTTTCTCAGAAAACGTGAATATGAAGAGCTCTATCCCATAGCATTACCAGAAGTATAGATATATAGATGGCAAAAAATGTACTTTTTAATACAAGAATATACTACCAAGTTCCCAGTAAACACAAAACACTTGCATAACATTTATACACCATTGGTCCAACGTCTTCGATGTTGGTCCAACAGTGTATAGATGCTATGCAAATGTTTTGTGTTTACTGGGTTGAGAACCAAAGTATCAGAGATCACAAATGGAATCCCCGGAAAACACAACACTTTGTATCAAAGCTGGTTTAATGTTGGGCCAGTGTTGTAGCCAATAAATCAACATTAAACCAACATTGATTCAACATCCTGTATTTGCTGGGCTAGGGCTACCACAGTCGTTAAAAAAAAATATATGTTTTAGTAGAATGCAAAGAACAAATCTTGAATGCTGTATCTATGTACATGTATTTGTGATGTCAAGTGTAAGATGTGGCCAAGGCTGTTCAGAAGCTGGTATGACAAAGTAAGTAAATCTTATATCAAATGAAAGGCAACCCAGCAAAGGCGGTACAATGAACCAAAGTCATTTTAAGGTTGAGCCAGCGTCGCAGCGGTGGGCCAACATTTAAAAAACATTGGATAAATGTTTGCACAATTAAATTTTGTTAAAAATTTCATTTGCAAATAAATTACAACAAAAAAATCAATATTTGCTACAATGTGGCTTCAGTTGTAGACTATAAATACATATCATGGGCAGTACATGTACAGTCAAAGCAATAGTACCAACTTTAGCACCAGGTGAATTTAAATAGCGAGAAGACTGGAGAGCAAAATTATTTGATTGAAAAAACCTCAGCCTTGGAAAATAGAACATTTAAGATCGGACGAATGATTTTAGGAAAATAAATGGATATTTGACATTATTACTGGAGACAGGAAGAAACCATATAGACAGTGTTTATAAAAATGGACTTCAAACATCTGGCAATGGCTGCGGGTATGAAAAGGTATCCCATCAATATTGCTAAAGGTTGTATTTTTACGTCCGTTCAGCTGGAAATATTATGTTGAATATCAGAGAATAATATATCTTAACCCCTACAACACTGACATATGTTTATATAAACCAAGAAATCAAAGGGTTTTTTACTTTGAAATTATCATAAATGTCTTATTTAGTGTTTTCCGCTTTATTGGAATACCAATGCTATGGGTCTATGGTCATTATAAATATTTTACTCTTTCGGTTTAGGGATCAACTCAGACGTCAGAATCTGACTTCCATATATATATATATAAGGCAGATTCTAAAATTGGTCCACACACTGAAAGGGTTAACCCTTTCAGCATTGGGGACCGACTGTAGACGTCAGATTCTGATGTATAAAGTTGATCCCCGCATTGAAACAATTAAAATATTTCTAATTTCTAAAGTCCCTTGTTGTGCGCAGCCTGGAATCTAATAGGTTAATTTATTAGTTTTGAAATGCTATATGTATTAGAAATATTTAATTATATAATACTATAATATGTAATTGCTATTCGATCTGCCAAGTTAGGTACCACAGAATGTTCATTGATTGATTGTGGATATAAATTACAAACAAACATGGGAAACTTTATAATATAATAGAATTATAAACTTCAATTATAAACAATTATAAACTTAAATTATAATTACATTTTGATTCACATAAACAATACATGTAAAAAACAAGTATCCAAATGAATAAACACATATATACATATACATATACACATATATATTTTGACAGTCAGCTATATTGTATAAGGTTTCACTTGTAAATCAATAAATGCTCTTTCTTAGCTAAAACTTATCTCCTAAATTCTAATCTACTATACAGTCTCTTTTAGAGAGATAAGTCACAAATCTCAATCGGGGCTCATATTCTAAAACGATTAACATAAATCCCAGGCATGCTATTGGTCGAGATTGTCATCTCGACAAGTCAGATGCCTAAGATCTAAGTCTACTGCTTAGATTTATGGCCCGGTTACCAAACTGAAGCTAATCAAGATAAATTTTACAAGCTAATCTCCTTAAATAATGCTATGTGTATACCATTGAACTTAGTATTTGAACTATGCTGCTGTGCAAAGCCAAAGTATCTACGTTACATTGGAATGATAAGTGAGTCCACTTTAACCTTTCAACCCCAAATCATTTAATCAGAATTTTCACCCACCAAAATTATTTCATCCACTAAACTGACTAAAATTTTCACCCACTGTCTTGAAGTTGTGTCCCGCTGACACGATCAAGTGACTTCAAGTAAGTGAAAATATTTCAGATCTCACAAAATAGAGGTCAACTCTTTTCAAATATTGCTAATTGATGCCATATTTTATCTTAAACATGTTTAAAAGGTGGTGCTTAATGTGGTAGTAAAAATTGATAAAAACGAATATATTCGGTACCGGCGGTAAATGGGTTAGGAAGTGGGAGATGAGCACTTTCTTGTGAGATGTTGTTGAAATGCTCACATAGAAATTGTTTACCGTAGCGAATTTGACTGAAAGAGTTATTACACCAATATAAACTCACATCTCACAACCGGTTTATTGTCAACACAGGGTTACACTTGAAGCCAGCAGATAACACTGTTAATAAATCAGGGTTTTATTTTCTGTAGTTGCGTAAAAGTTGTCTTGCGAGAAAGAAGGCGCCCCTTTCGTTGCCATCAGTGGGTGTTTTCTGTGTGGGCTGGGATCGACGTCTTGCATTTTGATTGTTATCCACACTGGGCTGTGCTGCATTCTGCTGGAGCCATGAAGAGCGCCGTGTCGGGCTTTGTGTATCGCCTCCTGGGAGTGGATATCTCTCGACGCGGGCGTTGAGAACGTGTGCGTTACGTGAAGTGACGTGTGAAGAAGCTGCTGCTCCAGCTGGGCCTTGTGGAGATATCACATGTTCCCCGTCAGGCAGGACAGTGTGTACCATATGTCCATTACTCACGGAATCATACACCCTGCCTGCCGCCCCCTCAGTCACAATGAATTCACCCGCCAGGCTGTCAGCTGCCCCTGTACTACCCTCACCATCAACCACATCATCAGGTCCATTTTGCAGGTCAAGTAACTCAACTTCACGCTGGCCTTCCAGTTGATGGTTTATACGCTTGCCACCAGGTGGAGCTTCTGGAGGTGATGCCCCCTGGTGACTGCTCCCAGCAGTAGCAGGTGAGCTATCAGTGCTCATTGCACCATCCGGCCCAATGTCGGGACTTGCCATGTCAGCATCGCTCACCTCAGCGCTTGAAACATAAAAGCGACCGTGTAAGCTTTCTGACATTGGATGGTCAGGGCGTGTAGGTGACCCCATAGGAGTAGCTGACATTGACACAGACCTTGGGGTTAAGCTATTACCTGGCTCATTATAATGGTCATCCCGTATATCCAGCTCACTATAGTCGTACAGAACACTCGGCTTCAGCGTGCCTTTCAGAACATCTCTGACCTGAAAAAAAACAATGTCAAATTACATGTCATTTTTTTTTAAGGTAATGACATTTATCAGATTCATAATATGTGAATGATTGATGTTAGAAATTATTTTTTGTCGGTAACCAAGTAAATGAACCTAGTATCACAAGAATCGAAGCTAAAGAAATCTGTAAAAGTCTATTTAAAGGGATATACAATTTGTATCTGGCAGCCAAAACAAAAATATCACTACTAAGAATAGCTTCAGATTTGATAAAGATTTTTGAAGACTTTGATGTTATGACATGTATGGATGGAACACCTGGGTTACAACAACCTATACGAATGCCATACTAACCCTAAAGTTCAATAATTTAATTTTTCACCCACTTGAAGCTGTGTCTCGCTTCAGTGACTCACAACTTCAAGTGGGTGATAATTACTCATACATGTATTAGTACTAATTTCAGATCAAACATTTGCAAGATCTTGATGTTTAAACACTCATTACATTTCCACTAGCCATGTTGACAGTAAAAAAATGTAAAACTAGTGCTTAGCGGTTAAACCCTTTCAACACTGGGATTGACTTTTGACATCAGAATCAGACGTCAAAAGTCTATCCCTGCAGTGAAAGACTTATTGGCTGTAGACCCATAACATAGGTATTCAAATTGAAAAAGACCCGTACATCTCTATGGCAATTTAAAATTAAAATAATTTAAAAAGACATTTATCTTCAAAGTTAAAGTAAAGTAAAGTTGGAAGTTAAGGCCAAAAAGGATAAAATAAATAAATCCTTTTTAATTAAATATCATGATTTTATATGTAAAACTTGATACTTGGCAGATGTTTCTGATATATAAGATTAACAAATACAGTAGATCCTGTCACCAACGACTTTGCTTCTGCCAGACAAAAAAAGTCGTTGGTGGCAGAAAGTCGCTGGTCACAGGAATGAGTTTTTGCTGTAAATTTTGCGGGTGCGGCGGCTGGTTCAATGTCGGACTAATGACGGCGACATTCACCCAGCATTGACTGGTAGTCATTGTGGATCAAAGCACGCGTTGCCGCAACAGCTAGCTATGCTAATCACGCTAACAGAGCACACGTTATATAAGCCCAGGTAGCTTCTGACCATTTACAGGCATGAGGCGTTGTATATTTACATTAAATGTGTCACTATAGGACAGATGATGTAGCCCTGGTGAAACAAAAAAATAACTGGTGAAACAAGGGAACAGTTATTCATTACTGATGAATAATACACATGTGTGTTTACAATAACAGGAGCATTATGCCCACACTAGGACGTTTGTACCGTCCCCGTCCCAGCAGACAGAATACGTTGAATCAATGTTGGTTTAACGTTGGACCACCGTCTACGACGCTGGACCAACGTTAATCCACCATTGAATCAACGTCTTGTGTCTGCTGGGTATATGTGGCCTGACCACGCGTATATAGGACGTTCGCTACGTGTGAATAAACACGCGTGGACGGCTTATTAAGGCAGTGTATTGTATTAAAGTAACTGGGGGATTAGTTATGTCCTGACGCCATGTTGTTCTAATGTTGGCCAACCCTGCATCAACATCTCGCGCTAGCTGTATAGTCACCCAGTAAACATGAGCCATTGACCCAATGCTGTGTTGACTTCGAAGACAGTGGGCCGCGTTAAAACAACATTCGGTCAACGTCTTGTGTTTGCTGGTCAGTGACGGCGCGTCTCATGTCTGGAGAGGGGTGTACTGCTGACTGACAGTATGTGTATAGCGTAATTATGACGGCGCCGCTCTTGTCTACCAGCCAACACACAACTGAATAGCACTCGACATTTAGTGTGCTATAGACAATATTCTCATGGCGTATCTTCTTATTACATTCCCTGAACAATTTAATACGATTGTATTTTAAAACATGTATTAATTAGCGCTATGCGAAATAAACAATTTTATACACTTTTCGACTAATGCGAGCATTAAACATGTTAAATTGATTCATAGGGCATATCTTTAGTTGATCATTGGACATGAAGGGTTGGATGATTTCCTACCGGCGTGAGGTGATATTGCTGTGCAGTAGGCTAACAGCGACGGTCTGAGGTAGATAGGCCTCTTGCGACACCAGCCTGATCTTCCAGCGTTATACCTCTCTCTTAACCATAATATCCACAAAGTCAGATCTGACATGCAGTGGTTTGCTCATGAATTTTTCCAAAAGACGTATGACGAAAAAAGTTGAGGTCGTTCGACACAAGTAATATAATGACCTTCTGCCAGATATTTGAGGTTGCAAGTCGCGTTAGACAGAAAGTCGTTGATCACAGGTCGTTAACTATAGAAAAATGTTCCGTGCAAGAAAAAAAAGTCGTTGGAGACAAAAGGTCGTTGATGGCAGGATCGTTGATCACAGGATCTACTGTACCACAAAATATGACCATTGAAAGTACAAGAAACAGTTCTATAATTACCATGACAATCACTAAATATAAACATTCTAAAAAGTTGTGTATCCTGTTTATAATCCTGTTTCAGACCTGTTTCAATCCCGCAATTGCTAGGAGTAACTCATCTTCACGGTGCAGATGCTGCTGCAACATTTCCCGCTGCAATTTACCTGCAATATACAAAATACTATCATTTACACAGCAAAAGAAAATACTGTATGACCATTTAAAGACCAAAACTTTATAACTATAATCTCATTTTTTTTCTCTGCAATGTTTTTATACTGCAGGCATGTACATCAATTTCAGTAAATTAAATTCGACCAAATTGTCGGTCATTGTTTTTTTCTGTCAACAATAGGAAATAATAAAAAAATGTAAAGTGGCAAAACTTATCAACCCTTCCCGTTATAGATTATATCGTCCCCTTGAAGATGGAAGGTGCTGAACAAAGTGGCAGTTTAGCACTTTCTAACTCCAAGGGGACGATATACAGTTTCAATCAACTTACAAAGCAAATATAATGTCACTGGAATTGATGAAATACATTGTAATAGATGCATAGATGATAAAATCTGGGAGATGTCTATTCTCATCAATTGTCATTTGAAGCTTGAGTTGCATTAGCAATTGATCATCAAAACAAACTAGAAACGACTATATGCATGCTTAGAGGTATACGAGTTAAGTGATACTTACTAATGTTATTTTCCATTCGGTCTGCGCATCGTCTACACGTCACTTCCAGCTCATTCAGTCGTTCCATCACTTGACGCAGCTCGTGGCGCTGTTCACTGGCCTGTTGTAAAATACAAAAATGTTGAAGTTCATCTTGTGTAAAATGCCATGTATTTAACTCTATAAGCTACCCTATGACATTTATGCACAAAATTACATACCTGTATATTATATACAATCCATTCCAGAGAAATATAACCCATCAGAATAAGGACGTTCTCATTATGATATATTATTCACACATGGGTATCTCATAAAACTGTGTAATTTAATTCGAAATAGGTCAGGCGCGGATCCAGAGGGGGAGCGCACGCCCATCCGTTTTTGCATCAAATTCTTTAAAAAGGCCTAAATATGCCCAAAAACTCGCCCCTTCCTTTTTCAAATCCTGGATCCTCCCCTGTAGGTTATCGTGGCTACAGGTTATTACAATCAATCTGCACCACATATAGTGAGTAGAGATTTAATAATGTGCATATGCATATTTGGTAAATTTTAGTAATGTTAAAATGTGTTTGAAAACAGCACCCATACTTGAAGGTTAAGTAGAAGGACTCATACAATTAGGAAAATTAAAACTCCAGCTTTGGGAAGGGAATATGGAAGGTGTCACAAATTTTTGCAACATTAAAATGAGTGAAACATAATTTATTAACCCTTAGAGCACTGAGCTATTTAAATTTTCAGTCCCTTGAAGTTGTGCCAAGAGACTGAAAATTTAGGTGATCTGGTAAATTTAGGTCCCAACATATATCCGTAGACCCATAACATAAGTATTCAAATGAATCATAGAGAGCTACCAGTAACTAAGGAATTTTTTATGATTTCAAATTGAAAATAACATTTTGGACTCCATGGTTTATATAAAAATAATTCAGCGCTTTAAGGGTTAAAGTAACACATTTAACCATTAACGCTGAAATTTTTTGTATAAACCATGGAAATCAAAGGGGCATTTTGAATTTAAAATCATCACAAATGTCTTAGTTAGCTCTTTCTGATTTATTTGAATACCTATGTTATGGGTCTACGGCCATTAAAAATATTTCTACTCTGTACAGTGCGGGGATCAACTTTAGTGGTCAGAATATGACGTCTACAGACGTCAGATTCTGACGACTAAAGTCTATCCCTGCGCTGTGAGGGTAAAAGCGCACAGTTAACGAATTAAAATTTTTACCCACTTGTAGTTGTGTCTCAGCAGCGACCCACAACTTCAAGTGGCTGTAATTTACTTATATCTGCACAATTTAAATAAAAATTTATGCCAATCATGGAAATTTAATGCTCATTTCTCCTATAAATTGTATTTATTGAAGAGCAAAATGAAAGTTTAAAAACGACCACAGGCGGGATTAGCAAATTAACTCTTTCAGTAAGTCTGTCTGTCTCCGCACTACTGAAAGAATCAATAATTCATAATGGCCGTAGACCCATATGATTTCAAATTGAAAAAAGCCTTTGGTCTCCCTTTGGTTAATATAAAATATTTCAGTGCTTTAACCCTTATCCTGCTATGTTAATTTATTTAAATTTTAAACCACTTGAAGTTGGATATGTCAACAACCTCAATTGGTTGAAAATGACTCATATTTCTTGATTTGAGACCAAAAATTTACAAATCTTGATGTTTAAACAGTTATCTCATTCCCCATAACAGTGGAATAATCGGCTAATAAAATAGATAAAAAGATTGTTGTGATTAGTATGCAAAGGGATCAGGGTTAAAAAGATAGAAAACATGAGTCCTTACCACATCATATTTCCTGGCTTTTTTACCACCACGGCCTGGAAACAGTCGGGGCACATCTCCCGGTGATGAAGCATGATCCCATTGAGAAAGACTACTGTTTGACCCGTTAGAACGCATGCTGGTTGTCTCCAAACGGGCAAGACTCTGTGAGGACAATGTGGGTCGCATGCTGTGGATCGGAGGAATGCCGTCCTCTATCTGTGACATACTCGATGTGGAACCTTTACGGGAGGGTCGAATGTACGGTATCTCCAAACCTGTTGTAGAAAAATAATAGATTTTTTAACAGTAAATGTAAAAATATAGGCTAAATATTGTGGCTAACAAAACAAAATGACCAGGATTATAACCAGTCTGGTACATCGTGGAAAACAGTGACTCAAGAAGTGACAGAAAAAAATGTATCATTCATCACGGCGGGCCATAAACACTGGCAGGGAGGTTGCCTGTTTCAAAGCATGCTGGTAAGTTTAACACAAGTGTAACATCCATGGTGCACATCTTTGATATACACACATATTAGTCATACACCAACAGCGTATCATATCATACCCAAAAAAATATGTACATGTAAGTTACCCTATATCATATTATTAGATATTTGATTTTTTTCTGCATTCTACTGCTTCAACTGCCTAAGCTTGAATGATACATTTATGCATTACATGATATATTTTCTTCAGAATACATCACAGCAGCGACTCACTGATCTGTAAATTGACATGATTATACTGCCCTGCAAACTGGCTTTGCAAAGCAATGTGAAAAGCAAAAAGACAGTATCTGCTTACTTCACAAGTCAGCAGATACTATATCTTTGCTTTGCAGAGTGGTATATGCCTAAATGGTAATTTAATAAAATAAAATCATTTTTATTTACCTTGAATTGGTGTTAATGTGAATGAAAATGAGAATAAATAATTGTTTATAAGAAGGTTAATATGCCACATATTGAAATAACTTATTTTAAACTATTATTAACAATAATATAAAACATCAATACTGTCACGCAGAGCCAAAAAAACCCAGTATCTGCTTACTTTACAAGTGACCAGATACTGTCTTTGAGATATGAAAAGCATAATACAAATACTGTACATGACTTTACCATCATAACCAGTATTAGATGAGAAGAAAGCACCATGACAGAGAGAGTGAATGAGAGTATCTTTAGCTTACAGTGATCCCGTCTACATTGTATTTACATACTCCCAAGCCCTTATAGTGCTGTAATGTCTCCATTGACCGTTTGAATAAAAAAGTTAGGCAATCACCTTGAAAAGGTAATAAGTGGCTTAGTTAGGACTTTTGGTTATGTTTGAATACCTATTTCATGTGCTTACAACCATTCTAAATATTAACAAACTTTCGACATCAGAATCAGACGTATAAAAGCAGTCCTGTGTAGAAAGATTTTCAATATTTATAATAGTCGTAGACACTAAAAATGTGGAATGGTGCATGGCAATCCGATGTGATTGAAATAGTGCATTATCGCTATTAGATTACGTATGGTTTGCATATATTCCTCAAGACTGTCCACATCAATGATGAAATCTGCAAGATACAACATTTTTCCAAAATGAGTGGGTAACAGAGGTATACCAGATATCAGGAGCATTTCACCACCAAGCTACCTTAACCTTAAGAACCTGAAATATATTTGTACAAACCATGGAGACCAAAGTTTTTATTCAATTTGAAATCATCATGTCCTAATTAGTCCTTTCTGGTTCATTTGAATACCTTATCTTATGGGTCTACGACCATAATAAAATTTTTAACTCTTCCAGCGTGTGGACCGTCTTTAAAATCTAACGTCTAAACACGTCCCTTGCGATGAAAGGGACAGACTATAATTGAGATTTTTTGTTTAACTACAAGCCTTCCAATTAATATTTTTTAACTGACATAAAATACAGTAAGAAATATTACAGTATTTAACTTTACATTTTGTATGCATGTGTTTGAAATGCATATAACAATACTCATTTATTTTCATACAACAACAAAATAAACCCCTTTGATGTGGGGATTATAATGGCAACCTAACATATACTTCCCATTGTAAACGCTTGTCCTGATAGGCCTGTATATATACTTAGTTTCAAACAGCTTTCCACAAAAAAAATTGTCAATGAAATGGACAAAAAAGTGTGTGGTATTTGATCAAACAGAATAATTTAATTTATGTATATTTTTCATCAATAGAATCTTTTGTTCATGAAAGCAAATTATAATCTTCAAATGAATAAATACACGTAATACCAGTAGTAACTGATAATTCAATAAAACAAGAGTTAATAACATCACTTTAGAACTCCACAAAAAGTCCACAACATCAAACAGATAAAATTGGCTAAGAAAAAATTGACTTGATATCAAATTCAACCTCTCGACCAACAGCAATAAATAGGAGTATGTTTACATGGTAAAGTGTTGTAATCTAGATGGGAATAAAAATAGATCATCTGCAATATTATTAAATTATTTATCAAAACAACAATGCTACAAACCTGGAGAACCAGTATCTGTGATGAGATTCATTGGCTCGCTGGTAGATTTGGCGAGCAGAGTTTTCCCCCGTGAGCTGCTACCCAGCGTACGAGGTCGATGCCCCTGGCGTAAGTTACGCGTTAATGTGGAAAACCCAGACATCATTCCAGTCACATTTGATCCTCCTGCCAAAAAATCGGTTCTTTTTATATTTCGTTGATAAAATGACTGGCTCAGAATAATTAATATAACTGTTAATCGATTAAACTGCTAAATCAAATAATTTGAATTTTCACCCACTTGAAGTTGTGTTTCGCTACCGCAGCCCACAACATCACGTGGGTGAAAATTACTCACATTTTGTTCAATTTGAGACTAAATATTTGCAAATCTGGATGTTTAAACACACATTTCATTCCCAAAAGCAGTGATTTGATCGGCTTTTAAAACAAATTAAAAACAACTATAGTCTTATATACTTAGGGACTTTAACCCTTTAACTGCCAAATTAGTGAAATGTAATTTTCACCCACTTGTGTCAGTGAAAATTATTCAGATTAGGCAAAATGGAGGTTAACTATTTTCAAATCTTACCGGTTAATGCCACGTTTTATTTTCAACATGTTTAGAAGTAGTGGTACTTAATGTGCTAATAAAAAACATGACAAAATGAAAATAATCTGGACCAAAGTTAAAGGGTTAAAAATACCTTACTCTTTAACTTTTCAGGGGACTGCATTACTCCCATGACATTTTCCATTCATTAGAAGTTGGCATTGCTGACACAATTATCAGCTTCAAATGAATTTCAACCCCTATGTTCAACGTTTAAACCGCAAATCATTAATATACATGTACGGTATTTTCCCCGTGTATAGTGCAACACCATGTATAATACGAGTTAAAATATGAGGCCTCGGATGACGGGGAAAAAGGTCTACACCTCTGTATAATACGACCTCAAATTTTGGATGTCGGCAGTGTCCAGGGGCCATTATAATATGATGTAGGCCTATGGATATTACCTTGTTCTACTATTAGCGCTGTGACACAGAACAGACGCCTGAGACAGACATACACGATACTCAATGGCGAGAACACCGGCAACATTACAGCTCTGCAAAACCAAAGAGCAGTATCTGTTTACTTGTAAATTAAGCAGATACTGTATTTTAATTTTCCACGGCAGAGTGGATATCATCTGGTTTTTGGCAGATATTCTGAGGCCTGCATAGGCTATATATACACTGCATGAAATGTAGTCAGTCAGATTTCAAAATATTAATATTTCGCCTACAAACTTATATTATTATTTTAGCTCATCTATTACAAAGACCATATTTTGATATCATCATGCTCAAATAAGAACATTCCAAGATGAAATGTGATTGTAAATTATTTGCAGACTAGCCGCATTGTCTAGACACAAGAGGTGTGTGGCTGTATAAGGTGTCAGGGTGTGATAACCACTGATAATGCACATGCTACACAGCGGCAACAACGGTAGGCGTTAATGTTATCCCAGCAATATGGACATTCTAAGGCCTAAATGCATAGAATTTGCCATAGGAAATATGATCAGTGATGTTGTGTCAGCGTCGCAGACTGTGGTCCAACATTGATCCACGACTCACTGTCCAATGCTGCTTAAATGTTGGGCCAGCGTTGTTGACAGTGTCCAAACTTTGACCCAGGATTACGTTAGTGTATCGTGCTCACTGTGTGCATTATCACCATCGTCGCGAGGCCTACTTACCTAGCACGCTAACTGGCCTACGTTTACAGATACGTTTTACACACACAGAACTTACTGCTAGAGCGCTAAATTTTTTTTTATTAAATTCTACATCCATGTATATTACGAGGTGCCTTTTTGTGACGTGAATAGGTAAGAAAAAACAATCCATTATACACAGGGATATATGGTAGTCCTTTTTTAGCCGATTATCAATGTTTTTGAAATTTGTTCTCAAATTAAACAAATATGAGTAATTTTCACCTGGCACTTGAAATTGTAGGTCGTGGTAGGGAGACACAACTTCCAAGTGGGTGAAAATTTATTTAAATATAACTTAGTGGTTTAAGGGTTGAAACTAAACCTTTTTAACCATGTTTTAACCTATTTCAATACAATACATGTACTATGTAACTTGATCTACTTGTATAGTAAACATGTACCCTGGTATACATGTTCCCAGTGGATAGGGGCATTGATTCTGAGACATGTGATTTCAGTGAATATTTATCTTGTGAATTTTATTTCAATTTTCAGCTTTTGTTGATGGGAGATTTTTTATTATATATAAACATAGCATGTTCTAGTTTTTGCAAATAAATATGTTATGTTACATAAACTCAGGTATTGTTAAGGTATTTAGTCCTAAGGTATTGTTAACTTTTCAGTCACTGGCAGTGACAATACCTGAAGAGTTAACCCTTAGAGCACTGAGATATTCAATTTAAATTTTCGGTCACTTGAAGTTGTGTCTCGCTACCGTGATCCACAACTTCAAGTGACTGCAAATTTGTGGTATCTGTGAAATTTAAGTCCTAACATATGAGTGTTTCAAGATTAAAAGCATATTTCACTTTGAACAACTGGTTATAGAGGTGGAAGTAAAAACACAGAATGTTTAATGTACTCGACATCAGTGTGCTAAGGGTTAACAATACCCTCACTGGACCTTTGGAAATACCACAAACAGGTAAAGAAAAAACACCTGATCAATTTTTAGCAAACTCAATTTATCAGATTCTTGCATGGAACTTTTCAAGTATCGGCTCAGCGTACCTCTCATAGAATGATGATGCTGTGCTCCCAGCGTGGCAGGTAAGTGGTAAGTATACTCAGGTGGTCGGGGTTGATCCTTCAAAAGAAAAAAAAAAGAATAGAGCATGTGATAACAAATATACAGTAGGCCTACTGATCATCCCAAGTTATAGAAAACATCCTTATTTTCCCAAAAACCGAAGCATATATCTGGACAGTTTGGTTATTATGGCCGTTCTGAATGGTCTGTCTACGTATATAGCCAGATTGGCTACAACATTAGACTATTCTGAAAAGCCATAATGGCCAGATAATTTGGTAGATTATCATATCAGATTTCAATATGTAGGCATATTGAAATGGATGTAAACATTTTCTAATCCTAATGATAAGCATACTTACGTTTGGCTCTCTTAGGTAGATAGCTTTTTGAACAAAGAATTGAACGTCGCCTACGGGTGGATACTTCATGAGAAGGCCCAGGCAGGAGGGGTAGTCACTGGACAACACTGAAGACAAATAACCAAAAATCAGTAAGTACTTAATTCAACCCTTTAAGCCTTCAGGATGCATCAAAGCATCATTTTACCAATACATGGCAATTTACCTTAATTTTTCACCCACTTCAAGTGATCATCATTCACTAGCAATCAAGAATTGTGATGGCAATTCATAGCTTGTAGAGGTAAATTCAGGCTTTAACGGTTTTAGTGCAGGGGCGGCCCAGCAAACACGAGATATTGAACCAATGTGGGGTCAATAGTTGGGCCGACGTCGTAGACGGCGGGCCAACATTGACCCAACATTAGTTCAATATCTCGTGTTTGCTGGGCGTTTTCATACGTCAGAATCTGACTTATGTAGACGGCCCCCACACTGAATGAATTAAAGTATTTATAATGACCGCATACACATAACATAGGTATTCAAATGAATCAGAAACTAAATAGAAATAAACCCTTTGGAGTCCATGATTTATACAAAATTAATTCAGCGCTGTAAGGTTAAAGGGTTATGTTAATACATGTAGTGTCTATAGCTGTTTTCAGACTTTTTATTTGTCGTTCAAACAAGAAAAATTACAGTTGAAATGAGGACTAAATTTGGTAGATTGTCATATGCTTCGATTCAAAATGTAAATACATAAAAAATAATTACCCACTTGAAGTTGTGTGTCGCAGTACTCGACACACAACTACTGTACTCGACACACAACTTCAAGTGGGTGAAAATTACTCACTTTTGTTAATTTGAAACAAAACATTTTAAATCTCGATGTTTAAACACTCCTTTCGTTCACAATAACAGAGATTTGATCGGGGGATAAAACAGATTTAAAACACCTATAGTCGTACTTGACACTTTAGGGGTGGAAATGTGCTGATTTTTTTAAATAACCAAGTACAATAGCAAATATAATTTCTGTGATTATTATGTAGATACAATTCTGTAATTGAGTGTTCAGTTATGGGAAAAACTGTCTGATTGTGAGTACTGTAAACGTTACATAACATAACTTATTATTTGTAAACACTGTGTAAAAATACTTGTAGTCTCATTGATTTTACAGCTGAGTTTAGTACTTTGTTAGCCTAGTCATACAATGTGGTCTCCTCTGAGCTGTCGAGATATATCTCCCACTCTAATTAGCGGTAATGAATTGATCTTTATGTGAGATAAATGTCTGTCCTAAATAACGGTTGATAAGCAATCATTCAGCATAGGCGATAGAATGTGAATACAGAACTCCAGAGGCCATCGCTAACATTACTGAAGGATGGTCAGCTCTGATCAAGTAGCCACATTAAAAAAAATATTGCTAACTATTGAAAAAAAACCATGTTGCGCCGGTTTGTTAGTTCTTGTTATTGGTACTTGTTAGTTGTGCATGGTCGGCTACATGGAATATTAATGCTTTTATAATTCACATCTACACTAATAATGTCCTTTTAATAGTTACACAAGTGTCAGCTTTTCTATCGTGACATAGTGTGCAATCACTACAATTAGTGTCACTCCCAGTAAGTGCTATTAAAACTACATAGCAGTTATATACCAGTATGTAAAATAGATGGGCAGGTGTTGATCAGCAAATTTATTTATCTACTGCGTGAAACTGTGACTCATCACCAAGATCTACAACTTCAAGTTGGTGAAATTGGTTCATTTTCAGGTAACACCATTGTATCAAAATGATCATATCAGCCATTTTAATATTTTGGGATTATAAATTAACTGATACAACCCTATAGCACCAAGGTGATGAGATGTGTGCGATTGCTTCAAATCGTAGATGTATTTTCCTGATAGGGCCAGTATACACTATGAGTTTATTCCTTGAAGTCTTCTATAAGATATTTAAAGATGAGTTAAAATTGGGTAAAAATTACTCATGTTTACTTGTATTTCAGTCTGATATTTTATAAAATCCCAGACTTCAGGCATAAAAGACGTAAAAACTGTACTTAAAGCACAAATAAGATGTTAAAAATACAACCATAGTCATAAATCATGTGAATAGCCCTCCAAATGCCAAGAGAATAGGCCAGATTGTCATATTCTGAATACTGTTATTATCGTTCTTTATTTTGTCGAGAATTAAAATGAATATCATCATCATTATCTGCAATTTTAGATGGTAAAATTACTATTTTATTAGCTGCTAAAGCAGACAAATATTGTGTTGCTCCTATTAGACCTAATTTTGCATTGAAAATCACTGTGATAAAAGTAATTCAGACAGTATGTACAGAAATGTATTCCTCCACACTAATTCCTCTTTAATCAGCACAAGCTGGGTGACTTCAACAGAAGCAAAATCTTCTGTGATAAGCTGTTAGTCATGAGAAATGTAACAAAAAATACCTTAGTCCATAAGTGGTGCATAACTTGATGTTTAATCAACCTGAGAAGTGGTTTAAGTCATTATACAATTAAACGCTATTATTTGTATCTTGGTTAATCGTATGACAAGTGCGTGACCCAAACATGCCATCTTGTATTTATTCACATTGAGGTGGGAATTGGTGCCGCAAATCCCACCTCAAGGGCAATAAAAAATTATCAAAAATATTATGTGACCTGAGACTAGATAGGTATAAGAGTAATTTTGTTTAAATTCAAGTTTTCAGTTCCCTTCAAAAGAAAAAAAAGTAGAACTTTTGCAATAAAGCAGCGCATCCATTTCAGTGCGGAGCTTGACTTTAGATGTCAGAATCTGACATCTGCAGATGTCATATTCTGAAGTCTGTAGATGTCAGATTCCAAAGTTTAAACACTTTCATTCCCAAGAACTGTGATTTAAAAAAAAATTAAAAAATTATATTCATGAATGCTTGGCGCATAAAAGGTTAACACAGGTAAACTTTTCTGAGTGGCTCTTTCTTTCTAATTCCACTGCATCATTTCAAAAAAAAACAAAGTGTTAGGCTGCAAACCCTTTAATCACCAAGGCGGTCCACTTTTGTTAACCTTAACCTGCTAATCGCGACTATAGTCATTTTAATCCATTTTATCTGATTAAATCGCTGTTAGTAGAAAATAAATGTGTGTTTAAACATCAAGATTTGTTAATTTTTTGTCTCATATTAAACAAATATGGATAATTTGAATAAATTAACTTAGCAGGATAAGGGTTAAAGTGCGGACCGCGTCTTTAGCCATTCTTTGCTTTATTTTCTCATTCAAACCAGAAAATTTAAAGGAGGGAAAAACATTAAATTTGCTACAACTGGCATATGTTTTGTTTCAAATTGCAACTTTGTAAGTACTTTTTACCCCTTTGAAATTGTGAGTCGCGGTAGTGGGGAAAAAAATTCAATGAATAAATTTAGTGCTGGGTTAAATACTATAAGTATAACATTCAACTTACAAGAGTGGGGTTCGCTGGTGAAAACGGGTAACTTAGTCAAATACCGGTAATTACATTTTGAAATATGAAACTGCCCAGTAAACAAGAGACATGAACCTGATGTTGGATTAATGCTGGGCCGGCGTCGTAGACGGTGGACCAGCATTGTGTCCATGTCTAGTGTTCGCCGGATGTTAACTAGCATACATGTACCGGTACATACTTACTTGCATCTCTCAAATATAGCAGCATGGCAACAAAAACGTAATCTACCAGATCAAAACTTATGCCATCTGCAAAAACAGCATCCCACATCATAAGCAGGTCTTGCATGGGGAATTCACGGCCAAACAGTAGACGAACCCACCGACTGTGAGAACAAGAACAACATGATAAACAAATATTATACAGCACAAAAGGGAAAAAAAAATGATTCAATAAACAAATATATAATGTTATTATGACTGGATATGACTAGTTTCGGCACAATAAAATTAAAACATCCCTTAAGAAGTCAGTCCATCAAAAAAATTGCATCCAAAAATAACAAAATGGCTGTGTTCAGTTCTTTTTTTTAATGGATTCTTCTCAAAAATTATTCAGATCAGTAGAAATACCTAGAGAACATGTACGTCAAAATTTCGGATGATACAACTAATGGTTCATAAGATCTCATGTCCACAAGCTTTTCTTGGAAAAAGCCCATTTAAGGCTCGGTGCCCGCACCCCCCCCCCCAAAAAAAAAGATCCCACAAGCTTTTTGAACAGTCATCTTCGCTAATAGCTGTTTATGGTTTTGTGCAAAAAAAGAATTTACTATGTCATATCTGTGAAAAATAAACAAATTCATCACTTTACTTTTTAGTGAGAGCTAAATTGATTTGCAACTACATCTGCGGCAGCGGCATCGCATTGCTGAGAAATGGCAAAACAATATCGGGGATGGCTAATTATCAAATATATTGATAAATCTTTATATAACGATTTATCAATGTGAATATTATAACTCTGTGATTACAATTGTGTATACATCCATTCAAATACTTCGAGCACCCAGGTCTCAAATAGGTACCAAAACTCCAATTTTAGAAATACAGTAGAACCTGCTATCAACAGCCACCCTAAATTCTGGACAAAAGTGGCCATTTGGAGGGGTTGGCTGCTGATAGGAAATTAGAGGGAATAATGAAAAATAAAAATTTAGTGTCTACTGCCGTAATATCAGAAGATAAAACTATTTATTGTTTACTGAACAGTAAATTAATTAAATAACATTACTTATCTGTATATACTTTAATACAGAAAAATGTTTATGCTTTTATTTCTTTTAAAATAACGCGGATGGAAGGGGATTACAAATGGACCCTTGATCTCTGAGCTAATGAATATGTGATTTCTTGGTCAAAGTGGTGATGACCATGTTTTGTCTTGTTCTATGCCAGGTTAGGTGATCATGTCACCTAAAGTTATTTACTGTTAGCTGAATAAATTAAGAATTACCCTCCCTGCATGTTCTGTCCAAAATATTACACCCTATACTATAGGTTATAACTATTAAGTAGCCCTACTACAGTATAATTATTTGATTTTGTTAATTGATGTACCAGTGGTGTTTGATATATGCCTTTCTATTGTTATTAGACCTAATTAACTAATTCTGAAATGCATGTGCAGCATATCGCGGGTAGAGTAGTGTTGCATAACGTATATTTATCAGGTGTTCGATCGGGAGTCAGGTCTAGTAGACACATTGCATTCAAAATTGAAAATGGTTTAAAAACATTAAAATGTAAATCGCCAACATTACTAGATCAGAGTTGACTATCATTCAGTATTGAATAGTCATTGGGACTTGGTCGAGCGGCCACTTTAAAAATTCTCTATGTGGCCCATATGGCAGTTTAAAAATGGATTTTTGGCCGAAAATACTGGCCGGTGTCTCCTGGTGACTGGTCATTGGAAAAAAAATTCTAATGGTCAGAGACCCATAACATAGGTATTCAAATGAAGCAGAAAGATCTCACTAAGACATTTATGATAATTTCAAAAAGAAGTCTCCTTGTTTATACAACAATTTTCAGCGGTGTAAAGATCAACTTACATGCCGTATATTTGTGGAGGTATCTCCATTCTCTCGAGGTGAGCATGCAACTCGGGATCAAACTTCTTTAGCAGATAATCCTGTATTCGTGTCAGTTTTGTGATGATGACGTTTGAGGGATTGAGGTCCTGAGAGCGAGCGAACGGCTGGGCGGAGACAACATTGGACATCTGAAAAAAATATCAGCTATTTATTGACACGTATTTAATGATATATTATAAAAAAATGTGGCATTAACCCTTTCAAGCCTGAATTTAGCATTGTCATCTTCATCCACTACAAGCCGCGACTTGTAGTGGATGAAGATGATTTTTAAAGAAAATGTCCATGTATTGGTAAACCAGTTTCATGACAATTTTTCGTTCTAAAAGCCTTGGTTGTAGGAAAATTAGGTCGGCTTTCAGATATGTAAAATGATGCATTAATGCATCTTGAGGGCTTAAAGGGTTAACACTCAATTGGCCTTTGAAGTGTTTGTAACTAGCAAAGACAACAAATCCTTCTTTAAAGCGGGGAGCTGGGGGTGCCTTCAGCAGAAATGTTTTGAAAGCACAAATGCTGTGTAAACCATTCTAAGGCTATCTTTGACCCTTTCAGCGTGGGGGACTGACGTCAAAATCTGATGTCTGTAGCCGCACTGAAAGAGTCAAACATTTAATTATAATGGCAGTAGACCCATACCATAGTTATTCAAATGAAGCAGAAAAAGCCAAGACTAAGACATTTATGATGACCTCATATTGCGCACTGAAAGAATCAAATATTTATAATGGTCGAAGACCTATAAGATAGGTATTCAAATTAAGTGAGCAGACACCACTAAGACATTTATGACATTTGCAAGTCGACTAACCCTTTGAAATCTATAAGGGTAAATGTAAACCTCAACCCTTACGCTGCTGCGTTGTCGGCTGGTATTTTTCTTTGATTTCAAGCTGGAATTGCAGACATAATTTCCAGCTTTAACCCTAAAGGCGCTGAATATTTTTTGTTAAAAACATGGAGACTATAGAGTCTTATTCAATTCAAAATCATCATAAACGTCTCAGTTAGTTCTTTATGATTCGTTTGAATACAGGTCTATGTTATGGGTCTAAGGCCATTAGACAAATTTTCACTCTTAGAGTGCGCCGATCGACTTTAGACGTCAGAATCTGACGTCTAAAGACGTCAGATTTATGACGACTAAAGTCGATCCCCGCACTGCAAGAGATAAATCATGAAAAATATTTATATTTATAACAAATAGACATCTCCAAGATAGCAAGATTCGATTAACTGAGTTTGCCAGTTTTAGTGACATTTTCTTTGAAACGTCCTTCAAACTGTAAGTATTCTTTCCCGGCAGCATAAGGGTTAGCCCGCATACATATATGCGTTTTCAAGCAAATGTCGAACTAAATAAATTGAACTCGAATTGCTAAAATATTTTGTGGTACATGATCAGCTAATCTAAAGATAACATTTTGAAGATGTTTATTTCTACATAAATATAACTATTTTTCGTCATCAGGAGCTGGAAATTGCGTCAGCAATTCCAGCTACAAATGAATGAAAAATAGTCCAAAACAATTCGACAGCATAAAGGTTAATATGACATATTGGTTCAGACAGGCCTTGCTATTTGCGAATCTGATGCGGTCACTGACCTTTACAGTTGGTGAGACTTCTTTGGAGACATACCAGGGCTCAACAGTCTCCATGATCTGGTAGAAGAGGGCACTGAAATTATAAAATGACATGACAAAATGTGTGGATGTACATCAAACATAGCGAGACTTGTGATAAAAAGTACATGAAAAGTACTTGATAAAAAGTACTAATCACATTTATAGCCGATTTCAACATTGTATTTGTCTGTCACACAAAAAAGGAAGGAGGAGTAAGCATTAGCCCCCAAAGCGCTGAATAAATTTATATAAACCATGGAGTCCAAAGGGTTTTTTTCAATTTGAAATCACCATCAATGTCTTGGTTAAATCTTCACGATTCATTTGAAAACCTATGTTATGGGTCTTCGCCCAATACAAATATTTAATACTTACAGTGCGGGGATCGACTTTAGTCATCAGAATCTGACGTCTACAGCTGTTGATCCCCGCACTGTAAGGGTTAAATATTGGCATTTCTTTAATTCAAGAAGTAAACATGTAATTAACCACTTGATGTTGTGGGTTGTGGACACAGCTTAAAGTAAGTAAACATTCAAAAAACTTAGTACTTCAACTCTTTCAACACCAGAGCCGGCTTTTGTAACCAGAATTAAACAAATTCGACAGTTATGACAATGTCTCTGCAATTCAGTTTACAAAGCAGGACTCAAAGCAGGTGAAAGGCTTAATAGTTGTTACTGATACTCACAAAGCATCATGCTCTATGTATTTTGGATCCAAAATGTCACGAACAATTTCTCTGAAAATATAATAATTAATGTCATGTCATTTTAACAAGAGGCATTAGAAGTTTTATTCATCTATCTGTGTCACTGTAATAATAATCTGTGACAATTGGGTTGGCAATTCCAGCCAACAAATATCAGTAATTTTCATATGAAGGTGTGGGTCACGGTAGCGAGACACAACTGCAAGTGGGTGGAAGTTAAATATTTTAATGGGTTATCTGGTTAAGAATTACTAAAAAATTACTAAGAAAACGTATAATACGCTATAGAGATGAAAAATACACAGAATTGAAAGTAGAATAAAGATCCTGGCAATCTATCAGATTTCTTAGTAGCATTATTGAAGACATTTTACAACAGAACAACTTAATGTGGTTGAAATGCAGTAATACTGTTTTACATTCTATAACAAAAACACCTACAAATTCAAAAATACCCATAATCTTACTTCATAATTATTTTTTGGAGAAACAATTATTGACTTAAAAATTTACATGGAAATGTAATGGAACAAAGAATAAATAATTATTATTGCATATTCAACAATTCAATAAAAATATCTTTCAAATGCTCAGTTGAATTCTACTGGTGACTGTGAACAATCTGCAAAAAGTGAACCCTTACAACGCTGAATTAATTTTGTATAAATCATGGAGACCAAAGGGTTTTAATCAAAGTCATCCTAAATGTCTTAGTCAGTTTTTTTCTGATTCATTTGAATACCTATGCTACGGGGTTAAGGCCATTAGAATATTTGTACTCTTACAGTGCGGGGATCTACTTTAATCGTCAGAATCTGACGTCTACAGACGTCAGATTCTGATGACTAAAGTGGATCCTCGCGCTCTAAGGGTTAATCCATGACCAGCAGAATTGTGAATTAGTATTTTTCATTCATTTGAAGGTGGAATTGTAAGAGCAATATCCTGCTTCAAACGATGATAAATATTTCTATTTATAGTATTTGTGAAAAATAGACAGCTCTGAATTTGAAATAATTGATTAGGCGTACGTACAGTACCTATGCACCAAACTATTTTATCAATTCAGTGTACGATGTGAAAGAGAGTGGGTTCATTGAACCCCTGAACGTTGTTCATCATCAGAAAATCATGAAGAAGGCAGATGTAGATGGTGCCATCTATATCAACCTTTCTTTGTGATTTTCTGCCGGTGAACAATGTTTCATCTACAAGTTTCTTTATGATTTTCAGCTGGTGAACAACGTCAGGGGTTCAATGGGCTCACTTAATAGAACACGGGAGGGCGATGCTATGCTCGCCTTTACAGCCCAGTATCGCAGCAGCGATCCTCCTACAGTGTCTGTGTTCCAGCTGGTTATTTTATATAAGTTCCTTGTATGACCTTAAATGGTTTGACAATAGCTTGAAAAAATATATATATAGCTACATGAGGGTTATCCTAGAAGGCGATTTCTGGTTCTGTAAGGTGTATATAAGGCTCAGGTACATACATTATGGTATGGTGAACAATATAACGTAAAGTCAGGTTTACCTCAATTTACCTCTACGCTCACTTTAGTAATGGCTTCATCAAAAAAATTATCAAAAGTAATAGAACATAAAATTGTCAAAAACGCTCACATGTGGTTTTACACAAGGAATGTATCTTTTTAAATAAGTCGCATTTAGGCAGAACGCTGTCAAATGTTGTTAATTAACTACAGAGAACTGATTCGTGCAAAGAAAAAGTTATGAAAAAGTGAAAGTCGCTGGTGACATTGGTCTGAGGCAGTAGTCCTATTGAATTCTATGAGTATGCAAATGCATAAAATATAGCCTTTGGATGCAATAATGACAGAAAGTTTGAAGAAATAACTACATACACTTCCTCATGCAATGAATGTAGGAAAGAGGAAGACAAAATTCTATCAACTCATTCTATGCTGAAGATAATAATGAGAAACAAATAATGTACTAAAAGCACAAACCATAAAAGATCTGTATGTGAGTCATCTTTATAACCCGAATACCAATTCGTGAGTGAACAATGTCAATCAACCATCAACATTGTGAAATATTATTTTCAACCACTTAAAGTGGTGGATTGCTGCGCCAAGACAAAATGTTACTTGTTTTATAATGTGCATTAGAGCTCTATAATTTTATATGAAAGTGAAATTCATTCTTTTAAAAAAAATTAGCTGGACCGAAGAGCGAGTACAATGACAAAATATTGGGCAGACACTTCTACATTCCGCTGAGTGCCATCAGGCCTGTGCCAAAGTCAGGATATATGGATGAAACAGTTTAATCCCAGAGAAAATTTAATTAAGCATGTAGCAAGCATTAGAATGACCTCTTAACTCCCAGGGCTAAGTGTATACCAGGATCCAGCGATCATTTTATTTACTACTGAACGCTGCTAAAATTATCCGTCATGCAAGAATAGGCCTACCTATATTGTCAAATGCTGAAGGAAATATTTGGGAGTGAAGTGGGCGGAAAACCTAGCAGGTGGGAATTCTATAGGGAGAACTGAGCAAAACAGAAAGTAAATAATCACTCTACACGCCCCTCCCCCTCCCCCCCCCAAATACGTCTTGATTACAATTGTATACAAGGTAAGTAATTTTTACACACTTGGTAGTTGTGGGTTGGGGTAAATGAAATGCCCCGGGTTTTAGGCCACCTTTGAGCACAAATATTTGTGCTTTTTAAATAATTTTTTTTTAAAGAAGACATACGTCTAATTCTGTAAGATTAATAACATTTGGAAATAAAGTGTAGCTGAAACTTCAAAGGGTTGAAAAATTCCAATGTCTAATAAAACGCTTCAATTTAAGAGAAAATCAATTAAAGATGGATTAGATATACATGTATCACCAGATAACTTGATTTAAAACCTGCATTTGACCATCTAAAAAAAATAGATAGTTTTCTTTTTTGCGAGTTGGAAATTCACAGACTTTATTGTATGTTATGAAAATTTGATTAAACTCCCAGAAGATTCCATCAGTTACATTTAAATTCAATTCTCAATGTTTTACCAAAGTGTTCTATTACTTATACTCATTGACATATATAATTTCAAAACTACATTGCGACTTTGGTGGACATAAAACATCTCATCTGGATTCATGACACAAATACAGCTTTGTACATGTGGTGGGTCGCACTAACGAAATAATCATTCAAAGTGGGTGGGAAAGTCAAATACATGTATCTAAGTCTAAGTGATTGTTCCAAGTTTGTATACTCCTCATAGATACACATATTAGAAATACATGTACAATCACACAAAACCATATTCTATGAAGCAAAAACTTCGGAATATTAAACAAAGGTAATTCTTGAACCAAAAAATCATAATTTGACCAAATAAGTTATGTAGATTCAGATATTATGAATAATTCTTTACAAGCAATAATATTTTACCATGTGCTTCCATAATATGTATTTTACCATCCTCATTCAATGAGTACATTCAAAGAGTATGGCAAAATAGATAGTATGCAAGTACATGGTAAAAAATATTGGATTACTAGAAACAAAGCCCATGTTTATCTATAAGGGAACACAGAGATGCCAGTGGGTCATGGGGGAAAACCTGCATTTACTTTTTGTTTTCGTGCAGTATTAACCCTTTCAATCCTGAATCCTGAATTTATCCACTACAAGCCGCGAATTGCTGTCGCAATTCTCGACTTGCAGTGGATGAAGATGACTTGATGTGGTTTAAAATTAAAGAAAATTACCACATATTGGTAAACCAGTTTCATGGAAATTTTCGTTCTAAAACCATAAGTTGTAGGGAAATTAAGTATACTTTCAGGGATGTAAAATGATGCTTTAATGCATCGTGGGGGCTCAAAGGGTTAATCTAATACTCAATGAAAATTGTGGGATGTTCTAGGCAACTGTAGCAACACAGTTAGAGGTTAAAAATTGTATATTTAACAATAAACTGTAAATGTTGGGATGTCTATGGAAGTAGGAACATAATTATGTGTGCATCATGCGTGGAAAGATTTTCGTATGGAATGAGTTGACATTTAGATTGTTTACCTCAGGAGTTATGACAGCTACCAAGACAAGAGAACATAAAATAGATTTTCCCTGACTCCCACACCTTGAAGGCTTAAATAATAATTGGGTAACCATAATAACTGGGTGGCAGTAACAAGGATGATAACCCTGAAAACCAAGCATTGCTAACCTGCTATGGCAAGTAATCAAGCTGGAAAAAGGTATAACACTCAATCAGGGCACAACATACAGATTATTCCTACACATTCAACTAATCACAACGTTGAAATATTTTTGCATAAACCATGGAGAACAAAGGGTGTTTTGAATTTGAAAAGTCAAAAATTTCATAGCCACCAACTGTTTTCACCTTATTTGAATATTTATGTTATGGGTCTATCGCCATTATAAATTTGTAATTCTTTTATTGCGGGGAACAACATTAGCCGGCAGAATTCTGACATCTAAAGCCGGTCCCCGCACTGAAAGGGTTAACTATTTCCATTATACATTTAATTTCCACTACTGTGTACAATCATGCAGTACAGAGCTAAATATAATACATTGACTAAGGTTATCATAACTGCACTTTAAGTATGAAAATAACAATACTACCAATGTCATACAACAATATAAAAATATGTACTGATACATCACAAGGCTGGCAATACATAACTATTATCTAGGACCACTAACAAAAATGATTGTACAGACTAAACATTCTAAAATATATTCCACTCTGCAGCAAGATAACTTAATATCTATCTCTTGTGCATTCACAATTGCACCACCCATTTTCATGCTGACATTTTCAGCATATTACAGATATTGGACTGGGGGACGGGTGTACATGGAGAGACAAAATATTCGAAATAGTATTTAATTGTCCTTGACAGAATGAACACTTGTGAGGCTCAAACAAAAAAATAGCAGTAAACAGATAATTGTTAATAATCAATTTGAGTCCTTTAATACTCACTTGAATGATTCTATTTCACAGGCATGCAGAAAGGCTTGGTGGTCACAATGTAGAACAAAAATCAATGGAGCAAGGAGCTCGTGCATACCCTGTGATGGCATAATAAATACACATAATTTATGACAACTAATCAAATACATCTGGACTACCACCATGACAAATATATTTTAAATAATGAAGAAATATAAAAAATGTCAATTATTTTTTGCTGAAAAATGACATTTTGAAAAAGTGAGAGGCCAACAGTGATTTTTAAATTTGTTATTCAGATATTCTATTGTTTTAAAAAAAAAAAAAAATATTGCAAAATTATTCAAACAAAAATTATAATAAATAAATAATAATAATAATAATGGCCGCCATACAGGCATTTTAAAATTGCTTGCTCCCTGAGTTAATCAGATAATTGGTTACTTCAATGGTAACACATTGATAGTTACCATAGTGATTAAGGGTAAACATTATGTTTAAACAAGCAGAACCCTCAAAGTGGTACCGTAATTGCCGGAGGATACTGCGCATCGGTAAATATCATGCAGTAGATCTAAATGGGCCTTTGTTGATGCTCTAGACATAAATAGTGTGCACTCGCTGAACACCGCGTATCTTGTGAGTTGAACACGGGATGCATGTATGACTGATGAGGCAGTCAAGTGCTCTACCATATCGTCATATGACGTGACTAATACCCTCATATATTATTACACCTGTGCTAATCAGCCATATTAGTTCAAGCTTGAGCGAGGCTACCGTCACAGCATGTGTCAAAGCACACAGCATAACCGCGCTACTTTATTTCATGTCAGATTTCAGAAAATCACAGGGATTAAACAGAGCCTTAGCCATAAATATTGAGCATGTGTTGTATATCGCACGGACAGTTTAAAATTTTAAAAAGTAGCACAGTATATTCCGGCATTTACAGTAATCCATCTATAGCCATTTTAATTGTTCTTAAAAATAGAATTGGAATTAAAACATACTTTAATCCAGAACAAATAATGCTTGTTTCTCCTTTAAAATTTCATGACAAATAAAAAGGGTTAAAACGGTGATTAGCACTTAGAGGGTTAACCCTTAAAGCGCTGAAATATTTTGACACAAATCATGGAGACCAAAGGTTTTTTTAAGTTTTAAATCACCATAAATATCTTAGTTAGCTCTTTCTGATTCATTTGAATACCTATGGTATCAGTCTACAGCCATTATATATACGTTTACCCTTACAGTGCGGGGATCGACTTTCATCGTCAGAATCTGACATCTACAGACGTCAGACTCTGACAAATAAAGTCTATCACCGCACTATAAGGGTGAAAATACATGTACTGTGAAAATACAACTCTAATTACTAATAAGACAATAGCTTAAAAATATATGTACATATATTTCATTCGAAATTACATCAGCAATGCCAGCTTCAAAGAATAATTCACACAAAAGAACAACAGTTAACCCTTTGACCGTTAACCCTTAAAGCGCTGAATCGTTTTATGAAAACTGTGGAGGCCAAAGGGTTTTTTTCAATTTGAAATTATGATAAAGGACTTAGATTGCTCTTTCCGATTTACTTGAATACTTGTGATATGGGTCTGCAGCCATTGCAAATATTTCAATTCTTACAGTGCGGAGATCGACTTGAGACTAAAGTCGATCTTCGCACTGTAAGGGTTAAACACGACAATAGTCATTTTTAATCGGCTTGATTAGCCAATTAAATCACAGTTATTAGGAATGAAATAAGTGTTAACTTAAAACATCAAGATTTGCGAATGTTTGGTGTCAAATTAAACAAATATCAGTAATTTCACCCACCTGAAGTTGTGGGCTGCAGTAGCGAGACACAACCTCAAGTGGTTAAAAATATAAATAGATTAAGGGCTCTTCTCAAAAAAAATTGAAAAATCCGAGAAAAACTCGGATTGGTCATACAAAACCCATCAACCCTCTCCCCTATCCATTTTTTATATTCTTTTTGGAAACATTTCGAAACATGAAAACAACACAAAAAACAAATGAAAAAAACAATGACCCACCCACCTACTTCCAAGTTTTTTTCAGATTTTTTATATTTTAAAATCCCTAAGTTAGCATTATGAGGGTTATTATGAAGAAACATTGACAGGACAAACAAGGCATAAATATCAATGCACAGTGTACATATAAATATTTTTATCATTCAACCACCACCTGAAAAGCAGAAGGGGTAATGAAAAATATAAATTTGGAAAACATAGCCCATGCAAAAAAACACATATTATGGAGTGGTAATGGTCTATATGTAAAACTCTCATCGATACTGTACACAATCCAGAGCACAATATTGAACCAGATTTCAAGTGTAGCATAAGGACTCTTTCTTGTAAAAATGAGTCCTGCCCAACTTGGAAGAGTCCCGAGGATCACGCACACATCAAAAAGGTTTTTTTAAATGCTATTTACACGTTTAATATATATATGAAAAATAATTTCACAAATTATTTTGCTATTATTATTGGGGATCTTGTGATTTGGGTTTTCTTTGAATTTCCTTTTTTTGCATTATCTGTGCATCAACTAAGTTTGCATATTCATGAGGGTAGCTGTGTATCGCTGACGCGATCCACAACTTCCAAGTGCATAAAAATTATTCAGATTTGACCAAATGGAGGTCAACTATTTTCAAATCTTGCTGATTGATCTCACATTCTATCTCTGAAATGTTTAAAAACTTATACAGTACTAAATGTGTTAATACAAAAATGAAAAACTGAATCAATTCGAGACCGGTGGTCAAAGGGTTAAATAATAAATTGGGTGATTTTCATTGAGACCGGTGGTCAAAGGGTTAAATAATAAATTGTGTGATTTTCATTGAGACCGGTGGTCAAAGGGTTAAATAATAAATTGGGTGATTTTCATTTAATGTGAGGTGGGGATTGTGGTGGCATTATGGACATCTCACTCACAGCGAATGGAAATAATGAGAAAAATTCGAACAGATGAAGCAGTGTTCCATCTGGGAATTTCTGAAATGACACTGGCTATGTTGCTTTTCATGAGCGCCATGTTGCCATTCATGAGGGCCATGTTGCCCTTCATGACCATGTTGCCCATGTTAATATTCAGGAAACACAATGCCCCTTTCACCTATCGTCACATCGCTTTTGACCCCACCCAGGCAATTATAACACCTTGGACATGCTCGTAGTCTTATCTTGCGCATTCACACCTAATACGTAATGCTCTAATGATGGTGTATACATAGTGATCATCACATGCGATGCGTCTGAGCTCTTAATTAGGGGGAGTGCCAAAACGCTTACTGGGTGCCCATCACGCATGATTAAGTGACCCTCTGATAGGTGGCGCCATCCCCCTTTTGAGTCCTACATAAAAGACTGTAAAACACTAAATAATAAAAACTATTGAGTAAAGTGAAAAAAAAGCACAGTAAATATGATCAGCACAAACAATGTGTTATTGTAGAAGTTATTCAACCTATGGTGCCTGTTCTACAGCAGTCCCATGAGATTAGAAAAGCAGGGAAAAACGTTCTACAGAAGATGGTGTAATCTATTGAAATCCAGCAGGGTCACCTTTTTTTTCAGAACCACTAGCAAGTGTTATGTGGTAAAAGGCAACAAACTATAAGAACACCAGTGATGGAAAATAAAACACAAAAAACAAACCTGTTTATAACCTAAATTTCTCTTATTTTGTCGAACATAACAAAACAAAATGTTGACCATCTTTTCCCTGAGGGATGAGTCCCTGTAAAACTCCAGGTCAGGAAATCTATATACAGCAATAATGAAAAGGGGAGTGAGGTACAGTACAACATATAGGTATACAACATCAACAACAGAGGCAATGACTAAGGCGTGGAATACAGTCCATTTCACACTAGGATATATTGATTTAGCTAAAAAAAAATTGAAAAAATTTAACTTTTTTTTTTATTATTCTGAGCATGTAAAAAATTGTGCTGCAATGGGCACACATTTTTAAAGTCAGTGTCACCCTATTCAATAATGGTAAAAAATGTGACCTATTAACCTCTGAAAACTTATACATTTCATTTCCATTCCACTTTGAGGTGTGAATTGATGCCGCAATCCACACCTTAAGGGAATAAAAATAACCCACTTTTGATAAAATAGCAAAGTACATGTATAATGTATCAAATAAAAGCTTGAAAAGTCCTTATTATGATAGATTATATAATATTTTAGTGGCGGAAATGTATTGAAAATACATGTATACCATGTAGTGTATAAATTTGACACTGATTCCCGGAGGGTTGGCAAATTCTAAATTTGGAAATTGCAGTACAGTAGATCCTGTCATCAACGACCCTGCCATCAACGACCTTTTGTCTCCAACAACTTTTTTTCCTGGCACGGAACATTTTTCTATAGTTAACGACCTGTGATCAACGACTTTCTGTCTAACGCGACTTGCAACCTCAATTATCTGGCAGAAGGTCATCATATTACTTGTGTCGAACGACCTCAACTTTTTTCGTCATACGACTTTTGGAAACATTCATGAGCAAACCACTGCATGTGGTTACCGTAGACAGTAGATGTTACTGCACAGCAATATCACCTCGCGCCAGTAGGAAATCATCCAACCCTTCATGTCCAATGATCAACTAAAGATATGCCCTATAAATCTATTTAATGCTCGCATTAGTCGAAAAGTATATAAAATTGTTTATTTTGCATAGCGCTAATTAAACATGGTTTAAAATACAATCGTATTAAATAGTTCAGGGAATATAATAAGAAGATACGCCATGATTAATTATACAAATAATATTGTCTATAGCACACTAAATGTCATGTGCTATTCAGTTGTGTGTTGGCTGAGAACGGCGCCGTCAAAATTAAGCTATACACAGCCTGTCAGACAACAGTACACCCCTTTACAGACATGAGACGCGCCGTCACTGACCAGCAAACACAAGACATTGAACCAATGTTGTTTAAATGTTGACTACCAGTCAATTGTGGGTGAATTTCGCCGTCATTAGCCCGCCATTAAACCAGCCGTCGCACCGCAAATTTTACAGCAAAAACTCATTCCTGTGACCAGCGACTTTCTGTCACCAACAAATTTTTTTGTCTGGCAGAAGCAAGGCCGTGGTGACAGGATCTACTGTACCAGTTTCATCTTTAAATGCATAATTTATTAACGGGTACATATATCCTAATGGTGTGAAAAAGTGTATTGTCCACAAAAAAGGTTACTGTTCAGCATGGTTTCTCCTGCCTTGCTGCAAAATAAAAAAAAGTAAAACCAGTGGGATCTACCGATATAATATTAATTGCATGCAGTACATGTAGCTAGCACACATGAGGCATTGACCCAATGTTGTTTTAATGGTGGCTCGCCATCTTCGACAACGAGCAAATATTAAAACAACATTGGGTCAACACCTTGTGTTTGCTGGGTAGCTAGCACACCTGTCTGTAGGCCACATCAGGGTTTAGCTTGGCATACACGAATAAGATGTCCACCATCAGTGTCCGAACCTCGTCTTTGTGGTAAAACTCTATCTTTGGGTATCTAAAACACAGGTATTATCGCACGAAACTGTGGCGGAGTCCATGATGATATCGAAAAAATGAGATCTTAGACCTTACAACAATAATTGTCTATAAACTATAATTTGAAATCATCACAAATATCTTAGTTAGCTATTTCTGCTTCATTTGAATACCTATGTTATTGGTCTGCCGCCATTATTATAAATAAATGTTTTCAGTGTGGGAGCTGTCTTTAGAATCTGACATCTATAGACGTTAGAATTCTGACGTCTATAGATGTCCTAAAGACCGTCCCTGCGCTGAAATGTTTATCACCCAAATAGCCTGACATCTCTATTCATTTACACTGAAATGTATCTTTTAATTAGCACTTGCTCAGTTTTTAAAACATATTACTTCCCTTCATGAAACATTAGTTAGCTTTCCAAATAAGTCAATACCGGTTGTCCGAGTGTCGGCTCATAATTTTAGCAATTGAAAGTTAAACCCAATATTCAAATAAATTAGATCCTTATAAAGGTTCTAATTCAGATTCTAGTATGGTGCAGGTGGACAAGCAGATTCAATGCAAAATTACCCGTTATGCTGCAGGGACCATATATATTTGTTTTCAAACAAATTTCAGACCAAATAAATTCAACACCAATTGCTGAAATGTTTTGTGGTAGATGCTTAGTTAATCTAATTATATTTTGAAGACAACTATTTTTTTTTCAATATAAATATTTCTCATCATTTGAAGCTGGAAATTGCGTTAGCAATTCCAGCTTCGAATGAATAAAAATAATCAGAAAAATTCGGCAGCATAAGGGTTAACCTTTGCGCTGCTGGACTGATTTTTCTATTTCCAGCTTCAAATGACAAGAAAAATAATTATTCATGAAAAATGGACATCTTCCAAATTAAATTATTGGATAAACAAAATTAATTTTTATTTGGCATGAATATTGCTAGACACCTTAGAAATACGGGGTCTAGCAGCACAAGGGTTAAACTCTTGCACATTGTAGGTTTACTCTACACATATACAAGCTTTATTTACTTGAAGCACATTTGTGTCCTGCTTTACAGACATTTGACTACGTTGTACACATCAGGTGTTCTCAAGGTTATTAGATATTTGCGCATAAATCATGGAGACAAAAGTTTTTTCAATTTGACATCATCATGAATGTCTTTCCACTTGATTTGAATACCTATGTCATGGGTCTACGGCCATTATAAATATTCTACTCTTTCATTGTGAGGACCGTCTTTAGACGTCAGATTCTGAAGTCTGAATGCGGTAAAAAGGGTTAAGATACCGGTAGCATGAATAGGTTTTTTTTTTAAATAGCTCAGGCAGTGGCTTAGCCAGAAAAAGAAAGCAGGGTGTCCACATAGATGGGGGTAACATTTGCGGAGAATTAGTGTAAAATTCAAAAGACTTTTAGACTTTCCCTTAGGTTCAGAAAACTTTTATTTTCATTTTGTTAAATTTGGAAAATGAGTAAATATATTTACTGGAGTCTTGTTAAGGAAGTAACTATTCAAAAGACAATTTGATGGGAAAATAAGTCACACTTACGTTCGAACAACATCTTGCTTAATGGTCAGGCGCAATTCATTGTCTTGGAAAAATTGGTTCCACGGGCTCTGTAATAAGTAGAAAAAAACAGTGTTATCATCTAATGTCTTGCATTATAAAACAGTTCTTAAACATTTCTTAACCAAGTATCCTTTTTATATATTTTTCGTAGATACTATTTTTTTGTCATCATTAAATGAATGAAAGAAATTATTATTTACCAATGGTTGTAGTGACCCACAACTTCAAATGAGTACACAATAGGAACCAAAACATGTGACAAATCACAAGTGTTTTTATGAGACTTTGTGTAACCAGTTGTTAAAAGTAAAATATGCCTTAACCCTTTGCCTGCTGATCATGAATATCTTAATCCGTTTTGTTGGCCGATTAAATCACTGTTATTCGAAATGAAATGAGTGTTTAAACATCAATATTTGAAAATGTTTGGTGTCAAATTAAACAAATATCAGTCATTTTCAGCCACTTTAGGTTGTGGATCGCGGTAGACACAGCTGAAAATTTAAATTATTTAATTTAGAATGGATAAGGGTCAAATCTTGAAACACTGATACAGGTAGATGTTGCAACATTAATATCAGCAATCCAAGTTCTCATTAGCGAGACAAAACTTCAAGTAACTGAAAATTTAAATTCATTCGCTCTGAGCTCTTCAAATTACCAGATACATGAGATATTAGTCACTACCGCAACCCACAACTTCCAGTAGTATTGTTTTTTTTTCAATTCAGCACTTTGAAGGTAAATGCTACTCACTTCAACTTCCTGTGAAAGAGGGTTGTTGACAGAGAGATCTGGGGTGTCCATCTCTTTACGAGGATTCACAATCAACTAAAACAAACATCATCACCAAAAATAAGAGCAAAGCTTTTCCATCTGCTTGGGTCCTACTCTAAGTACTGCACCAGCATTGTAGAGTACCTTAAAAGTCCCATCAATCAGCGTAACACTTAAACAGCTACGCGCGACTACGTTTTTAATTTTTTTTTCATTTTTCGTTTTTAATCCTTTTCAGTAGCCTTTCAACCCTTAAAGCGCTGAATATTTTTATGTAAACTATGGAAACTAAAGAGGTTTTTACAATTTGAATCATCACAAATGTCTTATTCAGGTCATTCCGATTCACTTGAATACCAATGTTATGGGTCTACGGACATTATGAATAGTTTAACTCTTACAGCGCAGGGATCGACATTAGTCGTCATAATCTGACGTCTATGGACATCAGATTGTGCCGACTAAAGTCGATCCCCGCGCTGTAAGGGTTAAATCACTGTCATTGAGAACGGAATGGCTGTTTAAACATCAAGATTTTCAAATATTTTGTTCCAAAAATAAACAATTGTGAGTCATTTTCTCCCACACCAAGTTGTGGGTCGTGGTAGCGAGACACAACTTTAAGTGGGTAAAAATTTAGATTATTTGATTTAACGGTTTAAGGGTTAATGTTGTAGGAGCACATAACCTCTAGAGGATTACAATTATAAAACTATTTTGTAACTGGTCACTGTTTACAAGTTTGTTCAGAGGAAAGAATGTTCATTATATTCACCTAAAGTTAATGGCAATGATGATTAAAATGCAAACGTTTCAAAGTGTGTTATGTTCTTCAAATTTTAACAGGGTCTTAAACTGACGTCTTCTCTCAAGAGTCTAGCACTTGAAGTTATGAAGGGCGCAAAGATTTGTTCAATATATTGGGCCACCCTCTGTGACGTCAGGCAGATATTAGGTCAAACTTAATTCAGCATTTTGTTTCTGTTGGGATCATAGCAAGATGTTATTGTTCAAACTGATTGCTAGAGAATGTGATGTAGTATAGTCTAATTAATATGCACAAAATGATATTGATGCACACAAGTGCCTCGAATGTTAGTATAACTGGTACATTATCTTGCACAGAGGCCAATTATTTTTATCAAACAACACTGGTATACTGTCATGAAAAGCCAAAATACAGTATTTGCTTACTTTTTAAGTAAGCAGATACTGCCTTTTGGCTTAGAATGGCAGCATACGAGTGGCACTTACTGTATTTTTGAGCTGTGTGTATTTATCCCGCCATTCTTCTTGCTTAGTCTGCCAGTCACACACATGTTCAGGTAGTACTTCCAGGTACAGCTGTCAACATGTACATTTGCATACATGTAATTTTAATTATGCCCTGTCCAGCTACGCCTGTATATATTTGTCTCCAATGAAGTTTCATATCAAATAAAAAACGACTGGAATCGATAAAATAGTTTGTTCGGTTAATTAAATGTCTATTTCCTTTAAAAAAATATTCATTTTTGACAAATGAAAATATATTTCATCATTTGAAGCTGAAAATTTCGTCCAGCTTCAAATGAATAAAATAACTACCTGACAGGACTCAGGTTAAAATAGAAAACACTTAGGGGTTTTGTCAAGTTAAAACAATTCCAAAAATTCGAGAAAAACTCGGAAGTGGGTGGGTGGGTCAAGCCCCAATTCGGATTTCTTTTTGTTTTTGGAAATAATGTGTTTTTTGTGTTGTTTTTATTATTGTAAATGTTTCCAAAAAAAATAAAAAAATTGGATAGGCGGGTGGGTGGGTGGGGTCTGGACAATCCGAGTTTTTCTCTGATTTTTGGAATTGTTTTAACTTGACAAATCCCCTTAATTAGAACAAAACAAAAACCATTAATTTACAGAACAATACCTTCCAGCACACACTCCTGAACCTGGTACTACGCAGCTTTCCTTGCATCCCATAAGCTCGCAGGTTTTTCATGTAGTTCTCTTTAATGAATAATTTTTCCCACTCACCCCTGAATGCAAAAAAAAACACAAGGTATAATTATTACATGTATTTGACTAAAAAATACCACAAGATGAAAATTATAACTTGCAGTTATTTTATTGAAATTAATTAATATGTCACACATTGTACTCCTGACTCAGACTCAGATTCATTTATTGGGACGTAATATCAAAAACATAGGGCCTACAATTTATTAGATGTACAATTTAAGTGTGTTATGACCAGGAGACCCGTACTAAGACGCCTTAGGTAGGTCGCTAGCATATGGGCCACCCACTAATTTAACAAAGAAAACATGAAAAAATAATAATTAGGCAGAAAATGATCAAATACAGTAAACAAACACAAAACATTTTTAATACAATATAGTATCAGCATATAGTACAGCAAACTATTCACACAGAGAATCACAGCTGGTTCGATGCTAGGCCATTTCAATCAAAGGCCCAGCATCAAATCAACAGCGGCGCGATGTCCTGCGGCTGCCAAAGAAGTTCTCAAGTTAATATTATGTGCTTTGCAAGAACTACCCACATTTGGAAATATCTAGAGAAGATCTCCTGGCAAACACGAGACCCCGACCCACTGCTGCTCCACTGCTGGACCACTGCTTAGGATGCCGGTCCAACAACAAAATAACATCAGCCCGCTGCCTGCATCCCCCGGGCAAATGCAGGCCTCAGAAAACAAGAACCTCGACCCAGTGTTGGCCCAATGCTGGTCCAACCTCGCGCAGGCACGGGCCCAGAGACCCATGCTCCCAGAAGGACTCCCAACCCTACAAACACAAGACGATAAACCAATGTTGGGTCAATGCTGGCCCAGCGTCGAAGACAATGGCCAACATCAAGCCAACACCGGCCTAACACCTCGCAAGCATCTGCCACAAATATGTTACAAATTTAAGAGTATTTTTTTATTTGAATATGGCTCTATATTCCAACTATCCCGACAGTGCATTGTTACATGGACTATCATTTCCTGCAGACAGACGTGTTTTGACTTTCTAAGATGCCTCAACATAGAGGCACGGGGGGGCACCTGTGTGGCAAGTTATCTGTGGGTTGAGATACATGTGCAGTCAGCGGGTGGTTGGTGACACACCATGCTCAGTTGAAGAAAGCATAGCTTTTGACCCCTTGACAAATTTAATTGGGTTATGAATTGCAGGCACAATACTAAAGCTCAGGGTTTAATTTGTTCAGTATCTTGGTTTGAAAAGCTAAATAATTTTTGCCAATTGATAAGGCAAAAAAATAACACTGCCTTCCCAAACAGGATAGGTAGGTGACTTTATTTTCATTTCACCTAAAAAAACTGCTAAATAGCCCCAACAGCCATATTAGGGCAATTTGGCATTTTTTTTAAAACTTAAGTTGGAAAAAAAAATTGCCATTAAAAAACAATAGCTTAGTTGCAAATTAGCTAGGATTGGGCTGGTGTGCAAACAAATTTCAGGGTGTGTAGCAGGAGTGTATAACAACCCCTTTATAAGCAGGAGAGTTTTGACAGGGCGAGGTAGTAAATTCTAGGGCGTGTTGCGACGATTTTGAGCATGCAAAACACGCCCACACATCCTGCTAGCTGACACTGTAAAGGTGAAAAAAATGACTAGATTTCACAAATGACCGAAGTATAACATCTCAAATGAAAGCTTGGAAAATCCTTATTGTTACCATGGCTACCAATTGGGATTTAAGAATCCTACAGGTGTGTTGGTGTCTTTCATGTACAGTAGTTTCATTATTATCTCTCCCAGCTCAGCTTATGCCAGCCAATGCAACAGGTTTTTTCTCTGTCGAATGTACTGACTATATACATGGTGCTGCAGGCTGGCTGCTGCTAATTATACATTCACACATGGCAGCTGTTGCCTGCCACTTTTTCCACAATAATCTGAGGTTTTTGTGCTGAACAGGTTTCCAAAGTTACCCTATCACAGCTAAACATAGTAGTCCAATCACAGAGCAGCTTTTTCATGATTGGCTACTTAAAAGTACGCTCTTAGATAGCCAATCAAATTTCTCCTGGGTGGAAAATTTCTACTTCCCCTGGCTAACTCTCACCAGTCCTTTGTTTAACCAGCCTAGAGCTAAGCTGGGGTCGGAGTATTTCACTTACCCACTTACCCACCTCCTCCCTCAACCATTCTTTCTTCTATGTTATACATACATGTACTAATATATAAGGCATAGGAAGTTCCAGCAACATTTGGGGGCATTCGATTGCCATCTTGGCCCCCAATCGTGCCCTCACGCAGACTCGGCATCATAATATAGGGCAGCCACACTCATGAGACAGGGCTCTACTGCCCCTCATGACTCGGATCAAAACATATACCCGCCTTATGATGCTGGAGAACTCCCAAATAAGCCAGTATATTGCAATAATTATATTGAATAAATTGATACTTATAATATTACTGACTTGGTCTATATTGTCGACTATCATAAACAGACTTCAAGTAAATTGACATGAATGTGAGGGATTGAATAAGTGTAAGTGCAATGAATTTTATTTGAAATATGCTACAAGGTACCAAAATGTTTGACCGTGATGTAAAAGAAGCACAAAGATCTGGAAAGTAATTCTTGTTTGATGGGAGTGGAGTAAAAAATCATAGTTTCACGCTGTGATAGCATCAATATTTATAAGGGAGATTTTGTATTCCACAAACCTTTAAATATCAATAATAAAAATCATCAGTCTTTTAGGGCTCAATATTCGTGTTTCCAAAAAATGATATTCTTCTTCTTAGTGCTTAATATTCTCAAATTTGTATATCCATTGGAAAACGTAATTAGTTGAAAGTAATTTCTAGCCTTAAATTGGAGAAAAACTTGCTGAATATTACTAGGGCACGAAATAAGGGCATTCAGGGCGTCCAAGCCAACCCATTTTGCCGCCGGATAACCCAATATCATTCTCAGAAAACCAGTCAAAAATCAATATGGATTTTCCAAAATATGTGCATTGTTTCTGTGTATGGTGCAGATTATCTCTTCCCAATTTGTGTGTTTTAAAACAGTATGGCACAGACTACGCTGCTTGTAAAATTATGAGACAGGCCACCTTTCATTTGTCCCAAAATTTGGACAATTAAAGCTTTTGTGGACACCCTGAAAAGTTAGTCTGGTTGTCCGGCAGACAACCAGACCAATCATCCTTATTTCGTGCCCTGATTACTATGCAGCTTTTTCCAACATAAGCATGATAAGCACACCCCAATACTTACGAATACGATGTTGATACACTGATAGAATCAAAGTCTTCTAGTTTGTCAGGGGCGGGTCGTTTTGGGCCAGGGACAACATCTATCACCACCATGTCATCACTCACACTGCCCCCGCGGTCATCGCTGCTATCTATCCACATACAAAATTGCAACATTTTCTAAGTAACACATTCAGTATACAGGTATAGGGGAGAGACATAGAATGTTATTTTCCTGCAAAAAAACACATTAATTATTATTATATCATCACATTGGAAGATGTTTCAACCCATGTTTGAACAACTTGTAAATTGTATCTATAAATACGCAGATGACAGATGGGCGGTCCATGCCATAACCTATTTCCATTATAACTTCATCCTTGGGTTCTGCATAGAAATTGAGCAGAACAATCAGTCTGCCATGTACTGTTTAACTATGGTGGTGGGCAGGATGGGCAGAAGCCTGTCTCACATGCAGATTATTGTTTCACATCTGGGAATTATTGCTTCACATGTATGTAGATATAAACATACCGGTACCCGTATGAAAAATTACTGCATGAATAAGGACATGGTAAATCTAGGGGGCTGTTGCTATTTTCTTAATGTTCCAAAATACGAACATAGTTAACTTTATATTCTAAGATGAACACCCACCCTTCTATAATTAATACGAAAGGACAGGACATGAGAAAATTGGTAGCAAACCCATTCCGTTTTTTGATAAAAAATTGGAAACCTATATGCACAGATACATATGTCTGGCTGATGTTTGCATATATTTACATAGAGAACAAATAACAAATCAGCATTTTATATGTACCAGAACACCAAAAGTGGACTTTAAAAAATCGCAAACGGCTAATATAAAAGGGGCAGTCTACCTACCAATACAAACTATGTTTGAATCTTGGAACATTGCAAACTTTTGAAGCGGCCAATAACCGCAGATTAACATAATGTACAATAAATCCAGCACAAAAAAATTACATTGGATCTTATAAAGCGGGATAATTGATGTATGCAAAATCTAGTCTTAACTTCAGATAATATTACTAGTACACAAAATAACTCACTTTGATTCGGTGTACTGTTGCGCCGCTGACTCCAGCCAAACTGCTCCAGATGTGACAACAAATCTTCTCTGGAGGCAGTGATATTGTCTTCCTTTGTTTGGGTGAGAGAAGTTGATCTCCTGTATGTTCTTAAAAAAAAGAAAGAAAATGTATCTACCTTGGAGTGAAAGTGTGAACAAAGAATAAAAACACAGATTATATAACCAGCAGGCACGGCTAACCGAGATTATAGTCGTTTTAGATTTGCTTTATTAGCCTATCAAATCACAGCTATTGGGAAGATTTGCAATGTCTGGTCTCAAATTAAAGAAATTTGAGTAATAAATTTTCACCTACTTTGAAATTGTGGGTGGCAAGACACAACATCAAGTGGGTGAAAATTAAAATTACATGTATTAAATTTAGCGTTTTAACCTTTACAGTGTGGGAATCGACTTTAGTCGTCGAAATCTGACATCTGTAGACGTCAGATTCTGACGTCTAAAATCGACCTCACGCTGTAAGAGGAGAAATATTATTAATGGCCGTAGACCCATAACATAGGTATTCGAATGAATTGGAAAGGGTTACATGAAGTTGTCTGTAGCGAGACATAACTTCAAGTGGGAAATTTTTTTAAAAAACATGTATTAAATTTAGCGTTTTGAAGGTTAATGCTGAACCACTGTCTATATGATGCTGGCTCAACATTAACCCTCAAAGCGCTGAATTATTTTCATAAAAACCTTGAAGAGCAAAGGGTTTTATTAAATTTAAAATCATCATAAATGTTTTAGTGAGGTCTCTCTGATTCAATTGAATACCTATGTTATCGGTCCATGACCATTATAAATATGTTTACTCTTACAGTGCGGGGATCGACTTGGAATCTGTCTGTAGACGTAAGAATCTGACGTCTACAGACGTCAGATTCTGACGACTAAAGCCGATCCACGCACTATAAGGGTTAATCCAAAATTGGCCAACTGAGAGCTCAGCATGAATAGACAATATATATTGGTGAGCATGATCTTTTCTAGCCTTAACGTCCTGTCCGAGACAGTGGATTGCTGTATTTGATTTACCCATAAATAAAATCAACGTTGTTAAACATGGCATTGACTGAGAGCGATCTCAACTCCCAAGGTTCACAAAATGTCCATAACTTTTCAATGACTGTGCGGGAAATTAGCTCAGCATGCGATCTCTTAGCCGAAATCCTACTGATTCTTCTAAAAACTCTATTTTCGACCTGATTATTCGAGGGCAAGTCTTACGGAGTCAATCTGTGGCTGAAATGTGTTTCAGGCACTGGGCCAGATCTACATGTATATGGCCACAGTTTTTTAATTTCCTGTTTTACGAATTTTTTTGTCCAGATTGGACTGTCGGAGGACAAAATAAAAATAAAAATAAAGTTAGGAGTTATGTACTTTTTTATTTTTTCATCAAAAAAATTGGGTCAGAGGACAAAAGAAAATAAAAAAAAATATCAAATTAGGTTACGGCGTAATTTTTCTTCACCAATGACAGTATGTAGACCAATTAGAAATCCCCACTCATGCGGGATAAGGCTTAGCCAATCAGATGACATCATGCATACAGCTGGTTGAGGATGCAAATACCCCCTCTCATGTTTTCAAATTCCAAAGCTGTGAAAGTTTTTTTGTTGCAGAAGTGTTAGAGTTTGATGCAGCACAGGTGGAATATCAGAAAAATGTTATAGATAAAGGGTTAAAGGGACCCCTTGGGATGAGACATTTTCAATGTTGTCAATTTTGAAAATTTAATTTATATGAGGCTATATCGATGGGTTAAAACAATAGTGTGCTAAGTGACATTTTTGGCCTTTAGAATAATAACCAGCTAAGTCATCTATAATATGTATAAAGTTTGAATTTATTCCAAATTCAGGTTAAAACAACAGATCAAGTCGACTTAGCACATTGTTATTCTCGGGAAAAGGAGCACATATCAGCATAATATCTGTTCAACACAGAACCAATTCGACTTGACACATTGTTATTCTCGTGTTATATACTTATGGGCTCTGTTTCTGGGAGAACAACAGTGCAAGTGCACTTAGCGCATTCTTATTCTGAGACATGTGGAGACAACACAGGGGAAATGCCTGGACTTAGTTTATTGTTGATCTAGGAAAAATCTCTGTATATTCTGTGTTCCTGGTGTAACAAAGCGCTAAGTCAACTTGGTATCTTGTTGATCCCAATTTTGCTTCTGTAAATCACTTTTGCAAGTAAAAAATACTCTGATAACTTCACTTGATCGACTGTCAAATTCCAATCGCTGTGTGTTTCATCATTATAAGTCCAAGTCTACATGCTGATAAGTGGATTTAGCAGACTGTAGTTCTAAGCAAAAAGATAAACACAATTTCGCTGTCAAGTCGACTTGACCCACTATTGTTATAGACCATCGATATAGCCTACTGATCTTAACTGACAATCCGAAAAAGTCAAGAAACAATTTTAAAGCACTGAAAAAGAGTGAAATAGTTGTATTTCCAGGTCGTTATTGCCATGTAAACAAAACAAGTCAGTAATATTCAGCACTTTAGATCACATAGTCCCACGCATCAGACGGTAAGATCAAACCAGTCCCCGCTAATCGGTGTCTCATAGTCAGGACACGGGAGGACACACCTGCAGCACTGATTGTCTACCCAACGCTGGGCTGATGCCATCAGCATGTGGCCCAATGCTGTGAAAACATTCAATCGTCCTTCAGGTATACAAATAGTTTGTTTCGGTTTCTTCTGGTTTCATAGTAATGTTGATTACAAATATTTGTAAAAATATAAAAATTCTGAAAAAAATAAAAACATGATCCGTGGGATACACTACTCATGCTACTTCAGTACGGAACTAAAAACGAAAATTGATATCATCCCAAGGGGCTGCTTTAATATATGTCTCGAAGATTTACTATTAAGCGGGAAACCTAGGTCTATATATCACACATTCAACTATCAACAATTGTAAAATCTGGGACATTTTTATCGTTGACCAGTAAATAGATCTACCCCTTGCAACATTTGCCATTAAAGCAAAGTTATAAGAACAGTCTACCAAAAACGTATGGCATGCCAAGAATGAATAACACCTGCTATCTGCATGGGCACTATGAAAAACAGTAATTTATAGGCACATTGCAAAAAGCAGAATGGATATTCTTATTCTTGCTACTTTATACTGTATACTGTATACTTATACTAATGTCAAGATCCCTATTTTATCTGTTATGAAAAAACCTTTCAATATATGTTGTGAGGATCAGGAGATCTGCATTAAGATGAATGACAATGTCGATCGCTATCATGCAGTGGTAAATGCAACATTATGCAACATTAATCACATTTCTGTTCTGCATACGCTCAACATATCGTCATATTCTGGCCGCTCGACATATCGCCAAATGTGAAGATATTTGCCATCTGGCGAAGGCCTTGTGATGTCTTCAGCCACATTGAAAGGCAAAGCAAAAACGAAATGCTTCCCCAATACTTACGAATCTTGAGCCGTTTTCGCGGTAAAAATCGTAAGGAAAATGACTGCAATACTATCAATTTTTCTGACATAAACATGGCTTTATTTGATTTTTAAAATGCTCAACCGATCTTTCTATCATCTTTCAATTTTGTGGATCTATAAATATAGCAATAATAGCCTATATTATAGACTATTAGTCTGTCCGACCGTAAAGGATAGTCCAAAATAAAAGTTGGCTTTTCGGTATCCAGTCAGTCAATTCTCAATCGATTTTTATGAAATTTTGTAAACCTATTTTCTAGTCATTTGGCATCGTTCCTGAAAATTTTGTAAAAAAATATTGTATAGTTCAAAAGTTAGACCATTTGACATGTAGTAAATGTCTATTTATGACGCTCCTTTATAACATGTATAAACCCATTAACTTCCATTCCGGTTTATTTTCAGAATTGCGTTACATGTCAAATGGTCTAACTTTTGAAATGCTCTATGGAATTTCGCGAAATTTTCTGGGTTGTTGCCAAATTTTGTGAAAATCCCTTGACAATTGACTGACTGGATACCGAAAAGCTAACATTCATCTTGGACCATCCTCCACCGTCGGACTGTCTAGAAGTTATAGTTAGTTATAGTATAGCAACCTAAGTTATAGTATAACTTATATCCTGGGCCACATTCAACCAGTCATGCCAGTAGCGCATGCTTTTCATTGATTTCTCCGTCAATTATTAACCGATTTTCATGAAATTTCGTAAATATCATATTTCATCAGAGCCCTAATATCCTTGAAAATTTCGTAAAATTATATTCAGTATTTCAAAAGTTAGACCATTTGACATGTGGTTAATTGAATTTATGATGTCCCTCTTTAATTAAACCCATTAAACTAATTCTAGAATTTTATTACATGTAAAATGGTCTAACTTTTGAAATATTCAATATAAATATTCAATATTTATAAAATTGCCTGTGCTAAATTTCAAGAAAATCGGTTCATAATTGATGGAGAAAACGATGAAAAACATGCGCTACAGAATTACCAAAATGAATGTGACCCAGGGTACTATAGGCCTACTATAGTTCAAGGATTAGTTTATAGCCTAGCATAGGCAAAAGCCAAGTTAATATAACAGTAACTAGCCCCGAGAGACTCAACACTTACGTATACATAGGCTAAGCCTAGGCTAAGTGTTGCGTCTCTCGGCCCCGCCGAGTCTCGGGGCTAAACAGTAACCAACTTCAAGTGATAACGTTATACCCGCCGTCAGATTAACTTGTATCGCATGTTTTTCGCCGATTTCTCAGTCAATTCTCAGCCGATTTTGATGAAATTTCGCAAGGACGATTTTCGAGTCACACAGCGACAGCAGGGATGCAAATTCACATACGCCCGGTCGCCCGTGGCGACAAGAATTGTGTAAGGGCGATTGTAAATCAGCATGTCACTAGCCCTGCTGGCGACTGATTCCCTGTGCGATCCCCAGATCATGTATGGCTATTTACGCATAACTGCAGAGCGCCGCACAGCATTTACAGGCGTCATCGTCGTGGCGCGCTACAGAGCGTTGTCTCGACTCGCACGTGGTTGTGTGTATCAGAGACCTTTACGTTCGAGGAGCACAGAAGCGCACATAATTCAAGATTTCGTACACTAAAAAGAGAGCAACTGAATCAAGTTTGATGCTGACACACGTGGACATAAAAATCACGTTCACGATTTTGTTAAAAGAACTACGGCCTGGTCAATCAGCGGTGCGTGGACGCGTCTATTGCATGTGGCCCGATCAGCGGTAGCCATGACAGCCCACAGCGTCACTTATTGTGTGGTGGTTCCCAACATTCGTTTCACCCGATATTTCACAGTTCAAAATGGCGCTGATCAAGAATATCATTTATCTAGTTTGCTGACATACATGCATGCTGACAACATTTCATTGCCCAACGAGCTGTGGGTGAATAGACGCAGTCTTGCATTGTTGCTGATTCTAAAAGACTCATGAATTATTGGCCTGATAAATGAAGCATTAATCTTACATTAAAACGTCGGTAAAAACGTCTTGCTATTTTGTGTGAATACAAGCTGTGGCTAATACTCCAGTTTCAGTCATACATAAGGCTGCCGCTGGCGCATGTATGTCGGCGCAGAAACGATGTGAATAACTGGACATAGGGAGACTAAGAAGGTCTAACCATGGCGCTAATAGGCCTAATACAAACTAAATTACACCCCCAGAAAATACACATGATATAACCTTTTTATCCCAGTTATTTTGTGCCTTGCTGATGCCATAGAGGCTAGAGCTCCATAGACTTCCCTGCTTCTTTGTTGATAGGACTACAACATTATCAAGATCAGTCACCTTGAATAGCCCCTAATCAAGTACGCTTAATCGACATCATTTTTATGTTTAAAATGACTGACTTTATTATATTTGCAGAACAGTTTACATTTTTTTGCGAAGTCCCCCTCTTTTCACCGAAGGGGGCAACATAGCCCCTTCTTTCTTCAAGTTGGAATGAACCAATGTAGGATTAAATTAATATTGTCTGTACATGTAATAATTATGAATAGCCAATTAAATCTAAATGAATTATGGAAGGTGGGGTCGCCACCAGCAAAGAAAATAAAGAAAACTAGAGGAAAAATGCTGGTTCAATAACGTAACTTTATATGAATATCAACGATGACAGAGACATTTTCAGGCAGGGTGGCTGGACATATTTCACTGACCCATTTACTCAGACTTCACTAGAGCTCAAACAGCTGCAGATGTGCTAATTCAAGCTAAAATGCCCACCTGCAGCAAAAATGCTCAGGCTTTTTCATAAAAACAGTAAACTAGTAAGGGCGATTAAAAAATCATAAGGGCTAGTGGATTTTTTGTTCCACTAGCCCGGCTGGCGAATGAACAAAAATGACGAATTTTTCCCCCTGCGACTACCGTAAAATTTTCATAAAAAAATATATGTAGTTCAAAAGTCAGACCATTTGACATGTAGCAGGGGAAAAAATTCATCATTTTTATCCACTAGCCAGCCGGGCTAGTCGAACTAAAAATCCACTAGCCCTTATGATTTTTTAATCGCCCTTACTAGTTGCCGGACTTTGCGCGATACGGCTGAATCACTGGTTAATGGTTTTTTCCCCTTCTGACCCATCTTCTTAGCCTGAGCATTTTTGCTGCAGGTGGTCATTTTAGCTTTAATCTGCAGCTGTTTAAGCTCTAGTAAAGTTAGAGTAGCCAGCCACGCCACCAGAAAATGTCTCTGTCGGCCTTTATCTTCATACAAAGTTACGTTATCGAACCAGCTTTTCTTCTCCAGTTTACTTTATTTTCTTAGCTGGTGGCGACCCCACCTCCCATAATTCACTTAGATTTATTTGGCTGTTCATGATTATTACATGTACAGACAATTAATTTAATCCGACATTGGCTCACTAGTATTCATTCCAGCTTGGTGAAAGAAGGGGCCATGTTGCCCACTTCGGTGAAAAAAAGGAGCCATCCCAAAAAAACGTAAACTGTTCTGCCAATATAATCAAGTCAGTCATTTTAAACTTAATAAAAATGATGTCAAATAAGCATACTTGAAAAAAAAAATATATATATTCTTTCATATCGTTTAGGGGCTATTAAAGGTAACTGAACTTGATATGTAGGCCTAGTCCTATCAACAAAGAAGTAGGGAAGTCTATGGAGCTCTAGCCTCTATGGCATAATGACACAGCAAGGCACAACATAACTGGGATAAAAAGGTTATCTCAGGTGTATTAGACCTTTTCTGGGGGTGTAATTTACTTTGTGTTAGGCCTATTGGCATGGTTTGACCTTCTTAGTCTGAACACCCCTACATGTCCAGTTATTCACATCGTTTCTGCGCCGACATACATGCGCCAGCGGCAGCCCTGTGTGTGACTGAAACTGGAGTATTAGCCACAGCTTGCATTCACACAAAATTGCAACACGTTTTTGCAGACGTTTTTATATAAGATTAATGCTTGATTCATCAGGTCTATAGTACATGAGTCTTTTAGAATCAGCAACAATTCAAGACTGCATCTATTCATCCACAGCTCGTTGGTCAATGAAATGTTGTCAGCATGCATGTATGAAAAAAAACTAGATAAATGATCTTCTTGATCAGTGCCATTTTGAACTGTGAAATATCGGGTGAAACGAATGCTGGGAACCACGACGCAAAAAGTGACACTGTGGGCTGTCATGGCTACCGCAGATCGGGCCACATGCAATACACGCGCCCACCCACCGCTGATTGACCAGGCCGTAGGTATACTGGTCAGTAGTTTGTTTAACAACTTGGTGAACGTGATTTTTATGTCCACGTGTGTCAGCATCAAACTTGATTCAGTTGCTCACTTTTTGGTGTGTCAAATCTTGAATAAGTTGCGCTTATGTGCTCCTCAAATGTAGGTCCCCCTAAAGGCTGATACACACAACCACGTGTGAGCTGAAACAACGCTCTGTAGCGCGCAACGACGACGACGCCTGTACATGCTGTGCGGCACTCTGCAGTTATGCGTAAATTTAGCCACACATGATCTGCGGATGGCACAGGGAATCAGTCGCCAGCAGGGCTAGTGACATGCTGATTTACAATCGCCCTTACACAATTCTTGTCGCCACGGGCGACCGAGCGTATGTGAATTTGCATCCCTGTGTAGTAAATTTGAAATTACGACGTACCTCTATAAACCCATAAAACTTGTGAAATTAAAGTTTGTTTTTCAGCTCTGAATTGCATTACATGCCAGATGGTCTAACTTTTTAGATATACAATATTTTCCGATGAAAATTTCACTAGTGACTCGCACTAGTGACTCGCCTAGTGACTCGCAAATAGTCCATACAAAATTTCATAGAAATCGGTTGAGAATTGACTGAGAAATCGGCGAAAAACATGCGATACAAGTTAATCTGACGGCGGGTATAGAGACTAGAGTCTATGACTATGGCTATGCATGACAGGCAGTCGTCCCCTTGCCAATGAAAAAATGGGCGAGCTTGTCAAGTGTAAAAATCTGTCAACAGCTGAATTAGCGCTGATCGGCCTTACGAGTTACGGAGCGAGTCGCCTGGTCCACGGCTACAGCTGAATCTGTTCTGACAATCTGAGTCAGTGAGTGAGAATAAATTGTTAACCTACTCTGACATGATTAATCGATTATAAAGATTCTGTGATCAATATTCAGGTTTTTCCAAACGCATTGTAATAACATTTGCTATATTTGTATAGACGAACATAGGTCATCATGTGACGTTCCTGCATTTCGCCATATTATCAATTTAATTATCGAATAACTGGAGCGATAATGAGCAGCTGTCAAACTGGAAGCTGAGAAATGGCCGGTGTAGTTAGCCTGCAATTCGCTAGGTGTTTGTTTTGTTGTTTGGGTAGCGAGCCCTGAAAGGAGGCTGCCCGGTGTTGCCGGCCAGCAGTTCCCCCGTCCAGTGCTTCCCCCTGGGGTCGGTGCGCATGCGTGTCACCCTTGGTTACGGCAATGTTTACTTCCTGTCTGATACTGGGCTGGTTGTTCCCCTCATGTAGACTAGGCCTATTAATTTTCTAATTACGACCTCCCTCTATAGTCTATAAGAACCGATTAAACTGGTTAAATTAAATTCCGTTTTAAGCCCTGAATTGCATTACTGAAACATGCCAGATGGTCTAGTCCATAACTTTAGAACTATTGAATATTTTTCAACTAAAATTTCACAGTATTTGGGGGATGACTGTCAAATAGTCCTCGCTAAATTTCATGAAAATCTGTTGAGAATTGACTAAGAAATCGGCGAAAACATGCGCTACAAGCCTACAACTACAAGTTAATTTGACTTTCAATTTAACTAGGCCTATATCTTAATAATTTAATGACAATTAATCTTGTTCTAGGCCTTACCTTTCATCAAGTACTAGTCTAATGGTAGTCTCTAATTCTACCCTTCTAATTGAGAGATTCGATCAAACTCCTTGACTGGGCAGGGTGCTTTAGGCACACATTATTTGCTACACTATTAGTCACTCGCTGTGCAAATACAATTAGAACAGAGCGTTCTCCCCTCTTGGCTGTATGTTCCCCCTTCGCGATCCCCAAAAAATGAATTAAAAAATGTGAATCTGAAAAACTTTTTTATTAAAAAACGTCAACATTGATTTTGAATTAGAACAGAGTGTTCTCCCTTCTCGGCTGAATGTCAATCCCCCCCCCCACCCGGTGATGCATTTTTGAAAAACAATATATTTTCCATTTTTCAACCAGCTGGTCTATTCTATCATATGCAATACATGAATTAAAAAAATGAGGACTTTATTTTTCCAGAATGACATGGCCTTTGGAACAGCTGATGACATTATTATCTTTCAACTAGCTAGTCTATATCATGATACACATACGCTATTTTGACTATTCCCAAAAATGACATATAAAGCTTGAAAAAAATTATGACATGATTATTTTTATAGCTAGACTATGTAGCATAGGCTTACACTATTTTGACTGAGTTCCCCCCCCCCCCCCCAATGTCAAAATGATGAAAATTTGATGAAAAAAAAGATGAAAGTGTTTCCCCTTCAATATAACATGAATTTTAAAATAAAATAATTTAAAATAAGTCGTTTTTTTTATTTTTTAAAACCTAGCTAGCTATATCAATATGACATAAATTTTGAAATAAAATGAATTTAAAAAGAAACACTTTCTAAATTTGTTAAACCTAGCTAGCCTATATCATACACTGTCTGGGCTGAGTGTTCCTCCCTCAATATGACATGAATTTTGACATAAAATGAATTAAAAAAAGCATTACCATTTAACAGTGTTAGCGTGGCTGAGACAGACAGTTGGCGCGGTCACTATCAGACATCAATGCTGGGCTGAGTGTTCCCCATCAATATGACATGAATTTTGAAATCAAATAAATAAATAAAAAATAAGCTAGCTAGTCTATATCATCCACTAGCTGGGCTGAGTGTTCCCCCTCAATATCACATGAGTTTTGAAATGAAATAAATAAAAAAATACAAATTAAAACCTAGGTTCTCTATGTCATACAATAGCTGGGCTGAGTGTTCCCCCTTGGTAAGACATTAATTTTGAAATAGAATGAAGTAGGAAAAAATAGCTGGGCCGAGTGTTCCCCCCTAGTATCCCTGCAAACACTGTACGTAATATAACGTTCGTTAAAGTCCCATTGTCGTCATTCATGGATGAACGTAATGAGGACGTGCTAAGGACGTAGTCATATTAACCCTAACGTCCCCAGAACGTCCCAATAACGTTACATTATTTTTTTACGTTTTAAGGACGTAAATGGGAGTTCACAGAGTTACGTCCTAAGAACGAATGATGTACGTTATGGGGACGTTATTACAACGTAAAATTGTTTGCAGGGATGGCATGACTTTTGAAATAAAATGAATTAATAAAACAGCTAGTCTATATCATACACTTGAGTGTTCCCCCTTAGTAGCCTATACATAAATTGTGAAAAAAAAGAATGAAACAACTAGCTGGGCCGAGTGTTCCCACCTGGTATGACATGAATTTTCCTGGTATGAATTTTGAAATAAAATAAATTTTAAAATAGCTAGTCTATATGACATACTCTCTGGGCTGAGTGTTCCCCCCTCAATATGACTTGAATTTTGAAATAAATGCATTTGAAAAAAAAAATTAAACTAGTCCTATAGGATTAGGCAGAAAATCATTTAAACATATTTTCGTTTCCATTATAGGGGTAAAAACGACTATTTTATGTATTATACTTTATACATTCTATATTGTGGTCAATATGGAAGGCAGGGGGATATATATCCTAGCGAAGGCAGGGGGAATATATATCCTAGCCAGAGGGGAACACTCAGCACAGCTGAAGGCATAGGGGGAGGTGTGAACACTCAGCACTCAGCACAGCAAAGCATGACAGGTGGGGAACTGGGAGCCTGGGGGGGGGGGGGGGGAACTCTCAGAATATGAGTGACAGATACCAGCCGTTCCGCTCATGGTCGCGCATGCGCAGATGGGCGGAAGGGGAACCCTCAGCACGGGGGAACCCTCAGAATACGACACCGGCCCTCAAACTTTATCGGTCCTTCTATAGGCCTAATCTTTAAAACTTTTTCTGGCAGGCCTCAAATGTGGAGTATTAGGCTAGAGGGGGAGAAGAGGCTGAGAGACTTAGTCGACCAGCTGAGTCTTGAACGCCGCCACGGTTTTAGATTAGCCTATGTGGCAGGGGCCGTATTCTCGAACGAGTTGCGACGTTATTTCATCGCAACTTTTGCTATGAATCGCAACTTTTGTTGTAACTTTGCGATTTTGTAGCAAATGCTATTCTCGAATATTTACCACACAATAATATCGCAACTTTTGTAGCAAAGTTACAACAATTAAATAGGTGTCACAAAGTTGCTATGTTCTAGCAAGTGTAGCCTACTGTAGGCCTAGCAGACGAAAAATCGCCCCAGCCACAGCCACAGTACCGGTGTTGACGTCTGGTTCATCCCCCCCCGGCCGGTTCATCCCCCCTTCTTTGCGCATGTGCGCGCATGCGCAGAGAGCCACGGGGGATGAACCGGCCTGGGGAGATGAACCAGACGTCAACACCGGTATCGGAAGAGAATTCCAGTGGGCCTAGACTAGGGGCATACACAAGTGCACCGATCACCCCAATCAACCTTATCGTTAGAAATAATATTAATTACCTCAAATGGTATCATTCTTATGGATCTTATGGATCTTATGGATCACCATGCATGGCCTCACAAAGATTTGATCGACCTAATTTGATCTCCCCCGAGGTCAAGCCTCTTGCTCGGCGTAAGAAACACTACCACAGAAGAGCCATTAAACTTAGAACTGTTGAGGCCAGAGCTAAATTTTAAGCGGCCAAACGCGAGGTTAAATCTGAATGCTACTAAGGCATACCATGTAGGCTATCAACTCTATGACAACCGCTGTAGAAACAGAACCTGGGAGCATAAAGAGTTTTGATCCCTCAGCAAAAGAAATTAGTGTGACAATAGATTAGTGGTGTGGCTCTTCAAAAAGAGATGGCGTGGCTCACAGCGATTCTCTGGTGAAAGCCAATATCCTGAATGATATGCAATTCTCATCAGTTTTCACCAATTAAGAGGACACATCCACCGTTTCCAGCCCTGGCCGCAGCACCCACCCTGACCTGACCCGCATTACTGTGCATCAGAGAAGTTTTGATCCACTTTGCTGCTAAGATCCACTCTGCTGCTGGTCCGATGAGATTCCGGCCAGGCTATACTCAAGGAGTATGCTAGCGAGCTCGCCCCTGCCTTGACTTTGATATTCCAAGCCTCACTACCAGTAGACTGTTTCCCTGCTCTACGCCACCTGGCGATAAGGGTATTGGTGGAAGCTAACTGGCGTATATGTGATCCTGAATCTACACAATCTTTTTTTAAACATGAACATCAATTTCGAAAGTAATCATATGAAAATACAAACTTATGTAAAACATGAAAATATGCCAGATTTATGTCAGATCGGGTCATATATAACAGTTAAATTTGTCGCAAATAATGCGTTAATCTAGCATAACATAACATTGGAGCGTGTCTAATTAACCCTTTAGCTCCGGTTTTTATCTGGGAGACTTATATGTTATTGTACCATGTTGGCTATTGTTAATGTGTTAATTATTTATTTTTATTTTTACTTTTACTACCACAGGACACTTCGTGCCATGTACAACTCGTACCAACGTATCTACCAACTCCTACTAATCTACCCGCCAACTCGTACCATTATGATCAATACCATATATAATTTATTATTCAAATAAAACCTAAACTGAATAATGCCATATCAAATATTTACAAAAAAATTAAACACTTGCGAAGACTACCAATCGTTCCCACCAATGTACCGACGCGTATGGCGCTGTTTACTAAAGAAACACTGTCAATTGTGAATTGATTGATTGACTTTTCGTTGTTTTACTACCAAATTAATAGCCTAATATTGAGTTTCAACAGGGCTTAACTTCGTCTAGATCTTAGTACAAATCAACATAATGCCTCTTTATTCAGAGTGTCAATTTAACATAGCCTAACCTCGTATTAGTGCAAATTACCATAATGCCTCATTCTTCATAGTGTCGATTTAACACAGCTAAGCTTAACTTTGTATCAGTGCAAATTAGCACCATGCCGCCACTAACATTACATTTTTTTCTAGATAGATCTTTATTGACGAAAGAAAGTCTGTGTAGTCTTATGCGTCATTATAAATGTACAATATATACATTACATTATACAGTGCCTAACATGATAAAATAGAAAATGGTGTAAATATATGTAGGCCTACAAGTATAACTTGTTTTTGAATAATTAAAATAACGATCCGTGATAGAGATATGTTTCCCGCACCAGAACCAGAGATAAAATAGCTAATATTACTAGAAATAGTAGTATAAATAGTAAAAAAAAGTGTATATAAAAATTAGCAATGATCACATAGATGCCAGTTGGGAGGTGTGTTTTTCATGTTTTTGGCTTGACAAGGGTGTGTTTACACAGGCGTAACGGTTAGACAATTAGCGGCAACCCTTCAACACGATTAAAGTTCTGCCACTGCACATTTTGCAGGTCACCGTTTGCTTTTTGTAGATATGATACGAGCTGGAACAGAAAATGATACGAGTTGGTAGGTTTGGAATTTTAAATGGTACACGCTCACCAGGGAACATATGATATGCCATTAAAGTGAGAAATATTTACTCAATATTATGTAGCCGATAACCTGAGCCTATATGGGCAATAATACGGTTATGGTATACCAAAATTGGACATCATCATCAAAATTTAGAATACCCATAATTTCAACAATAGCCATTTGCAATTGATGACATACATGTCTGCGACATAGTTTTGGAAGGAGAAGATAGTTACACAAGGATAAAGAGGAAAAAACACAAATTGATTCAGCAAGGTCCTGGTCATTTGTCGGACGTTCTCTGACAGATGATTTTGCTCATAAATAAGGCTTCCGCTTAAATACTTACGCATTATCATTTTAAACTGGATACATAACCTTGATACAACATCACATGCCAAATTATACCATGGATATTACGCCCTTTTCAATTAAAATCAACATTTTATGATAAAATGTTGGACGTTCTCTATAAAAAAATTGACAGACAACATGTTCTGTATCTTCTACAATAGGACAAACATGTACGAATTGATTTTATTATGTAAAACATAGCCTGGAACTGTACCTATACAAATAAGCTCACAACAATATTACGTCTATATGTATGCAAAATTGGAACTTTTAATTACATGAAATATGTCGGACATACTTTGGACAGACAACAGTTGTGTCGGACGTACAACTGGACAGACAACAGTCATGTCGGACATACCACTGGACAGACAGCAGTCAAATAAGATTATGTTCCAGTAATGATGGCACACACAAACTTTGACAGCAATGAATAAAATGCAATGGACGAAGGACTCGTGTCGTACGTAACTTGGGACAATAACAACGATTAAACCATGTTCGTTATGTTATTTGGGACGTCATAGACACGATAAACAAGCGGATGATGAATTGAAAATGTGAACTACTGCAAAACAAAAATTCAACTATAAAATAAACAGTTGCTTCGTTTAATAGACAATATGAATAAAAAGCTCAATTATTTAAATAAATTTAATTGTTAAATTAATAATAATATATAGACCCACAAGCAAGCGGCTATTCAAAAGCCTATTTAAAAACATTAACCCATATCGATGGCAAAGAGGCAGAACCACGTATCTCCAAAGTCAAAGGTGTTAATCACACAAAAGTCAGCTTTTAAGAGTAGCTAGGCAAGAGGGACATGCTCTTATAAGCTGACTTTTGTGTAGGTCAAATGTGTTCATATATAGGCTATTTATAGGATTTTCAACACATAATTAACTTCAAACCGACGTTGTCACTTTTGAATGTGGCGATGTGAATTTGAACCTAAACATGAACATTGTAACAGCAGCTTTTAAGACCTAACAGTTTATAAACTACTATCGTAACCCTGTAAATAATGCCATTCTGAATAAAGTTAATTCATTAACTGTAGATTAATGTGTCTGTGTAGTAATGTGGGGGGTTTTAACAATATCATGGTTCCATCACCTAGAATGATCAATAACGTTATTTTATATAGATCTGAGTATGATGTGACGATAAATACACACACATTTTGCAAACATGTTTACATTGATTCTATGATATCGATGTACATGTAATAAAATGTGCTCAACATAATTTAAATATAAATGTATTACTTTGTTATTTTAAAGCAATACTATCTATAAGAAATTGATGTGAGATGGTCATCAATCATATTTAGTGGGTCTATATTTAAGTTGTTAAAGGCTAACACTTATGAATATGGACTTATAACATGGGAAATAATTTTGTAGTATAATCACTATGACCATTCATAAACATTTTAAATTAAGTGAACATATATGAATGTTAATAAAACAATAAACAGAAAACAAAATATACATTGTTATAAATATATATTATTCGTATTTATATTTTTATTTTCTACTGGTCATCTGCTAAATACCCTCGATACATAATTGGTAAACAGCCAATGGAGGTAAATTGTCAATAAATGAAAACTTAATAAAAATAAAATAAATGAAATACATCAATGTAAAACAAAACTACCCCTCTATAAAAAATGGTTTCATTTAATGTAATTATTTTCTTTCAAGATTTATGTTATGGTGATGGAAACTTAAACCAGTAAAATATTTGGCAGTTAAAACAACACTATAATCCAGCTCAATGTAACAGCATATCCTGAAATTATTGTTTGGCCGTTCCATGGATAACGAACAAGAACATGGCAATAGACAAAAATAAATGGAAACAATTATCAACGTACAAAAAAAACAATAATCTAGAAAATTAATTGTGCTCTCGATTTGCAACTGAACGTTTAGAATTAGTACCCGTTAGTTTGTGTTCAAAATCATAACATGACTTATGTTAATATTGAACCATCTTATCTATTAGCACTGACATCAGCAGGGTATGATTCACGACCATATTGGACTAAAATATATTCGCCTGACACATACATGCAGGGCTCCCTGAAAAACAATTTAATACGGTAGAAATGTTTACATATACCACAGAATGTTAGAGGTCTATGCATATACAGAGATTATATCAAGATTAGGTAATCGCAAAACATGACATTTGTCATGTTAGTAGTAAACATCTTGGCTATTATTATTATTATTATTATTATTATTATTATTATTATTATTATTATTATTATTATTATTATTATTATTATTATTATTATTATTATTATTATTATTATTATTATTATTATTATTATTATTATTATTATTATTATTATTATTATTATTATTATTATTATTATTATTATTATTATTATTATTATTATTATTATTATTATTATTATTATTATTATTATTATTATTATCATCATCATCATCATCATCATCATCATCATCATCATCATCATCATCATCATCATCATCATCATCATCATCATCATCATCATCATCATCATCATCATCATCATCATCATCATCATCATCATCATCATCATCATCATCATCATCATCATCATCATCATCATCATCATCATCATCATCATCATCATCATCATCATCATCATCATCATCATCATCATCATCATCATCATCATCATCATCATCATCATCATCATCATCATCATCATCATCATCATCATCATCATCATCATCATCATCATCATCATCATCATCATCATCATCATCATCATCATCATCATCATCATCATCATCATCATCATCATCATCATCATCATCATCATCATCATCATCATCATCATCATCATCATCATCATCATCATCATCATCATCATCATCATCATCATCATCATCATCATCATCATCATCATCATCATCATCATCATCATCATCATCATCATCATCATCATCATCATCATCATCATCATCATCATCATCATCATCATCATCATCATCATCATCATCATCATCATCATCATCATCATCATCATCATCATCATCATCATCATCATCATCATCATCATCATCATCATCATCATCATCATCATCATCATCATCATCATCATCATCATCATCATCATCATCATCATCATCATCATCATCATCATCATCATCATCATCATCATCATCATCATCATCATCATCATCATCATCATCATCATCATCATCATCATCATCATCATCATCATCATCATCATCATCATCATCATCATTATTATTATTATTATTATTATTATTATTATTATTATTATTATTATTATTATTATTATTATTATTATTATTATTATTATTATTATTATTCTTATTCTTATTCTTATTCTTATTCTTATTATTATTATTATTATTATTATTATTATTATTATTATTATTATTATTATTATTATTATTATTATTATTATTATTATTATACATATATATCAGGAGAGGGGGGAGGCTCTGAGAGAGAGAGATGCTCTGGGAGAGGAAGATGCTTTGGGAGAGAGGGAGAGGCTTTGAAAGCGAGGTAGGGAGAGGCTCTTTGGGAGGGAGAAGCTCTGGGAGAGGGAGAGGCTCTGTGAGAGAGAGGAGAGGGAGAGGCTCTGAGACAGAGAGGAGAGAGAGGCTCTTAGAGAGATGCTCTGAGAGAGAGGGAGAGAGAGGGAGTGGAAGGGAGATAGAGAGCGGCTCTGAGAAAGAGAGAGAGAGGAGAGAGAGGCTCTGAGAGAGAGATGGGAAGAGAGAGAGAGAGAGGAGAGAGAGGTTCTGAGAGAGAGAGGGGGAATTAGAGGGAGGCTCTGAGAGAGAGAGGCTCTGAGAGAGAGGCTCTTAGAGAGTTGCTCTGAGACAGAGATAGAAATCGGCTCTGAGAAAGAGAGAGGGAGGCTCTGAGAGAGAGATAGGAAGAGAGAGAGAGAGTCTCTGAGAGAGAGAGGGGAGAGAGGCTTTGAGAGAGAGAGGGGGAAATAGAGAGAGGCTCTGAGAGAGAGAGGCTCTGAGAAAGAGAGGGGGAGAGAGGCTCTGAAAGAGAGAGGGGGAGAGAGGCTCTGAGAGAGAGAGGCTCTGAGAGAGAGAGGGGGGAGAGAGGCTCTGAAAGAGAGAGGGGAAGAGAGGCTCTGAGAGAGAGAGAGGCTCTGAGAGAGAGAGAGGAGAGAGAGGCTCTGAGAGAGAGAGGGGGGAGAGAGAGGCTCTGAAAGAGAGAGGGGGAGAGAGGCTCTGAGAGAGAGAGGCTCTGAGAGAGAGAGGGGGGAGAGAGGCTCTGAAAGAGAGAGGGGGAGAGAGAAGCTCTAAGAGAGAGAGAGGCTCTGTGAGAGAGAGAGGAGAGAGAGGCTCTGAGAGAGAGAGGGGGAGAGAGAGGCTCTGAGAGAGAGAGAGGGGGGAGAGAAAGGCTCTGAAGGAGTGAAAGAGAGAGGGGGGGAGAGAGAGGCACTGAGAGAGAGAGATGCTCTGAGAGAGAGAGAGGAGAGAGAGGCTCTGAGAGAGAGAGGGGGAGAGAGAGGCTCTGAGAGAGAGAGAGGGGGGAGAGAGAGGCTCTGAAGGAGTGAAAGAGAGAGGGGGGAGAGAGAGAGGCACTGAGAGAGATAGATGCTCTGAGAGAGAGGGGGAGAGAGAGAGACTCTGAGAGAGAGAGAGAGAGAGAGAGAGAGAGAGAGAGAGAGAGAGAGAGAGAGAGAGAGAGAGAGAGAGAGAGAGAGAGAGAGAGAGAGAGAGAGAGAGGCTCTTGGAGAGGCTCTGAGAGAGAGAAGCTCTGAGAGAGAGGGGGAGAGAGAGAAGCTCTGAGAGAGAGGGGGAGAGAGAGAGGCTCTGAGAGAGACAGGAGAGGGAGAGGTCCCACAATAACGGCCAACATACTGAAAATTGGGCAGAACTTACAGTCTGTCCTGAAAGAACGTCCAACAATTGAACAAACGTAATCTGTCCTATGAGTATGAGGCTATGAAACAGCCGACATAGTAAAATTATTGGGTAGAACTCACAATCTGTCCTGGAAGAACGTCCGACAAACGGAATCTGTCCTACGAAAACAGCCGACATGATAATGACATTGAACATCTGTCTTGACATCACGGCCGAGATTACTCGGACAGAAAGGATGTTTTGTTCAGTCCATCCATTTTAGTTAGTCACGTGGCATGGAGCCTTATTTTCGCGTATCTATACTAACCATAATACAGAGAGAAACCAGTGTTCGCTAATTCAGGTGGCATGCATTGAACTAACGCTATATATTTGCCCATGATTCGGACGTGACGACTCGGACAGAAATAGTGTTAGGCATTTTAAATGTTGATAAATGCCTCAGATTCCAGTGGACAATGGATTCTATGGGATCATAAGATGACAGGACGCTATTACTACAAGTTAATGCGGCATCACCTTATATTAAACATGTGCCTTCGTAAAAAAATAAAATGGTTTGTTTCAAGACCATGTATGTGGGACAGACATAGCAACGTCCGACAGGTGATTTTTTAAAGCACTTTCCAGTATTAAAGAATGAAATGATTATGGATAATGTAACGTGGTATATTACTTCAGCTCTCCCTTATTAATCCTGGGACAGGTATTTCGTCATTTGCATATTATAATATGTGTTTTTACAAGTCACACCAATAGCTGCTAAAAATGTCCAAAAATGTCCGACAGATTCAGGGAATATTATTTGGAAATACTGTTCAAATTACTACTAAAATCCTACAGAATTGCTCGATCTTATCTTTTCTGTCTATTTATCATTTTGGCAACCTATATTTAGGTTTGTGCCATTTCTCAGACTGTAATTTCGTATGAAAAATCAAACTTGGTCCCAGGTGGTGTCATTGGTAAATGAAATGAATCGGGCTTTAGGCCACTTTTGTGCACATATAGGCTAAACTGGGCCAGGAGAACCTCCTGAGAATGGTGAGATGATTGAGATGACACTGTCCTCCAGACACAGGATTCGAAATTCGAGCCCTGGCGGTCTGAGGCCGAGCACGCTACCTCTCGGTCACGGAGGCTCCCCACAATACTAACTTTCACACGTGGATGGGGAAGAAACAATTTTGTTTCTTTCAAACCGCCGAGACCGGGAACCGAACCCCGGACTCTGGCCGTGTCATTGGTATACCATAACCGTATTAATGCCCATATATGATCTATAGGTCTAATATTGAATATGTGTATGCTATTATCCTTAAACATCTACCCTGGTAGGTAGGATACATGCATACCCTGGGAGGTACAAGCAAAGGCTAATCATTAAAATTCCAGATATTATGTCAGTTAATTGTACTAAAATAATTTGCTGTCACTAATAAGTAAGGTTATTCCACGGTTGACCAGATGAATATCTATATTGAACAACGACATATTTGTAAAATTTAAACGATTCTACATTCTAATTAAATTATAAATATTAGTTCATTTAAATGTGTCAAAAATATCTGCAGTTAGGGCGTATGGTCCTGCGGTCATTAATTATTAAGATTATTCTACGAATGAACAAGGAAACGTGAACAATATTATGTCTTTGCTGCTATAATCACATCGCGTTGGGAACAATGAGGAAACGTCATGTCAACGCCGCGTGAGAGTGAAATGAGAATTGCTCCAGCCCTAGAGGTGTGAAGTTGGAGGCTAACCCTTTGAGCGCTATGCGCGCGCGGCTACAGTCGTTTTTAATCAGTTTTATTAGCTGATTACATCACAGAACTTTGTTTGGAATCATTAGTGTTTTAACATAAAGATTAGCAATTGCTTGGTATCGTAATATTAAATCATGAAATTAAGATAGTCCTATAAGCAAATTCTGGCGTAAGACTCCTTCTGTTACCGAATGATGCCACACGCTGAAGACGTAAATAATGCTGCAAATCATAAAAAGGTATATTATACAGATTTTATTTTGTGGTACATACATACAATGGTAATATAAATCGAAAAATAATTGGCAAAGCTCTCTCCAGCTTTCGGCTCTTAGAACTGCGTCCACAATGTACAATGCGTTCATCACGAATCACAAACGTTTTTAACCTGCGCATAAACAGAAACAGACTAATTAGCATCATTCAACAATATTACATCATTTAACACAATTTTTATTAAAAAAATAATTCAAAATTATAGGGGGGGGGGGGGCTAGCGGGTTCAGTTTCAGCGATGCTTTATAATATAGGTCTAACGGCGTTGCGCGTTCCGTAGACCTGCTACCAGTCAATAATACCACCCACTAAGAATAATATAACTTGTCGTAAAATAAAAACTATCAAAGGCACATTTCTATAATTTTGACATGACATCATGCATATGGGTAGGTATGTTCATGCATGATATGGAGTAAATATTTAAAGTGACTAGCCCAGGCTAAAATCATAAAAAATCGGTGATTTTATTTTGGGTTCTTAATATGACCATATGATGTAAACATGTACATAGACTAGAACTGCAAATTTTTATAAATTTTGTGCTGCACATTCACCAGTTAGGCTAGATATAGAGACCAAATTCCTGAATTCTAATTATTGAAAACCATGTCAAAAATAGGAAATGCGGGAATTTCGTCTCTATATCTAGCCTAACTGGTGAATGCGCAGCACAAAAATTATAAAAATTTGCAGTTCTAGTCTATGTACATGTTTACATCATATGGTCATATTAAGAACCCGAAATAAAATCACCGATTTTTTAATGATTTTAGCCTGGGCCAGTCCCTTTAAATAACATCATCCCCTATCGACCAGCCTCCTGTTGGTGGGATGCACAGTCTGCTGCTAAGAACATATCTGCAGTAGAAATGGTCCAGCGACGTGCTCCCCGCTTTGTCACTGGGGAATACAGACGCACTTCTAGTGTTTCCACTCTAATTAAGACCATAGCAGGGTCCAGCACTCACTGGCTCACCGTCGTGCAATGAACAGAGTGACCATGCGCTACCGAGTCACACATGACCATATTACACCAGTGAAAGTTAACACGGAAGGTGCAGTGCGCATCACTTCAGCTAGGTCGATCCACACGCGTGTCATGGCCTGTAAATACAGAGTTTTCGTAAAATGAAAGCTCTTTTTATCGGACACAAAATAGATTATTAATCTTAGGCGAATCCCAAGCTATGTAATTCGTGGTTTGCTCGGATCTCGATTTGTTTGTAACAGTCTCTTTTAGCAATGAAATCTTGAGGGTGGTTCAAACCAAAAATTAATCCGAAAGAAATATAAATTTATATAGCAGATTCTATGCCTATCAAGAAAATCTTGTATTTTAAATACGTTTCAATAGTTCTTTTATATGATAGATATAGTTTTGCATTGTTTTTGAATATGTTCAACCATGTGTCAGTGGTTTTTTAAATTATGACTTCGATTGACATCCCCGACATCCATCCGGTCGCAGTCACGTGGTTAAGTCCACTTCAAATTCTTATATTATCGCTCACGCTGAATTCGTGTTTTTATTAACTATTATTAATAGTATTATCCGTACGCGCTGTTAATCATATGTAAAGGTTACTGGTGTCTAGATATAGTCTAGACTCGGCTCTAATTGTTACTCTAACTGTTAGTAGACTCAGACTATACTATAGACTGTATAGTATAGACTATGGCCTTAAGCTCCTGGCCTAGCCGCCCTAGGCCAGGGCTAGGACTAGACTTTGGTCTAATTCATTTTAAATCTAATGGTCTAATTCTAGACATTGCACATTACAAAATTGTAGCCGTCTACAAAAACGTATATAGGCCTAGTCTAATCGCTTTTCGTTTCATTTCATGAAATCAAAAAATTTGCGCTGTTAACCTCATTTTCATGGAATAAAAATTAAAATATATGATGTAGACTAGTCTACCATTGGACTGGTTGAATCGTCATTATTAGTGTAATAGTCGGCAGCACTTCCAGTCACTAGTGACATATTTTTGGAGTGACAAATTCATAATACAAAATTCATCTGGATTAAATTTGGTTTGGACTGTTCTTTCATGATTTTAATAAAATGTAGTCTAAAAAATATACAATCTTAGAAATTTGAGCGCTAGTGTTAACTTTAAATTAAGTTGAAAGCACAATGACCATATAATTTTGATTTAATTTAAATCAATGAGAGTGGTGATAGTTCACCAGTTTTAAATTTGATTTAAAATAGCAAGATTTGATGAACTTTTTGAGGCGATAACCAATTGCACATTAAAAATTTGTAGCTGTCTATACTTTATTTTTATATGACTATAAAGATATATAAATAAAATTTATGTTACAAATATTTTTAATAGTTTGTGTATATATTTGATAACAGCTTTGCGTGGTTGTTATTGAATCTGTCTGACCAATTATTTGGATTATGACCCTTATCTTTGTCTCATTGACATTGTTGGCTTTCCATGTGGTCTAGTCAGTCTCAAAACCTTACATTATCGTTCACTCATTCTTTGTTTTAATCGTGAATTTCCGTTGTTATTAAATTATCAAATTTAACAAATTGAGCATAAAACAAGAATTCTCATAATGCAGAGTAACACTGATCGGTTTCTCATTTATCAAACATTTGCGGAATGACATAATGAAAAAATCATTTGCATTTTTGCATCCAAATTTGGGTTTGGATGATGCTTCCATAACTTTTAATATGTCAAGGGGGATGGAAAATAGTTTCATCTTTGTTATATAAAAATTTTGGTTTCATTCAGGTGAAAAAGTACTATGTTAACTTGTTGTGATTCGCTGAGTAAAAATTTGAGATGGCGTTCACTTTAGACAATATTAATTTTATAAATCAACGATAATTGTGTCAGAGAATTTGTTTAACAAAGTTTGACTAACTCTTGAGGCGATAACCACTTTAGCTGCTTTTATGCTTTTATGCTAGTTTGTGGTTGACTCACTGATTCCTTTCAGGAACTGTTTTTCCTGTGGGCCATTCTTTGGCATTGCCACTGCGGCCTTATGGGGTTTCAGATAGGTCTTGTTGTCAGGAACATATGTTTTTGGCCTTTTTCCTCGTTGGGAGTTTCATCTTTGTTACTTAAATTTTTTGGGTACATTTTATTGTGTGATTTGCAGGGTCAACTTTATAAATTATCTTGATAAGAAGATTGATTCTTGTTGTGATTCGCTGAGTAAACATTTGAGATGGTGCTCACTTAAATGCAATAGACAATATTAATTTTATAAATCAATGATAATTGTCTCAGAGAATTTGTTTAACAAAGATTGATTAACTCTGGAGGCGATAACCACTTTGGCTGCTTTTATGCATTTATGCCAATTTATGGTTGACTCACTGATTCCTTTCAGGAACTGTTTTTCCTGTGGGCCATTCTTTGGCATTGCCACTGCGGCCTTATGGGGTTTCAGATAGGTCTTGTTGTCAGGAACATATGTTTTTGGCCTTTTTCCTCATTTTTTGGAGTTTCATCTTTGTTACTTAAATTTTTTGGGTACATTTTATCGTGTGATTTGTAGGGCAAAAATTTACAAATAATATAAATAAATAAGAGGAGCAATTGTTGTTTCTAGGATTTGATTTAGCAAGAATCGATAAACTCTGGAGGCGATAATCACATTGGCTGATGCCAATTTGTGGTGGATCAACTGATTCCTGTCAGGATTTGTTTCCTGTGGGCTATTTTCTGGTCTCGCCAGTACAGCTTTCGGTTTCAGATAGGTCTTTGTCAAAACTATGTTTTTGGCACCTTTCCTCTTTGATTGGAGTTTTCTTTTTTTGTTACTTTTGGTCAATGAAGCATACATACCAGCCACTCTTAATCTCAAATTAAAATATACAATATTAGTGCTCATAAGGATATTTAAAAATAATTTATGTTAGGAAGTTAAGATTTAACGTTCTCATTAGTAATAATTTAAATTAATGAGAAGAGATATAGTTGATAATCTCTTGATTTCATTTAATATAATTAATGCAATTATGCCAATTTGTGATGACTCTGGAATAATCCCAGGGGCTGGTTTTCCTGTAGGCCATTCTCTGGCTTTGCCAAAGTGACCTTAGGTTTCAAGTGGATCCTACGAAATTATGTTCTTGGTCACCTTTTTCTTTCTAAGTTTTCTTCTTTGTTGTTTGTTTTGTAAAGCTTAGTGATTCAGCTGCTTTGAAATTAAATAATAATAACAAAAAAAAAAAACAAAAAAAAAAAAAAATGGCCACAAGAATTAAATCTTTCATCATTCTTACTTAGATATATATATATATATAATAAATAATTTGTAAATTAAAATAATTTGGAAGAGTATCCAAGTGTAGGAGTGTAAGGTAAAAGCTATATAATTATTCAATTAAACTACTGCAAGAACATATTATTAGTCAATAAATACTATGTCAGTTACAACAAGACTTGGCCAGTTGTTACAGGCCGCAGTAATTATTGCATGCCTTATACGCCAACCACATGATGCTCTCTGTCTAGCTTGATTAATCTAGCATCAGGACTTGCGCCAGCTGCTGAAATCAGTGCTAGTGATGATAGACAGGATGCATCCGGACGCCAGATGCAATGAACTTCATGAAGAACCAAACATATGATTATTCATTTGTTAGTTCGGCAGGACTTGCGCCAGCTGTTCTAACTATAGCAAACATGATGGGGGTGATTTGCCAACTGGATTTCGGCCAGTCGGTTTTTGATACAATATCCACAAGCTCATTCTTACAGGTGAAATTACTTTAAATGTGAATGATTTATGTCCTTTTTCTCCCGTAGAAGAGAAGAAGAAGCTAAAATTTTGCTTTTTCGTCAATAACTGCGTGAGTAAGAAATTATTATTATTATTATTATTATTTTTTTAGAATTCTCTAGATCTTGCTTTTGAATGTATATGTAAACACCATTTTTAGTGAATACAGCAATACTCAAGATGTGGACCATTTCCTCATGTTCCTAATTTGCTTCAAATCCTTCTAAATCTATGTTTTGTGGTCTTCTTATGTTTTCAAAGTGTGTCTGCAATACTTAGGTCAGCTCAAAATGAGGTCTGTATACTTCTGTGGTCAGATTTTACACTTACAGAAAATAAAATTCCACTGACATATAAATCCAGCCAGTCAAAACACTACTCAGACTTGCTTCAGGAATTATAAATACAATAGATGTTATGATAATGTGTCCCTTATTATCTACATTTGGAATTTTTAATTATTTGGTTATCTATGCATTACATGTAAATTTCAAGTTTCACTTCTGTAGACATCCTAATTTCAATTTAAAAACTAAATTTCAGACTATATAGCACTTCACTATTTAGAATTAGTGTTGTTTCTGATGCCGCAAGTAATGGTGGATTAGACAGATGAGAGGTTGGAATTCATTTGTGCTCTTACGATGCATTCGTAAGTTTGTGTTGTGGGGGTCAGACACTTTGTGTCTGTGTGCCGTTTTCATACCCTCCTCAACAACAGATAATCTTGTTTAATAATGTTATTGATAGATTTTGTCAATATTATGTAATTTGTATGTAATGATACAAGAGTCAATGTTCATTAATATATTAATGTGAACAATTAGTAGATTGTTATTGATAGGTTTGGTTTTGTGTGAACAATTACTAGATTGTTATTGATAGTTTGGTTGATATTATCTAATTTGTTTGTAATGATACAAGAGTCAAAGTTCACATTTATATAGTAGATTAGATCAATCAGAGACATGTATAAATATTCATAGTAGATTAGATCAATCAGAGACATGTATAAATAGTCCTAGTAGATTTGATCAATTTGAGACATGTATAAATATTCATAGTAGATTAGATCAATTAGAGACATGTATAAATATTCACTGGTTAATCCTGTTAACTGACTGTCAAGTAAATTTATACCTATTTTGGTCTTAGGGCTTCACTCTGTTACAACCACGTTTACATTAACAACCTTTGAAGTGAAGCCCTTTTTATTTGTAGTCGTTTAATTTGATGTTTATTTTTAATAAACAAATTTTCCCCATTTTATGTGTCTGTTTTTTGTACGATAAATACAGAGTTTTCGTAAAATGAAAGCTCTTTTTATCGGACACAAAATAGATTATTAATCTTAGGCGAATCCCAAGCTATGTAATTCGTGGTTTGCTCGGATCTCGATTTGTTTGTAACAGTCTCTTTTAGCAATGAAATCTTGAGGGTGGTTCAAACCAAAAATTAATCCGAAAGAAATATAAATTTATATAGCAGATTCTATGCCTATCAAGAAAATCCCACCTCCTCCCGCTTCCATCCGCTGCAAGTTTTTTGTTCATTTTTCTTCTGACCGTTTTCATACTCTCCTCAACAACAGATAATCTTGTTTAATAATGTTATTGATAGATTTTGTCAATATTATGTAATTTGTATGTAATGATACAAGAGTCAATGTTCATTAATATATTAATGTGAACAATTAGTAGATTGTTATTGATAGGTTTGGTTTTGTGTAAACAATTACTAGATTGTTATTGATAGTTTGGTTGATATTATCTAATTTGTTTGTAATGATACAAGAGTCAAAGTTCACATTTAAATAGTAGATTAGATCAATCAGAGACATGTATAAATATTCATAGTAGATTAGATCAATCAGAGACATGTATAAATAGTCCTAGTAGATTTGATCAATTTGAGACATGTATAAATATTCATAGTAGATTAGATCAATTAGAGACATGTATAAATATTCACTGGTTAATCCTGTTAACTGACTGTCAAGTAAATTTATACCTTTTTTGGTCTTAGGGCTTCACTCTGTTACAACCACGTTTACATTAACAACATTTGAAGTGAAGCCCTTTTTATTTGTAGTCGTTTAATTTGATGTTTATTTTTAATAAACAAATTTTCCCCATTTTATGTGTCTGTTTTTTGTACGATAAATACTCGTTTTTTTCTGAAACTGTTCGCCTATATGGAACCAGCCAACCAACGTTGGATAACTTCAATAGCTCGATACTATCTAAAGTTGATCCCGCGCTGCTGACCCTGTGAACAACATACTGTTTCATCTTGCATCACCAAGGTGGCGACTGCACAAGACACTTATTTTGGACTACACTTCTACACTTTTTCACACTCTACGACTCACACAATCACACACATCAACACTATCCGGATTGATAATACTCTACATACAGAGGAGTGAGCTGTAGGCATAGGCCTACTTTGGAGAAGAAGAAGGGCTATATACCTAGAACGACTTTAGACGTCAGAATCTGATGGACAGAACTAACGAGCAGCGCATGTTTTTCGTTGATTTCTCCGTCAATTATCAACCTATTTTCATGATATTTTGTAATAAATGATATTTCAACAGAATTCCAATATCCCTGAAAATGTTGTAAAATATTATGCAGTATTTCAAAAGTAGTAATTTCAATGTAGTAAATTAAAAGTAATTTTTTTCGGCGGTTTGAAAGAAACAAAAATGTTTCTTCCACATCCACTGGTAAAGTTCAGTATTGTGGGGAGCCTACGTGACCGAGAGGTGTGCTTGACCTCAGACCTCCACAGAGTGTGAATTTTGAATCATGTCTGGAGGGCAGTGTCATCTGACTTATCTCACCACCCTCATGAGGTTTTCCTGGCTCAATTTAGCCTGTATGTGCACAGAAGCCCGATTAATCATTTCATTTTTTTCTTAACCCTTTTAACGCTGAACTCCTGGGCACACTTGCATCCCCACCGCTGAATTCCTGGGGAGGGGGGTGGGGCGGAAAAAATCTGAATATTTTGTAATGTCAGATTTGCAGGAAGACACCAGCAGGATCTTAGTTAATGAGCAAATAATAACATGTGAAGGAGTTGTGCTTTACTGGTGGATAACACCAAGGTCATGTCAAGGTCACATCAAGGTCATTTCAAGGTCAAACTCACAAAAAATATCGAAAATACCCACTTTTTATTAATTTCAAGCTGTTTAGTGGTGCATTTATCCACTAGAAAGGACTGATGGTGACATATACTTGGTCAGGTATCATTTCAGCACACAATTTTAGGAAATCTAGGGCAGTGCCGATATTGGGAGGCGTAATGCCCCCATGTTTGCCCTTACTACACCCCCATTCATCAATGGTCAATTGAACAAGCAAAATTACAATTATGCAGCAGTGTGTTGCATCAGCTTGGGCTTCCATCGCAAAAGATTGATATATAATTGGGTATGGAGGTTGACATGGGTTGAGGTTGTGCATTACTGCATGGATGCTGCCTAAAATAAACGTGAAAGTTATGTCAAGGTCATGTAAAATGTCAGGTTTATCAGTTTATGGATGATGTGTACTAAATGCGTAATGATTAGGTAATGCGTAATGATAAGGTGTGCAACCATGCAATCCGCACTGCTGCGATATCTGTCATCTAAGTATTATTATAGCATTTTAAGCATGATGATGATGCCAAAGGATGGTTTGTTTTATTGTATTCTTTGATAACAAAAATATATGGTTTGGTGAAAAAATCAAATCTCTATCTCAAATATATAGAAAGTTATGATATTTTTAATGATTTCATGGCGGCCATTTTGAATTTTTCGTTTCAAAAGATTCCTTTAAGAATAACAGCTCTACATCAGCCCAGATATTATTATGGGGTGCTATCCATGCACAATCAAAAGAGAAACAAACTTCTATCAACAAAAACAAGGCTACCTTTATGATTACCGGACCACATTGATTTTACAGACAAAAATACTAAAAAAAACACACTAAAAAACACACTCTGCACCCGAGTATACTCGGGGTCCGCGACAGGGATACATCATTTGCCCCGTTTAAAGGCCGCGTTTAAAGGGTTAATGGTAGAATCCCACTAATTTAATTTTATTTGATATTGACCTGTTAGAGGGGTATTGTTCATTTTGTGAAGGTTATTCTTACTGATTATTACTCTGAGAAGGTGTGCGCTGCTGAGACTGACCAGAAGGTGCTGTTCCAGATTGTGGATAAACTGCTACATTCATCTCAAGAAACATCTCTACCGACGCATGATTCTCTAAAGCATGGCGCCTATCATCGCTGACATAATCAACAGATCCATCGCACTATCAGCTGTCCCTGCTTCCTTAAAGGAGGCCTGGGCGACTCCAATCTTGAAAAAACCTTCATTGGACCGCGAGAACTTTAAAAATATCAGGCCTATCTCTAATCTTCCTTTTCTTGCCAAAACACTTGAGAAGGTAGTGTCATCCCAACTACAGGATCATGTGAAGACCTACAGCCTTCATGACAAGTTTCAGTCTGCATACAGACCAGCCCATAGCACCGAAACTGCTATGCTACGTATCACGAACGACCTGTTACTTGCTGCGGATGATGGACAAGTCGGATGTCTTGTACTCTTGGACCTTAGCGCCGCGTTCGATACCATCGATCACCGTATCCTCTTGCAGAGGCTGTCATCACAATTACATCTATCAAAGTCTGCAGTCCATTGGTTTGGATCATACCTAGAAGACCGGTACCAGAAGGTGGTGATCGGAGATGAAACATCAAGTAATTTCAAACTGCAATACGGGTTTCCGCAAGGGTCTGTTCTTGGACCCTTGCTTTTCACACTGTATACAGCTGATTTAGGTGAAATCATCAAGAAACACGGACTAAGTTATCACATGTATGCAGACGACACACAATTGTACATTTCTTTTTCGCTCACAGATGCGGAAACATTCATGCAGCGACTGGAAGCTTGCATTCGTGACATAGATATCTGGATGGTAAAAAACAGACTAAAGCAAAATGGGGAGAAGACAGAGGTCCTCTACACATACAAGGCTGGATTTTCGTCCAAACATTCTCTGAGATCATTACAAATTGGTGGAATGAACATTCTTCCTGCAGAGAATGTGAAGAGTCTTGGAGTGACACTGGACAGCTGTCTGACCCTTAACAAACATGTCAGTGCCGTTTGCAGTGCTGCTTCTCTGCACATCAGAAACATTGGAAAGATTCGTCATCTTCTGACTCAATCTACCACTGAAAAGTTGGTACATGCCTTTATCACTGCTCGACTGGACTATTGTAACAGCATCCTGTACGGCCTCCCCAAGAGGCTTATCCAGCGTTTACAGCGTATTCAGAACACCGCAGCACGCCTGGTGACACGCACCAATCGAGATGATCATATAACACCAGTGCTTAAAGGCCTCCATTGGCTACCAGTGCAAGAGCGAATCATGTTCAAGATACTGCTACTCACGTACAAAACTATCCATGGCAGCGCGCCATCATATTTATCTGAGTTAGTTTCAAGCTACACTCCAAGCAGAAGCCTTCGCTCATCATCAAAAAACCTTCTCTGTCGGCGCAAGACTAAACTCTTACAGTACGGAGGCAGAAGTTTTTTCAGTGCAGCGCCAAAGCTGTGGAACGAACTCCCGGATTCAGTGCGGAAGTGCGAATCCTTAGATGTCTTCAAAAGCGCCTTGAAGAAGCATCTTTTCTGTAACGCCTACCTTTAATTGTGTAAAGCGCACAGAGCACTGTATGTGCGCTATAAAAGAACTTATTATTATTATTTATTATTCAGGGTTACTCGTGGCTATGCAGGGCTATTCATGGATTTTGTCAAATCGGTCCTTCAGTTGAGCCTGACCAAAATTTAGTACCATTCGGGGTGACTAAAAAAACTACTGCAGATGGTTTGGTGAGACTTAGACATGAACAAAAATGCATGCTGTCCTTTCAGACAGGTACATAGCTACATAGAGAAAGTTACGAGATATTTTGTATTTTGCTGGTAACCCAATTACGTGGTCATGGATAACTTCACTAATTACAGTCGGATTAGAAATTTGGTTTCACCAAGAGATCCATGAGACTATCTATGATAAAAATCAGGGACGCGTTATCAATAGGGACTAATCTGTCTCATCTGACTGGAATTGGTAAAATTATCCATTACCACGAAACATGCTGTAGTTCGGTTTAAATTAGCAAGATAAACGGAACGTTTTTCTTTAAAATGAGAAAAAAACATTTAAATATGGTGTATTGTCAGCATATCAAAGCTCAGTGTCATTGTATCTTATTTTATGTATATCTCATTCTGTATTTTGTATGAAAAATGTAGACATTAATTTTTTTAATTATAACTAAGGTTCAGCAATTGGTATGTAATTAATGTTATTAAATGGCTCCTGTGGACAGTAGAGACTATATATTATGATGTGGAGGAACCGTTTTTTTATATCAACAGTAAATATATCGTCTTTAGACTGAATCATCGGCAAAAGTTTTAATATCTTCACACCCGGCGATGTGCAAAACACAATGTGGCCTGTCAACACTCCCAGCAAACACGAGACGTTGACCCAATGGTGGTGCAATTCTGGCCCACCTTCTGCGACACTGGCACAGCATCAAACCAGCAACCGTTCAAGCCTCGTGTTTGCTGGGCTGTGGGCCTGGCAGTGCCAACACCAACCCATTGTCTGTTAAATATTGGGTCAGCGTCGCTGGCCAGTATCCATTCAGCTCTAGTCAGTACTTCATGTTGGCGGTACCTGCATGCTGGCGGTACTGACACAATAGTTTGAACCAATGCTGGGTTAATGTAGGCACGTCGTCTGTAATGCTGGCCCACATTCAGCGTGGCGCCAAACATGACACTGTAACTCAATACTGGGCTAATGTTGCCTCAGCGTCATAGACGGTGGCCCAGCATTGGGTCCACGTCTCGTGTTTGGCCGCATGCACGATAGAAAGCACTGGACGGAAATGAATCGACACTCACAGACTGAGTGGACAGCGGTAAAGCAACATGTCCCCACCTCTGTGTACATAGGGGAGACATAATAATAATGGCTGCAAGCCATTTTTAATTTCATCGAGTTGAAATATTTCAGGGCATATATTTCACCTAACGTTTTATAGTAATGGAGATGCCATCTCGCACCATTTTCAGGCATATTTATAATAATTTATTAGTTAATAATGGCAGACAGAAGGCCATTTGATAAGAGTTTCCATTTATCAGGGCATATACCTAATTAAAAAGACACATTTTGTTTCGTAGTTTAGCTATCTGGCACTAGCTATTTTGGCAGAAAGATGTACTAGATCAAATCCCCCAGAAGGCACATGTACACCACCTAGGGGATGTGTCTGCTAAATATGATAAGATATATGCTCTGGTAACGAAAATTTAATCCCCGTCCCCACTTCGTTTGGGGGATGGGGGGGGGGGTGGGGGTGAATAAAAAAGGACGCGATGGAAACTGAGGAAACGCTATAAGTAGGTGGCGGAGGCGAGGCAATTGTGAAAAAATAAGTGAACCAAATCAGTGTATGTATTTTATTATATAATATACACTTAGATGTACAATAACATGATTATTTACAAATGTACTAAACGGAAATAAAAATAAATGCACTGGAAATGAATTCACACGTTAACCATGATGGTAGTATTTTCAGTCTAAACTTATTGTTCAGTAGTACAATATATTAATTGAAGCCATAGTTGTCAATAATTTAAAACGAACAAATCTACACTGGGACAAGACATGCATAACACTGTATAATGTCGTCAAACACATACTCGCTATTAAGCACTGTACACAGTTATATCTCCTATTGCCTGGTTCAATGTCCTCATCAAGCCCACAGAAATAATGTTCACTTGGGAATCAAGTGTGCTCCTGTAAGAATGTTACACAATGGTACGATTAGCTAAAACTGTCATTATTAGAATTAATTCAGATTTCTCAATTTCAATTTAACAAAATATAGTCGATTTTTACAATTGCGAGTTGTGCAAAATTATAAAAAAATGTAATTATGAATATAGCATGCTCTGCTATCAATTCACACGAGACATTGAACCACTGTCCGTTTAATGTTGGGCTAGCGTTGCATACCAACACTGGTTCAACGTCTGATGATGGCGAGTTTGCAGGCATCAACACAGGAGACACAACGTCTGTTATCAGCTGACTGAGACTGACAGCTGGTTGTTCTGTTGCTATGGTTTTCGACGTGGGGTGTGACAGATCTTTGTGTGGTTTATATGGCAGCAGATGGATGACTAGCGGAGATCAATCTATACAGATCACTTCTTTAGTGGGACGACCTGCAATGATATAACAAAATGATTTACAAATACTGTTAACCCTTTGCCTGCTAATCACAACTATTGTCGTTTTTGACCTGTTTTATTAGTTTATCATATCACTGATATTGGGAATGAAATTGGTGTTTAAACATCAAGATTTGTAAATGTTTGGTCTCAAATCAAACAAATATAACATTTTCACACCACATGAGGTTGTGGATTGCAATAGCGAAACACAACTTCAAGTGGGTGAAACTTTAAATTGTTTAATTTAGCAGGATAAAAGTTAACTTTGACCTACCATATATGGCAGCGTTATCCGACATATTTTGGATAAATTATTTTAACCCTTAAAGCGCAGATTTTTTTTATAAAAACGATGGAGACCAAAGGGTTTATTCAATTTGAAATCATTTCATTTGAATACCTTTGTCATGGGTTTACAGACCATTATAAATATTTTGATTATTTCAGTGCGGTCTTTATATTTCAGCATACACTGAAAGGGTTAAAACAATGAATTGAATAATTTAAATTTTTACACACTTGCAGAAAATTACTCATATTTGAGATTAAACATTGAAAAATCTTGAAAACACACATTTCGTCCTAAATAACAGTGGTTTGATCTGCTAATAAAACAGATTAAAAAGGATAATAAAACAGATTAAAAACGACTAGTCGTGCTTTAACCTTTACAGTGCGGGGATAGACTTTATTCGTCAAAATCTGACATCACCAGACGTCAGATTCTGACATCTAAAGTCGATCCCCGCACTGTAAGAGTAAACATATTTATAATGATCGCAGACCCATAACATTTGTATTCATTCAATGAATCAGAAAAAGCTAACTAAGACATTCATAATGATTTCGAATTTAATAAACCCTTTGGTCTCCATGATTTACAATAAAAATATTCAGCGCTTTAAGGGTTAATAGAGAATGACACTACCCATTAAAATCGAGACATTTGATTTACTACATTTTGTAGTTTAATAAAGTCAAGTAACTGTAATATTGATTCACTGCAAGGTGAGAACTGCGATACATGTACCAATTCACATCTCGCAGTGAATGAAAATATGAGGAAATTCGAGAGGTAATTCAGCCGCAAAACTAACTTGAGATAGAAGCATCTACTAAACCATCTACTTTGGCTGCGCATGTAATGTGTTTACATCTAATACTGTTTTTGGTGTATATTTTAACCCTTTCAGAAAGGTGACCGTCTTTAAATGTCAGAACCTGACGTCTAATGACGGTCCCCTTGCTAAAAGAATTGAAAAATGTAGAATGGCTGTCGACCCATACAACATAGGTAGTCAAATGAGACGAAAAGAGCTAACTAAGACATTTATGCACACTTCAAATTGAAAAAACTTTTAATCTCCATAGTTTATACAAAACTATATAGTTTATACAAAACTATTTCAGCGTTGTACGGGTTAAGGGAAATTCCATTAGAAAATGTTAATTATAATAAATTTCAGTAACTACTTGGCTATACTACAGTGCTTGTTTGGCTATTCTACAGTGATTACTTGACTATATACCACAGTGCAAAAGCAAGTAGCAGTAAAAGCTTACTTGCCGTTCACCTTTGCATGTCTGTATACATGTAATCTCGTTAAATTAATGCTGTCTATTGTAATGAGGATATATTGGGGAATTGTAATTATTTAACCATTTCAATGCTTGTGACGCCTTTCAGTGCTTTTAAACGCCCTTTCACAACAAAATATTGTAATATGGAAAAGTTTTCAAAATGTATGTACACATGCATATGCATTTGAAACACTACTTGTAAATCACAAAAATTGAGTACTGAAACACAGGGGTATTTTTAAATAAATGATGAACATCATCCATAAATTATCTTCAGCTATCATATTCTGTACACAAACATGACCTGTAAACTGATTTATTTGTGGAGGAGTGTACCTGTAGAAGTTTGACATTACCTTTTTTGGGTGATGTGGTTGTTGCTGCAGGCGTTGGACTGGCACTGGCGGGTTTGGGGGCAGCAGCTTTTAGGGCCTGTTGTTGAGCTAAGAATTTTGGGAATGCTTGGTCATCCTGTGTGACTGAGAGTGTAGGGGGTGTACCAGTGTGACCTAGCTGACGAACATCCTGCACAACCGACGACACCTGATTCCACACTACAATAGAAGCAAAACAAATTAAAACAAATTGCTTAGAGCAACTACTGCTGTTTCAAATCTTTTTATTAGCAGTTTAAATCGCAGTTATGGGGAACAAAATGGGTGTTTAAACAGCAATTTTCGCAAATTTTTGGTCACAAATGAAATAAATAAAAAGTAATTTTTCACCCACCTGAAGTTGTGGGTCGCGGTAGGGAGACACAACTTCAAATGGGTGAAAATTTCAATTAATTAACTTAGAGCTTTAAGGGTCAAAACAGAATCTGAACCATCCTAGCACTCTTTTAAGTACTAATCATGACTATATTCGTTTTCAATATTTTCATAGTATTAAATACTGATTTTTGTGAAATAAATTGACGTTAAATCAGTGGGAATATTGCAAAGTTTTAAACTCAAATTAGACAAGTAATTTCACTCACTTGGAAGTTGTGGATCACAGTATTGAGACACAACATTACAAAACATAGGGGATCAAGGGTTAAAGCGCTAAGCTCTAGAATTAATTTTTTTACATATTTAAGTTGTATCTCGCTGTAAGAGTTAACCCTTATGATGCCGGGACCGTATATATCCGCTTTCAAGCTAATTTCAGACCAATAAATACAACTCGTATGGCTAAAATGTTTTGTGGTAGATGCCTAGTTAATCTACCAATTACATTTTAAAGATGTACATTTTTTCATAAATTTAATTATTTTTATTATCATTTGTTAAGAATAATATTCACCCTCTCAGCCCCCAGTTCCTCAGTCACATTCATATTCACCCTTTAAGCGCTAGTCACGGCTATACTCATTTTCAATATCTTTTTATTATATCAAACACTGTACCAATTTTCGTGAAATAAATTATTGTCCAATCAACTTAGACAGGTAATTTAGGTGGAAATTTCAATTATCGACAAAAAAAAATGTTCAGATTTAATATCCAGGTTTTTTAAGTGAAAGCTCAGAACGTGCAGATTCAAAGAATTTCATTCAAATTATGCCATGTGGTGCATAACCTGTGTTGCAGTACTATATTTGAAGCATTATTGCCAGCTATACATAAAGAGGGTGGTAAATGAATAGAAAGAAAACAGCTACATTTTTGAAGAATTTGTGCGTATTTTAACGATTTCAAATATGTAAGTTTGAAAATCAAGCAGTATAACAAAAGGTTATGAGAGAAATAGAAATCTTAGAAATAACATTGATTACAGGGTGATGCTTTTCAATACTACACAAAACAAGATAATAATAATGCTAATCACCTCTATTGAGGGCTTCAGATGGAGGTTGATTGACTGGAAGTTCTCCCTGATTAAGGCGCCTCATGTCTTCAGCGACCGAGTCCAGCCTTGATAAACTAAAACAGCAAAGATTCCATTAGTAATAACAGCTCTTCCAAAACGACAACAGTTACTGCAAATGAATCACATTCTCAAAGTGTTAGCTACATGTATATTTAACAGTCAATAGACAAACTTGACCAATACATTCAGAATTTGTGTAGTTTTAAAAAGAAAGAAACAATTATTATTTGTTTAACGAAGAGAGGTTTATAAAAAAGCTCAAATTTTATAAAATAAAGACAGTGCAAATAATAATGCAGCAACAGGTACATGGTTATCACAGAGATCTGGAGATGAAATTCCATGACTTTTTAATCACTTTCCATGACCATTTCTTAAGAATTCCATGATTTCATAACCGAATATAAAATGTATATTTAAAAATGTACAGCCTCCAACACCCGATCTATCACCCCTTTAAAAAGCAGACACGTACCCAACGAGTGTCAGGGAGTTTCTCACATGATCACATGTAAAATATTTTATAGTTCGGTGGAGTGTCAGTATCATTGTGTGTCAAAAGAAATGTTAGAGATATTTGTGAAAAATTCTATGACTTTTTGCTAAATTTTTATTTTCCATGACTTTTCCAGGCCTGGATTTTATTTTCTCCTTTTTCATGGTTTTCCATGGTTTTCCATGGCCGTGGATACCCTGCAGTGCAGGTCAGACAAAATATCCTCCTATTGTCCTCTAGCAGGCAGTAGGTTGTAATGTTCCATCACGCTCTGACACAGGTACATTGTGATACCGGCATTTTGAATAACCCTGGTTATGTCGTGACAGCAGATCTAAAGAATAACCCTGCCTATTGTGAGCAATCAGAGCTTTTAACAAGAGTTTGCCATGGTTTAGGAAAATTGGATGATTAACAATCTTACAAAAAGGACAGAACTTGAATTCAAGTGTATTGTGTGAAACTTGCTATTTCTGTGGGATTGATAACGTTTTTTCTATAACGCAAAAACGGGGACCATGCAGTACCTCAAAAAATTACTAATTAATTATGAAAGTGGCTGACAGTACCACAGTAACCCAGGCCAGGGTGTGATGAATCATACATTACACCACTAAAATAAGTGGATGTATACAATAATTTACCTGACAGGGGACGCTACTTACCTTTTCGTTGTGCCAGCAAATGGATCAGGTGAGTTGGCAATTATGGGTAATTTGTTTTCCACAACAGCTTTTCTCAGCTGTTCCTCAATAACTAGAGACTGTTCCAACAACTGAAATAATACAAACAAAACAACAATTACGCTAAGGCAGAGATCAAGTATATCTATTCATGTATATCTATCATTTTATATTAGTATATCTATTGGACACAAAGTGTTGATTATTACAAATAATGGCCATATATTATAATCGAAAGCATTAACAAATCTATGGAATCAGTAACCCCACAAAATATTTTCAGTAAAAACATTTTCTTTTAAAAAGTAGACAGAACTCGAAATTGTTTAAAATGACCCCACCCACCAGTGTTTTTTTCCAATGGCTGTTGGCAGCCATTTTTTTCAAGGATTCTTCCCAAAAAATAATAGGATTGTGAAAAATATACAGAAATAAACAAAATCAGTTAACTTTTAAGTGAGAGTTAAATCAATTTGTGGTAGCGGGAAAATGTCAAACACTAAACATCACTACTAAAAATAGTTTGTTCCATGGAACTTATTAGAAATCATTTGTTGTTCAATGTTTGTATAAGTAGCTGATTCTTCAAAAGCTAAAATTGACCTACACTGTTCTACTTGTGATGTCATGAAATATTTCCTTTCTATATATGAACGCAAATGTTAACCCTTACAGTGCGGAGATGACTTTAAACGTAGACATAGGTTCTGACGACTAAAGTCTATCCCCGCACTGTAAGAGTAAAAATATTTTTAATGGCCGTAGATCCCTAACATAGGTATTCAAATGAATAGGAAAGAGCTAACTTTTATGACATTTATGACGATTTCAAATTGAAAAAAATCCTTTGTCTCCACGAGTTACACAAAATTATTTCAGCGCTGTATTTCAGCACTGTAAAGGTTAAACCTTAAAATGCTAATCGCATCTATAGACGTTTTTAGGTTATCACTTTATCCTTTCAGAAAAGAAAATGTTAAAGAGAAATGAGCATTAAATTTGCAAGAGTAGAATATATTTTGATTCAAAAATGATGTTTTGAGCACTTGGACGCTGTGGGTCGGCTAGAGAGACGCAACTTAACATGGGTGAAAGTTTAAATTTTATAATTTAGTGTTTAAAGGTTTAAATTGTATTACGAAAATCAAAAGTTTTCATTGTTTTTTACCTGGAATCTTCTGTTGAGGAAAGCAGCTTTACGTACAACTCCGCCATCTTGCCTGAACACATCATCCAGAACGCTGAAGCGAGGATCACAGAGGATATCCTGCCAGTGACGATACCCATGAGTGAAATAGGTTAAGGATATAAATCAGCTACATTACATTGAAATTACAACATTTCCCAGCCAGCACATTGAATCTTTGCTGGTTTAACAACATTGAACCAACATTGTTTCAATGTCTCATGGTTGCTGGGTCTACCCCTGCCAGCAAAGAAAAAAGCATAATTGTATTTTCATACACTCGCCATAGATTTAATAATTTGCATTGCTTAACCAATAAAGCACTACATTAAAAATATCACATTTCTACCCACAACGTCTGGTGAGTAACGCATATATGTGTCAGGCTAACCCCTACACAGCTAAGCATGACTAGAGCCCTTTTGAGTCCATTTCATTGGCTGCCTAAATCAAAGATAACGGAACGACTTGCAAATGTTTGGTCTCAAATTAACAAAATATTGCTAATTTTCACTTACTGTAGCAAGACACAACTTCGAATGGGTGGAAATTTTAATTTTTTAATTTAGCGCTTCGAATGGTTAAGATACGATGAAAAGTATTACACATTTGATACTGCACTGGTCAAAGCTAACATTTTAGATGTCTACATTCAAAAACAAAACATACCTCACATATTTTCAATTTACTATTTTGTACTAAAACCTGTCTCTATTCTTTAACCCTTTCAGCCCTGATGTCAGAATCTGATGTCTACAGACGTCAAATTCTGACTTCTAAAGACCGTCCCGGCACTGAAAGAATTAAAATATTTATAATGGCTGTACACCCATAACATAGGTATTCAAATGAGGCGGAAAGAGCTAACCAAGACATTAATGATGATTTTTAATTGAAAACAAACTTTGATCTCCATGGTTTATACAAAAATACTTCAGCATTGTAAAGGTTAAACCACATTTGTATTTCTGTCACTTGGTGATGTGTTGAATGAAACCCTGATCACAAAGGGTAGTAATAAAAGGATATGTAACAATTCCGGCGAGCAGCCAGAAATCATGCCTGCGGTGCCATGTCATGTCTTCTTCTTCAAGCACCATGTTTCGCTCCTCAAATTTCCAGAGTGCGGTCAGCTCTGTAAAGCCACCATCGGCAATCCAGAAGTAATCTCGCAGTTTGTTGTCACTAAGTCGTGGAGGTTTCTCTGTAAATCAAGTCAAGTAATCAATGGAAAAATGTACAGCTAAGACAACTAAAAGAATTGTATGTGTATGATAATTCAAACAGTAGATAAGATAAGATCCATTCAAGTAAAAAATCGATTGACAAATTGATAGCTAGGACAATCAAAATATTGTATGTGTATAATAATTCAAACAGTAGATGAGATACATCACCCAATGTCAGTACATTGTTTGCCCAGCATCTGCGATGCTGGCCCAACATTGTACCGGCATTGGGTGAAAGTATGCGTCTGCTTGGATGACTTACTTATACGCTTGGATCTGCGCCTGGGGCTATCCTCTTTGCTTTTTACTGGTGATTCTTCTTTACATTTATCGGCAGCATCTTCCTTTCCACGTGAAGAATCTTCCTTGCCCTTCTTCACATCACTGTTCTCCTCTTCACCTTTATTTTCATCCATCTCTTCCTTGTCTTTTTCTTCATCTGGGTTTTCCTCTTTGTCTACATTCTTGTCAGCATTCTTGACTTCATCCTCGTCTTCATCTTCTTCCATCTTTTTCATAGAGTCTTCTTTATCAGATTCTTCATCTACCTTTTTCTCCTCCTGGGTGTCATCAACTTCCATCTTTACATCTTCTGTCTCTTCTACCACCTTCTTCTTATCAACTGTATCCCCCTTCGATTCTTTGACAGACGTTTCTCCTTCCTCTTTCTTTTTAACGTCAGCCATATCTTCCTTCTCATCGTTTTCTCTATCGCTTTGCATGTCTTCATCCTTCACTTTCTCCTCCTCACTATCAGAGTCCTCATTGCTCTCCTCGTCCTCCTTCTCAGTCTGTTTATTTTTAGACTTACCATCGTCTGTACCATCAAGGTTTGATACCTCGTCTTCATCACTTGAATCCTCACTTTTCTCTTCCATTTCTACATCGTCTCCACCTTTTTCACTTCCATCTTCATCATTATCGTCATCATCGTCTTGACTGTCATCAGTTTTCTCCTCTTTATCATCATCCTCGTCATCCACAGACTCCTTGCCATCCTCTTTTGAGCTTACGTCATCACTGTCACCATCATCTGACTCCTTAGAATCCGCCTTTCCCGTTGAGCTCACATCGTCGCTGTCACCATCCTCCGATGCCTTCGTCTCCGTGCTCTCTATCTTGTCAGTTTTATCTGATGGCCCGTCTTCAGCTTTATCATCTGATGGATCATCTTCCTTACTCTTATCCGCTTCGTTATATTCATCGTCTTTTGAATCGTCTTTACTCTCGGTCTCCATTTTCTCATGTGTTGACTCTTTGTTTTTTTCACCCTGATCATCCTTCACAGCTTTTTCATCATCAGCTATGTTTGTATCTTCTTTAGTCGGTTTCTCTGTCTCATTGGCGTCTGATTCCTTTCCATCGGCTTTACCCTTTTTCATTTCTCTATCAGGCTGCTCACCAGGTTTGGTATTTTCACCTTTGGTTTCTTCTGACACACCATTCTCTTGAACTGGTTTATTGCTATGATTAATTGTTTTTTTAACTCCACCATTTTCTTGGACAGGTTTGTTACTCACTATACTGTCTTTCTTTGTATTATCAGATGCTGATTTATGCTGTTTAGATGCATTATCCGTACCATAAACTATTTTAGGTGGATTTTTCTCATATTTATCCAAGTACATGGGTTCTCCAGTCTCCCCATCCACAAAAGCAGATTTCCTGAAGCTAGCATAGCTCATCGCGCCATTCTGAGATTCAAACTGATTCACCTGTGACCAAATGGTGATATATGAAGCAATATATCAGAAGTTACAATCACTGCAGTTTTAAGAAATGTAGGACTGGCCATTAACCCTTAGCACACTGATGTCTGTGTTTTTATTAGCACCTGTAGAGCCAATTTTTAAAAGTGAAATATGTTGGGACTTACATTTCGCAAATCACACAAATTTTCAGTCACTCGAAGTTGTGGATCGCGGTAGCGAGACACAACTTCAAGTGACTGAAAATTTAAATTGAATAGTTCAGTGCTCTCAGAGTTAAGTTTGTGCTCTTGTTGAAAACCAACAAGCAACAGCAAGCATGACATTTTCCGTGCTGAGGATATATATGCTTTTCAAAGTTAGTTTAAATTCCACAAATATACATGTGAATCAATCTGGCAAAATGAGTCATAAGTCAGATTGACAAATTATTATTCTAGAGTCCCTAAGAGGCAAAATGACCTTGATATGACCTATTTCTAATCTTTACATAACATCTAATTTTAATATGATTATTTTCAAATCCTAAAATAGTGTGACATAGAAAAAAATGTACATGATGTAAAAAATATTTTAAATATATCTATCATTCTAACTTTACTCCTATCTAAGAAACATTCACTGACCTTTCTTCTAATCAGTGCGATCATGCCAATTCTGGTGAGAACATGTCTACGAGACAGACCTTCACGGGGAACCCCATCAGCGTATGTCAGGGCATTGTCATCTACATTCTCACACAGGTGACGCAGGAATAAAGCACAGTAGGCTTTGAAAACTTTCTCCGTCTTGTGTCTCAGTTCTCTGACAAGCCTGCAATTATATTCCAATGTTTACCGATAAATATTGGCAGCTTTACAAACTGTGGCTTCGAAGAAGGAAATGGAGTCCACTTCATAAAAAACAGTAACCAGGGTAAATTGCCTTACTCAATAGCTTAATTGACCAAACTAGGTGAATCTGAAAAATTCTGGTACACATATTTACTGATGTCATTGATTGAAAGTCATATTTTTATATATATTTTTATATGATTAAAGAGCTGACAAAGGTATGTGTAAAAACTTTGCAAAGTCAAAAAACAGTAGCTGCTAGCTATAATTATTCTAATGAACGCCCGGGGCGTTAATTAGAATACCCACTGAGATTACAGGCGAGATGGAAGATAATCAGAGTAGTTTTTAATGATCATTATACTGTACATGATCATGGGTTTTATTTTAAAATCAGGTGGTGAGCATTTATTGGAATATGGTCATTTATTAGAATAAATACAGTAGTTACTGCTTTTTGGGTCTGCGTGTCAGATCACCATCAACACCAAGATTCATCATCTATTATTTATATATTTAGACTCCAAGGATTTCTAGAATCTGTGTAAATGGTACTCACCATTGTGATCTGAAAGGGTCATCAGGTGGCATACCGAATCTCATCACCGTATCCAGGAATGCTCTGCGCTGACGAGGAGTAAATCCCAGGACCTGACAGACAAAATAATAGTAAAATTATTTAAAATATTAGCATAGAACCACAAAAGTATGATAACTTTAAGGTGGTAAGGTAGATTGTTAAGAAGATATTGAGGATTTGTCCTAAGTAAAATCAAATAAGCCATTTCAATTTTTCAGCAGCATACAGAATTTTTTCTAGCAGGATAGATTGAAAACTTTGTCATGTCATCCCACCCACAAAGTAAAATTAATGACATAAAATTAATTACGTAAAATGTAATAAATTGGGTATGTAGATTTTTTTTCAACCACTATTAAACTTAACCGAGAACAGGTCATTACAAACTCGCAAAAAAAATGTCATCTGAATACACGGAAAACTTGCTAAGTTATCCCGCCCACAAGGAATGTTAATGTAAAAGTAATGTATTCCATTTTGTTTATTATTTATATGAATAAATGTGTACCTCTACTAAATTGTTCATTTTAGAAACCAGAGGAGGGAAAGTTTCTGAGGCTTTCCCCTTTGAAACTCGACCTGAAAATGAAACAAAAATTAATTAAACATTAACAAAATTATCTATTGGGAGAGTAGAATAGCTAGGGTACAGATTACAGAGCGGGAATCGACTTTACACGTCAGAATCTGATGTCTGATCCCATCACTGAGAGAGTAAAAATATTTATAATGGCCGCCCATAACATAGGTATTCAAATGAAGCATAAAGAGCTAACTGAGACATATATGATGATTTCAAATTGAAAATGACCCTTTGTTCTCCATGGTTTATACAAAAATATTTTAGCACGTCAAAGGTTAAAATTTGGTAAAGTTTATGGTCTGATAGACGAGACAATGAGGGCATCAAATAATTTAGTGACAAGATAAAAGTTTAGTCGTTTTTAACCCTTTACCTGCTAGTTAACTTAACTAAAAATGTTCACCAACTTGCAGTTAGGTCTCACTACTGTGACCCACAACTTCCAAGTTAGTAAAAATTACTCATTTTTGTGTACTTTGAGAATAAACATTTGCAAATATTGCTGTTTAAACACACATTCCATTCCCAATAACTGATTTAATAAGCTAATAAAATGAATTTAAACCTTTTAACGCGGGAACCATCTTTAGACGTCAGAATCTTATGTCTATAGATTTGTAAAGACAATCCCCGCACTAAAAGAATTAAAGATGTATAATAGGAGTAGACCCATAACATAGATATTCAAATGAAGCGAAAAGAGTCAAAACTTTTATGATGATTTCAAATTGAAAAAAAACTATTATAGGGTTAAAACTTCAACCATTATAAAGCTAAAATAATCAGAAATGAAAATCACCCTACCTCTTTTCTTTTTCTCATCTCCAGATACAATCTCTAGCGGCTCATCTAGACAACAAACAAATCAACATGCACATTTGTACCGATGAAGCATACACATTTATAACAATAATACATAGAATCAAAACTTCTATCCCATGAAAAATTAGACAATAAAAAAATACCATATTCATACTGAGAAATAAAATGTAAAAAACTAATTTTTTCAATAAATATCACTTTTAAGGTGCTGAATTTAATATAAAATTGTCCCCAAACTATTCTTCGAATTTACCCGATGAAAATTCTTCTTTCTCAGGTTCAGGGAACCTTACTTGAGATTGATTTGAGAGATTTAGAAGCCCAGCATACATGAGGCATTAAGCCAACAATGGCTCAATGACTTGTGTTTGCTGGGAAGAATTACCTTGTTCACTTTCGCTGGATTCATCGTCAGATGGGTTATAATCAGACAAATATATGTCATTCTTTCGTGCTGCATCCAATGTTTTCTGTGGAGAAATTAAAATAATTATTTGTATTTGTTGTCAACTCAGAATTATTCAGTAACTGTGACCCTGATTAATTTATATCAGGCATAAATGCTAATTGGTGATATTTTTCATTTATTAGTACAAAAGGGAGATAACAGCCATAATTGTTTCTATTAAAATAAACAGTTATAAAAACCTTTGCTACACTTTGTTCTTCCAGAGCTCTAGATTCAGCATAGTTGATTTTCTTGCGTATACGTTTGCCTTTGCCCATGCTAGCGATACGTATCTCCTCAGCTCTATGCTGCTCAACAACATATTCATTATAAGAGGCCCCAAGAATACGCTGCCAATATTTAGCCTGCTCCTCCGTTTCCTCCTCCTTCTTTCCTCCTCCTCTTCTTCCTCGTCCTGAGAAAAAGGACAATGCAACTTCATATAATTCCTGCTGGGAATATCTATTATCCAACATTCTTTCCCACATTAAAAAGCTCCAAATGAAAGGCATGTACTCTACTGTACATTAGGAAAAAATGTTTCTGTTCTGATAATGTTTGGAAACGACTGTGCATCTAGGACTCTAGTCTTGTGTTTACTGGCATGAAGCCCAGGAAACGACTGCTGGAGGTACGCCACCCCAGGTAATTATTGAAATATAACCCTTGTGCTGCTCTTACCGTATATATATGGTCACAAGCATGTTTTAGATCAATAGAAATATCACAAAATTTGTTAACATTGTTTTTTGCGGATGCTTAGTTCTAATAATCCAATAATTTATTATCGTAGATGTCTATTTTTCATCATTTAAAACTGAAAATTGTGTGACCAATTCCAGCTTCGAATGAATGAAAAACAGAAGCAAACAATCGAGCAGGATAACGGTCAATCATAAGACTATAAATTGTGATCAAAATCTCAAAGTAAATTGGTAAATCTTCTGCAAGGGTTGACACTTTTTTGGTTCCATAAAGCTAATTTTTTGATGTTCTTACATCCCTGATGTAGGCCTATATGTAATGGTCTAGCAGTTTCCCAAACATAATACAGACAAATAGGCTACTGTGCCAGCCCACAAGTCTCACTCTGTTTGGTTGAGTGTAGCATGTCACAATTATCTTGAAAATAGATTGTCAGAGAGAATATATAACTTCTACAGTGAGAAGGAAAAGCCAAGATATGCACCTCATCTCCTTCCTTAACGTTGTAGCTCGCCACTTTGAATGATCGCAGGTACTCATTGAGGCCGACATCTTTCTGTTCGGGATCATCAACGTCTCCTGCTCCACTTCTATCCAACATTTTCTCCACGGTTGCGTCATCATACACCACTATCAATCACAAAACCAAACCAAAAGAAATAAAAATATTGGGAACTCAAGATTGATGAAGAAAGGCTGGTGGTTATTAAGTCTTACAACACTGAAGTATTTTTGTATAAATCATGGAGACAAAGGTTTTTTTCAATTTGAAATCATTAAAATGTTTTAGTTAGCTCTTTCCGAATTTCATCATCTTTTTTCTGACGTAATTAACCCTGTCTTTAGATGTCAGTCAGAGCTGATACCCGCATTGAGAGTAAAATATTTATACTGGCCATAGACCCATAACATAAATATTCAAATGAAGTGGAAAGACCAAACTAAAACATTTATGATGATTTCAAATTGAAAAAAACAACAACTTCAGTCTCCATGGTTTATACAGCAATATTTCAGCGTTGCAAGATAGTCGCCGAGCTGGGTAAAGTTACTTCTCAGTGGCGCTTACTCACTTGTAAGGACACCCTTGATTCATTGTTATCACATGTTGTGTAACCAATTAGTTCAATCAATATACCAGTACACACAATAATACACAGTAATACTTAGACCAGAACTAGAAAAAAGTGTTTACGTAGTAAACACCCAAGAAAGCCTCGCCCCCCCCCCCCCCCCCTGTAGTTCTGGAACAAAAAACGTTAATTAATTGTAATGCGAAAAAAATAATAATTCATACAGGGATTATTACTTGTATCCAGTACGTCGAACACCAAATGAATCGAGAAAGCGATTTTAATGATATGAGGGTGACAAGGTATGAATAAGGTGGTGGCAGCCATGCACACAGAGGTGGCGGACGAAACAGTACCAAAGCAGAAAGCCTCCCCCTGGTACATGGAGCCTTAAAAAATCTAAAGCAAGTCGAGGATAATAAACAACACTTACATTTTCCTTCTTCATCATTGAACAATTTCTCAGCACCAGTTCTCAAAATGTCATTGATCTCCTGTTTTGTTAGCGACTCTGCTTTTTTACCCGCCTCTGCTATCAGGCCACTGTTGCTTGCCATGCCTCTGTGAATAACCAGTTCTGTCAACATCATCTTCTTCTTACATGTCTAAAAAATAAACAGCATAAACCATGAAATCTTCCAGAGCATAGGGCATCATGAAAGTGGTGAAGTAAGTAAGTAAAATGCTTTACTTCACTTTTCGGCCAGTATGGCCATTTAAGTGAAAATTCCAGGTATTACAATATCCCATATTGTATAGTTAAAGTAGTAAAGGAAAGACAAAGCCAATAAAAGCATGATCGTACTAAAATATTCAGTTTAAAGTGTTTGATATGATAAGATGACGATGCTCCTGGCACCTATATGTATCGAGTCTGATAACATGTTGAAGCGCCTGCACTACAACACAGTTTAATGGGTATAAAAATATCAGTATAAATAATGTAAAATATGAAGTGATTATAAAATGAACGACTTTTCAAGTCACTATATCTCCATGAAATTGGAGTGATTGTGTAAAAACTACAAGTCTAAGTCAAAACAGTGTCATTGTCAAAACAAATATATAATATATACTATAATACTATATACTATAATCAAAAAAAGTAAACCCATTTAGACATAAATATGAATGACATAAACAATGAACAGAGAAACCATTAAGTAAGTAAGTAAATGTCTTCTTTACTTCACGTTTCGGCCAGTATGGCCAGAGAAATCATTAAATCACAAATTTTTTTCAAAAATTAAAGACTTACAGTGCCCCCACAGTTGGTAATAAGGTCTGTGATATTGGAGGACATCACAGAGCGATCACGAACCGTGAGGACACCGTAAGTCACCACAGGCTAATTGTACGGCAATGGCTTCTCTATGACTAGCTGCATTATCCGCCAGGATGCCACAGAGAAACCATTAAAACAATGAAATGAAAAACTAATTATATGACAATGGTTTCTTTCGGACATCCCGTCCAACACCAGGATGCCAAAGAGAAACCATTTACAAAAACGAATACATACAATAGAAATACTTAAGACAGTCCCGTATACTAATAGAACGTTAGACACACATCCACATACCGATTCAGATCATATTGAACATCACAAACCAATGACTATGCTCTGTATTTACCGCCAAACCGATTTAATATAGATTGAAAAGTAATGCAAAATACTCTAGACCCATATGTAATAACGTGAGAAAAACACAATATTAATAAAACGTTTGGGTGAAAGTGGTGAAACAAAAATTGAAATCAAAGATGACTCCTCTTGCCGCTCACTGCCGAAAAGCTGGGAGACCGGGGCATGAAGACCCACATTGTTTTGATTTAAGGTATACTTTGGTGGAATCTAGCAGCTCCAGTTTGTCCTTTTATTGGATCTGCAAAATGTTTTTTTTTCAAAGACAAAATTCCATTAAATGACCAAAAAGACCAAATGTAAGTATTCTATTTTTTAGTATTATTTCTTAAATGAGGTTTCATACAGCCTGGTTTCATACATCAAATCATTTAGCCCAATTTGGCCAGTGAAACAATTCGCTGTGATACTATCAAATAATATATGCCTGGTAGATAAAGATACATACATACATACATGGTGTCATATTCAAATGTGAAGCAAGAACTTTTAAGTTTTCACTGCTAAATATGATATCCCCCTTTTTAAAAGCCTTAAATACATTTTGTAGAATTCACACTTTAAAGGTTTTCAAGCACCTGTATAAACTTTGTACATCAGGCAAATAACCTAATATTATTCATATTATTAACCTAATATTTGACCAGTTGAAAAATTGTCAGACCAATTTTGACAGTTCAAGGTTTTACCCTTGTCTTGTAAAGATGCAGTTTGAATTAGAAAATATTGTACCTTAAAATAATTATTTATCAAAATTATAATTTTAGGAATGGGCAAAAAATGTATTTTTTATCATCAATGCTTTTCTTACATTAAAAATAAAAATTTGTAGGGATCATCAGCGTTTCTTTTCTAATTGAAGTTTTTCTTATAATGAAGTTGTAAATTATATTTTTAGGAATGAATAATAAATGTTTCTTTACACATTTCCACTTTGAAAAGGATATAAAACGATAAATGTATCAGTTACGGAAAAATCTGCATCGACATATCCTACCTCGGCCATTTTCTCTTCCACTGTGTTTCTGCTGACAAATCTGAAGATGAGCACTTTATTTTTCTGTCCAATACGATGAGCTCTGCTGAACGCCTGGCATTAAAAAATATGAGATAAATAAATCATGCCTGGTCATAGCAGGAATTTGTAATGTTTCTTAACATTCGAACCATTTACATGGTTCCCACACTTTTTCAAATACAAAATTCAAGGATTTTTCAAGGACTACTCAATATTTTTCAACGCCCTTTTCTGTGCATGTTAAAAAAGAGGTTCACGGATTACAAGAATAAATTACAATATTGTAGAAAATATGAAATGTAGGCCTACATTGTTTATCGCACTATGTTAGCTAGCAGGGCGTGTGAGGGTGTTTTGCACGCCCAAAACTATCGCAACACGCCTTGGAATTTACTACCACACCATCAAAACTCTCCTGCTCTTTGTAAAGGGGTTGTTACACACCCTGTCACACACCCTGGATTTTTTTATACACCCTGTCAGCCCAATCCTAGCTAACACTGTGGTTTATCGATATTTGTCCTTTTGACTTTATATTGATAAAATAGGCACACTATATTCATAAACCACATCGTTATTTAAGTGTAACTTTTTCTTCCATTTAATCACTAGTTGTCAAGATCAACAGCAAAACATCCCAGATTGATCAAAATCAAGGACTTTTCCTGGTTTGTTTGTTTTCACAAAAATTGAGGACTTTTCAACGGGTGAAATTTTTTTTCAAATTCACTGACTTTTTTATGTTTTCAATAAAAAACGTTCCACTACCAGGTAAAGATGAGACATTAAATAATCCAATGTCGTTTCAATGTTGGTCCACGATAGTGGACCAGCATTAAAACGACATTAGGTCAGCATCTCCTGTTTGCTGGTAGATCATACCTGTATATCATTGTGAGGATTCCAGTCCATATCATATATAATGACAGTGTCAGCTGTGGCCAGGTTTATGCCTAGACCACCTGCCTTCGTAGAAAGCAGGAAAATAAACTGCTCTGATGTAGGATCTAAAAAGATATTAATAATCTTTATATGGCGTTTCAAAAAGTGCCAACAAAATACACAATAGTATTTCAATTACGAGTCAAATCACAATTTTATGCTTGACCAACTGTATTTTACCACAATTGTAAATTATATTTTCTATTTCTTCACTTCCAATCACTAATTATCTGAGGATATAGTCCTCATGGTAATTGCTGCAATTCCAGACATTATCAAACATACTTAAAACATTTACAAGTGATTTTTAAGGAAATTGTGCCTCGAATGAGTTGTACATTCTGTTTGGAAACTCTGGTACTATCTCCAATTTCTGCAAAAGAGCTGCATTAGAAATGTACTGTTTTGATTTCTGTGAGAATTTGAAAGCCTTACTGTTAAATCTGTCTATCGCCTCTTGTCTGATGTTCCCGGTGACTCCACCATCAATACGCTCATATTTATATTGACAATGTTCAAGGAAATCTTCAAGAAGATCCAGTAGTCTTGTCATCTAGAGAGAAAAATATACACCACCCATTTTAATACACTGAAAATATGAAGATGGCAAAGCACAGATTAAAATAAAGAATTAGAAAAGAGAGATTGATTTTACTATAAATTCAGGTCGTAATTGTGACCAATTTGATACATTATTAGTCCGATGCTATTTGTCAGACAATAGTTGTCTGGCTGTACGACTAAAATATAACCCTTTAAACCCTGAGGATGCATTAAAGCATCATTTGCATCTCGAAAGAATTACCTTATTTCCTACATATGTTTTTTTTACAAATTTTAAATTTTTTACTGTTTTAATAATAACAATTTATTTTCTTCATTTACCCCCCCCTTCCCCCCCCTCCTCAAGTCACCTTCATCCACTGCAAGTCGAGAATTGCAACAGCAATTCACGGCTTGTAGTGGATGAAGGTGACAATAGTAAATTCAGGCTTAAAAGGGTTAAATTGTTTTACCTGGGAGAAAATCAGAACTCTGTGCTTGTCTCTTTTCAGTTTCTCCAGCAGTTTTCTTAACAACTCCATCTTGCCACAGGCTTTTATTAGACTGTTCCCCTCATACAGACCCCGATTTGTTGTCGGAGCATCCTTTACAATGACAAACGAAGGCATAAGTATATGTTTATAAAAATTACCAGTACATAGTCACAGTGTAGTGCAAGTCATTTGTGTTCTATAACTGCAACAACGCATGCGACTTATTGCAAAATATCTAGTTTAGTTCTTTCAACCTTTAATTTATTGAAGTTATGTCTCGCGACCCCAACAAACAACTTGATGTGGCTGAAAATCACACATAAGTTGAGCACAAAGATTTGCACATCTTGATGTTAAGACACACCTTTATCCCCAGTAGAAGTGATTTGGTAAACTAATAAAACATATTAAAAACAACAATAGTCGTGATCGGCAGGAAAAGGGTTGAACTTCAAATTGGTTGTTTTTTATGCTATCATAAGTTTTAAAAGTTTAGTAGAGCTAAATTATTTTCAATTGTTATGCCAATCATATCAGAGGTTGGATGATTTCATTGTTATGCTAATCATATCTGAGGATGGGTGATTTCAAATATGCAAGACAAATTTGAGTAGAACAGATTAATGTACGACCTACCGCGACCCACAACTTTAATGGGTGAAAATTACTCACATTTGTTTAATTTTAGACCAAACGTTTGCAAATCTCAATGTCTCAAATGCCCATATTGTTCCCAATAACAGTGATATATTCGGGTCATTAAACAGTTTTAAAAACATTAATAGTCGTGCTTAGAAGTGCTGATAGGCTAACTTACCACTTGTGCTGTGGGGAACAAGTACGGGTGATTGCAGCATTTTCTCAGATCCATCATGATATTCATCAGACTGGTTTGACCTGAGTGACCTTTCACGTTCAGAGCCTCGTAGTTTTTAGTCAGAATGTGTTTATAAAATTTCCTTCAAACAAATAATTGAAGATTAAATTAAAATGATTGGGAAACAAATTGATTGAAAAATAAAAATTGTCACAATTTTTCCAAGGTAACAGCATAGTAGGGATCACACTACAATCCATGAGTCTGCACCTACATTTGCAAATCACGACATCAGGCCATCCTAAAAATATGTTTGTTTCCGACCACATAGGTAGAAATAACGGTACAAGATACCGCATGGTCAATTGTGTAGTAAAAGAAAACATTTCTGCCTGCACATGTCCAAATCAGCGCATGAACAAAGTTTTTATTGTCGTCAAATACAAAGTTTTCATTGTGGTCAAATTTTTTGATCATGCATTGGTCTCTGGAATCCTAGGCTTAGCCTGGTTCACGCTGAGTATATGGCCACCCATGCCGGCGAAAAAAGAAGATTGTGTTCTGTTTCTCAATATTTTTGCAAAAAAAAATTATCTTGTACGAAATAGAATTACTCGTGCAAAAATAATTTATATCAACAAAAAAATAAAAAAACTTTTGCTTTGGCAGTCTTATATAAAATTTTTGACAGCTTAAAAGAAAACTTTTTCCTACCTACTGCATGGAATTTTTCACACAATGAAATCAGAAACAAGGATATTTTTAGGATGGCCTCCGAAGTTGAAAGTTTTAAAATAAGAATGTATCCAGCTTTCCAAAAGTTAGCTTTGCTATTTTAATCCATTCGAGGCTAGAATTGGTGCTGCAATCTACACTCACATATGGTGACACTGGCCCAACATTAAACCAACATTGGGTGAATTTTGCTGGGATGTATTATCATCTCCTAGGAATCAAAATGATTAAATTAACCCTCAAAGAGCAGAAATATTTTTGTAATAACCACGGATAACAAAGAGGTTTTTTGAACTTGAAATCATCATAAATGTCTCCGTTAGTTCTCTTTGAGTACATATAGTTTAAATGGGTCTATTTTTGTTCTTTCAGGAATCATCTTCAGACGTCAGAATCTGACGCCAATCTTACGTCAGATTATGTCGTATAAAGACAGTCCCCGCGCTGTGAGGGTTAAGTAAGTCATTTTGATAGTCAATTTTAAGAATCAAATGCTATTCAATTTCAAAGCTTGCAATTGCATAGATATCTTTACTTTTGCATCTCAGAAAGCTCCACTCGCACGATAGTTTCACTTTTTGAAGGAAGATCTTTGAGAACGTCTGCTTTCATGCGGCGCAACATGTGGGGTGCCAGCATCTGATGAAGTCTGGATACCTGCTCGTCCTTTGAAATGTCAGAAAATTCCTCCAAGAAAGCCTCCATGTTGCTAAAATATTGTGGTAATTATAATCATTTATAACCCTTGTGGTGCGAAATATCAGGTCCTATTTTTTCTTATTTGAAGTTGGAACTGAACTTCATGTAATGAAAAATATTTATATTTTGAAAAAAGCTTAATTATATTAACAAATGGAATTGTCAACAATATCACAAATGTACGAACTCTATGCTGGGCTGAAATGTAAGCTTTTTAAAAAATATTGATGTGGGGGTAGTACTTACTCAAATTTTTGCGGTTCTAAAAAGTTCAGCAGATTGAACAGTTCTTCCAAATTGTTCTGCAGCGGAGTTCCAGTCAGTAGGAGCTTGTAATCAAGTTTATAGTCACTGAGTGTGCGGAAAAACTGGAGAAATGAAACAAGGTATACTATGTCAGGTGTAAATTCCAAAGAAAACAATTGAGCATTTAAACAATAGCACTCTCAACAATAGACCAATCCCATGATCGAGAAATGGTTATTAGCAATATGCAGAACAAATTTGAGCAGGATACCTGGGAAAATCGCCTCCAGGATGCCGTTAACAAGTAATTGTTAATGGCGACAAGGCCAAGTTTAATTGCAATAGCCCACCTTTTTAAATTAAAAAGCGGGCTAAAAATGGCTTGATCCTTCATAATAAAAATGTTCACACTATTCATTTCATATTTTACACTTGGCTATTTTATAAAATCTAGACATTTTCATTTGGGTTGAGGTGGGAATTGCGGTAGAAATTCACACCTCAACCCAAATGAAAATGAGTAAAACAGAAGTGACAGGAGGGTCACGGTGACATAACTTCTGCAGATAATGTTTATAACAACTATTTTTAGCGGTATAAAGGTTCAAGGGCTAACTCTTACAGTGTGGGGATCGACTGTAGTCGTCAGAATCTGACGTCTAAATTCGCTCCCCGCACTGTAAGAGTAAACATATTAATAATGGTCGCAGAGCTATAACATAGGTATGCAAATGAATCGAAAAGAGCTGACTAAGACATTTATGCTGATTTCGAATTGAAAAAACCCCTTTGGTCTCCATGGTTTTAAACAAAAAATTCAGCGCTTCAAGGGTAATGCACCAGATCGGAATATAAAAATATATCCTATTATCATAGCTGGAAAAAAAAAAGAGAAACAGTTCTTACCAAGGATTGGTTATTTTTCAGCCTATGAGCTTCATCAATCACCAGGACAGACCAGTTTACTGACATCAGAGTGGCAGAGTCCATGTTCACAAACTCGTATGACGTGAGAATCACGTCAAACTTCACCTTATGGTCGCTCTTCATCTTACATGGTTTATTTGGGGTCATGAAAGCACCTTCTTTGTAAGAGAACTCTCTTTCTCTGGAATAAAAACAACCTTTGACTTTAAAAAAACCTCAGGAAAATAGATTTTCATCATTTCGAGCCATTTTTCATTCAGAACGTTTTAGCTTTAAAAAGTGTGAATTTTTTAAAAGTTTAAGATTTGTAGGCTACTACCTCTCTAAATGTGGGCTGCTAATTACATTGAAATGGAGTGGTTTAATAGAAAAAACATGCAGTATAAGCTCTCTTCAATGCTAGAATATATGCTTTTTCAGACATTTGTTGAATATGTTATACTAAGTTGTTGAAAAAATTAGTCTTTCAAGATGAAGGTTATTGATTGGGCAATGGGAAAACGTTAGAATACAGAACAAAATGAGATCTTGTTAACTCCTAAAACACTGATGTCAACTGAAGTAGACATTCTGTGTTTTCATTAGCACCTGTATAACACCTGATAACCAGATGTTAAAAGTAAAAATATGCCCTTAATCTTGAAACACTGATAAATATTGCGACGAAATTTCACAAAATTAATAACATACATTTTCAGTCACTTGAAGTTGTGTGTTGCGGTAGCGAGACACAACTTCAAGTAACAAAAAATTTTAATCTAAGGGTTAATCTAAGGGCTAATCTAAGGGTTAAATAGAAATGAAGACAACTTTTAGCGTACCTGATCACTACTCTATTCTCCTTTCCTCCAGTGTAAGTGACAACATACATATCAGGTGCCCAGAACTCAAACTCTCTTTCCCAGTTAGGCAGTGTGGAAAGAGGAGCACTGATTAGGAAGGGACCAGGAGAGTAGCCCTGAAAAAAAAAGATGGAATTATATATACCGGTACTATAAATATATACTATTTAGAAATAAATCACAGGGCTCAAAATTGGACGAAATTTCCAATTGTCAGATAAGTGGAACTGAACTCGTCCTTCCCAGATTGTTGATCGTCTCGGACGGGGCCTATTTCGAGCCCTGAATCAAATTAGTAGGCTATAAAATATTGTCTACATGGCACTTTGTTAGAGCTGAACCTTTGCCTACTGATCACCACTACATATAGTCGTTTTTAATCCGTTTTATTAGCAAATTAAATCAGATTTATTAAATATGAAGATTTGCAATTGTTTTTAGGTCAAATTAAACAAATATCAGTAATTTTCAGCAACTTAAAATTGTGGGTCGTGGTGGCGGGACACAACTTCAAGTGAGTGAAAATTTAAATTATTTATTGTAGCAGGCTAAGGGTTGAACCGCTAAGCACGACCATAGTCATTTCTAATCCTTTTTATTAACCCTTACAGTGTAGGATTAGTCTACAGACGTCAGATTCTGACAACTAAAGTCTATCCCCGCACTGTGAGAGTAAAAATATTTCCAATGGTGATAGACCCATAACATAGGTATTCAAATGAATCAGAAGGAGCTAACTAAGAAATTTATGATGATTTCAAGGTGAAAATAAACCCTTTCGTCAACCTTTAAAGCGCAAATTATTTAATTGAAATTTTCACCTCCTTAAGTTTTATCTCGCTGACGCGATCCACGATGTGCTAATATATTAATGAAAAATAGACTACAATCTGGACCGGCAGTTAGCCCCTATTTTGCCGAATTGCTTAGGACTATTTTTCATTCATTTGAAGCTGGAATTGCTGACGCAATGTCCAGCTCTAAATGACAAAAAAAAATTATATTTATGCAAAAATATACATCTTCAAAATGTAATTATTAGATTAACTGAGCATCTACCACAAAAAATTTCAGCAATTTCAGTTGAATTTATTTGGTCTGCAATTTACTTTAAAACCCATATATACGGTTCTGGTTAAAATGGTGCTTGTATGACGTACAAAAACATAGCTTTTGTGAAATTCTGTTTGAAATTCACTGCTAGCCAAAACCCTTTATGGCCACGACATAAAATATGTGCAATTATAAGTCAAATTCAGTTCACTCAAATATGAACTCATGAATATTTTAAAACTAACAAACAAGAAATGTTTTTTTCTATTTAGTGATTTTGTGAGAAAGAAATATAGATCTGTCTAACCATAAAATAATTAACAATAGCAATCTGTTTCTTATCAGCTAATAACTCCACAGAAGACAAGAGACTCTCACCTCCTTCCATAGTGTGTAGAGAATGCTTATTGCTTGAATAGTTTTTCCAAGTCCCATCTCATCAGCTAAGATGATGTTTGTATCTTGAGCCCAAGAGAAACGCATCCAGTTCAAACCTTCAAGTTGGTATCCATGCAGAGTTCCTCCTGTGGAGTCGATATACTCAGGTTGCTTTTCAAGTTTTTTCTTCAGCTGAAATAAGATGAGTTTGAAAACTTTTATAGCTAGCGATCACTTCGATTTTTCTTTCACTTTATTTATTACTAAAAATGATAAAATAACAAATGAATGTAAAAACTAACAAATGTTAATCACTTGTAAGTATGGTCATATTAATTGTTTCTATAATTATTATTAATGCAGTTAATATTAAGGTTTGATTAACAATGCTTATCAAGGTATTTGAACTGTCGGGGTCAAATTATATATACACTGTAATATATAATAGATACACTTGAGAAAAAAACAGAGAACCCTCAATGGTTTCCACGACAGTGAATATTCCTGACAAGTGTCCTAGCCACTATTCTGTCTTAGTAGAAGTCTCTTGCTCGATACTATGCATAAAAATGATATGTGAAGTGATAAGATTTATATTTTCATGTAGAAAACCAATATTGTAAACCGGGAAATATTGTTGGCTTTAAACTTTGTCAGTCTCAATCAAATTTGGCGGAGATTAATATTGGCGGATTTACCTCCCCCGGCAGCTACCCTGAATAGGAACAATTAGATAGAGCTGAAAAAGACATTTATTACGATTTTAAATTGAATAAAACCCTTTGATCTCCATGGTTTATATAAAATAATTCACCGCTTTATGAGTTAAAGCGCTAAATTAAATAATATAAATTTTCACCCACTTGAAGTTGAGGGTCGCGGTATTCAAGTGCGTGAAAAGTGTTCATATCTGTTTAATAACAGACCAAAAATTTGCAAATATAGATGTTCAAACACAAGATATATATATGGTTTTACATGTTTTTTGACAAGAAAAACATAGCCATATCACTCTGAATCAAAAAAGTCATTTTTCATCAAAAATGCCTGACATTGTACAGACACAGCTGCCCAAATCTTGGACATAGCTAGGGTTAAAAGAAAGTTGGTTTCTGAGGGTAGCTTTATGAGGGGGAAGTCGGTAAAGGAAGATTTAGGAGGCTAATAAAACAGATAAAAAACAAATTTATTAGCAGCTAGCTGTTTAATTTAAACTGGAAGTTTAATCTGCAATAACTGCTTCACCAGATTAACAAATATGGGAAAAAAGAATTTGGCAAAAATATTGTAATAGTTACTGCACAAGATAACATGTTAGGAATAAACATTGGTGACATTAAATGTCACAGACATATGGGTCTATGGTCATTATAAATTTGTAACTCCTCCTGTGACAGGATAAATTTTAGACGTCAGAATCTGACTTCTATGAGTTTAAAGTTGGTCCCTGCACCAAAAGGGTTAAATAGGGTCTGAATGAAAAAAAACTGCACTCCTGAGATCTAGCAAAAAAAAATTAATGCTATCAACTTACAAGAGATTTTTTAGGAACCTTTTTCTCTTTTTTCTTGCTTGAATCACTTTTAGATCTCCTGTAACAATAAAGGTATTATATCTTTAAAATTAAAATAATATAATATATATATTCATATTCACCAGGTCTGTTACTGGTAATAGGATAATATAAGCAAGGTCTAAATTTTCCAGAGAACAAATAAATTAATTCAAATATTCCCAGGCTAGCTAACATAGAATATTGATAACTAACCATTTGCTTGACATGGCATTTCATTTAACACATTTGAAATAAAAGATGTAAGGTTTTACATGTAGAGGCCGAAAAAATGGCCTAAAGAAACCTGTACCTATAAATTAAGCTGGCAAAAAAAGACATAAGATTCAGGTCACACATAGTATATCATAGCCATGGGAAATCACCAATAAGGCTGACTACTCTCTCGAGAGGAAAATCATACCGAAATTGTACAAACCTGTGCTCCCAAAATGCATCCACATTTTTTTTCCACCCCTCTAGCCTTGCAGGAAGCTCATTGGGAAATTCCCAAGTGCAATCACTATATGGAAGATCTCTCCACTTCACCAAATACTTCTCTTCTTTCCCTGTTTTCCTGTAACAGAAAACATCATATTTTAAAGAAATCTATCAAGAATTCAGCTTGGAGAACAAATATAAAAAATTACAGAGAACAAATCATCCCGACAATTTTATTTAATTCTTAACAGCATGGAAATATTTTTTTTAAACTATGAAGACCATGTCTTAGTCACCTCTTTCCGATTCATTTTAATACCTAGGTTATAGGTCTACAAACATTATAAATATTTTAATTCTTTCAGTGCGGGGACAGTCTTTATAAGCCAGCATTTGATGTCTACAGACATCAGATTCTGATGCATAGAGACGGTGCCCGCGCTGAAAGGGTCAAATCACATACTCATAAGAAATTATTCTGTGAATTTGAAGCCATTCCGGCCTTATTCCGTAGCGGTAATAGTTCACTTCAAGGTCATCCTCCTCTGCGTTAGATGCAGTTTTGTGACGAGGTCGACCATAGCTGCTACCGTCTTCAAGAGCAGGAGGCTCATCTTGATCCCATTTCCTTTTAAAAAAGGTGTGCATGAGGGATTGATGAACTTCGAGCTGTAAGTATCAAAACACAGATTTTATAATTGTTTAATAAGTTTTTTCCAAACAATACTTAACTATTGGATCAGTAAACTACTGCAGAGTAGAACAGAAAAATGGAGAGTAACACCCATTTATAGGTCAATTAAAACATAGCAATAAATCAGGAAACGACAGTGAATATATACAAACATCATATACTATATTATCAACATTTTAATAAAAACAAACACGGTACAGTAGTCCCCCTCTGATACGACTTCCATACTGCCAAAGAACCAAAGTCACATCAGAGGGGTAGTCGTATCTCAGAGGGGTGAAAAAAACTCTAGAAAAAACGTAAAATGCGCCGAATTTGATGTTTAAGACAGCCCCTTTAAACACCTCCATTCTTGTTGTGACACGATCAGCGCAAATGACAGCCTGTGTTAATTGCCTGTTCTAACGGTAACACGTAATTTAGAAGTACTGGAAGTGGCTTGTGTTTTCATAAGCATTGAGGCAGTGTTTTTCTCCACATTTCAATATAGCCCTATGCTTTACACTACAAAACATGTGACACTGACTCCATTCTGGCCCAGCATTAAAACAATGTACCGTACAGTGCCGCTTATAAACAGTAAACGTGCCATGTAGGCAGACGCAGTTGAGGCTCGTTTATTATATATGTGCACTGACGTAGGGTGATATTTAACAGCGCCGCGATATTTATGGCTGGAACACTAATCAATCTGTCTGAGTCGATGATCACTGAGTCAGGGCAATGACCATTATGTAGTCATTACTTTTGTTGTGCTACACTGACACTCCGCGGCCTGACACAACTAATTGTACAGACTAGTAGAGCCAACTTAATCAAGGTGCCGACATCAGGTGTGAAAAAGAGCTGTGATAGATGAAGGCTGACACTGTGCACGCTATGGTCTGATCTGTTAATGCGTCACACACATCATACACTTACTCAACCCGAAAGATTGATCAATAATACATTGGATTGCCAAATAAAAATTTCAAAACAAATATTATGGATGTACACTGTATTCTCATTAAAATAGTCAATGGCAAACAGGCGAGGTCGGCGTCTTCTATGTTGACCAGAATTGAAGACAATACCGACTACGCACGCACTAGCACAGATATTATCTTCACGTGTATACTCTGAGAGACTGCAATGCACGTGACTGTGAATATGGACGGCGCGAGACGTTGTTGCAGTGTTGTTGTAATGCTGGGCCATCGTCGTCAATGGCGGCATCGGTTTGGCGTCTCGTGGAGCTTACCCCGTTTACGTTTATTCCCCGTGATGATAGACTGCTAAACCCTGCTTCATTTTCAAAATCAATAACTCTGCGAGTTTAGGAGGTATCATTATCTAATTTATATCATTATTTTCAGCATTAAATAAGCTTTCTGGTGATATTTATTACATGTCCGTACGATCATAATTGGAAAAGTTAGGTATTTGAAGTAGGATGTTTATCACGCCCCGCTGACACACTGACATCGTTGAAGTCGGCTGCTAATTAGGGGTGTAATGCACCTTGTAATGCCAAGGGCGCGTTGTATGGTAACTGCACCCATATCAATAAATATATACATTGAAAACCCCATTTAAACATGGTTTTAAATCAATAACAGAAAACGTATTTAAGATATAGTAAACATAGTTATATCACCGGAAAGCATTTTTCAGCCACTATAATGAGACAACGCTGTTTCTAAAATACTAAAGTAGTTATACATTTAGTCGGCTAGAGACATTAAAAAGTCGTATCTTGTCAGTGCAGGGCCGGCAGACACCTGCGGACGTGACACAGTCTGTGAGCAGCTTATTTCAAAAAGTCGTATCTTTAGGAAGATATTTCTATCTGGTACGGTGATTTGAAGCTACCAGTACACATCATACCCACTTCATACCACGCTGTACCAGCCTTAGTCCGACAGTGGCTTAACTTACGTATCTGCTGTGCTGTATTTGACGATATGTACACACAAGCAGTATCTTCAGACGGGCAGCTGATGCCAGGCTGACAGTGCCGCTTAGCAGCTAATTTCAAAAAGTCATATCTTTAGAGGGAGGTCGCTAGGTAGTGCCATGATTTGAAAATCGCATGTCGTGGGAGAGGGGAAGTCGCATTTAAGGGGTGCTTAACAGTGTAAAGCACGTAGGTGCTACGAAAAAAAGTCGCATAATAGGAGAAGTCGCATCTGAAGGGGGTCTCATCTGGAGGGACTACTGTATTCAACTAGAACCTATATTGTACCAGCATTTGTAATGTCTGCCTAACCAAGTGAAGGGTCAACATCAGTTTGCGGCTAGTAGCAGAGCGTAACAAACCCTATCGCCCGATGCCCGGGAAAACATAACAAGGCCCGTCGGCGAACTAAATAGGCCTCAGCCTCGAATATAGTTTAAAAGTTTTGCTAAAAAATAAAATATAGTTGTAAGTTTTGCTGATCTTCAGCTTCAGTTTTGTCTCATGACATGCACCACTCTGCCATGCTCCGACCACGTGGACATTCCATAGTCATACCTATCGAATCGAAATGACCTTCCAGGCAGTACTGATCCATGTGTGTATTGACCACCAATATTGCAATTCACTCATTTAAACAAAAATACAATACATCAAAACAATGCTTTTGTAGTTGAGCTATTTTATATAGAAACAGAACTTTTCATATTTTAAAAACATAATTTTATTAATATGATGATGCAGCCTAATCTGGTTCAAATTGAACATGTCTTAGCTGTTTACTCATGTATGATGAATGATGTACATGTAATTTATTTGATTTTAGAGAAAAGCGAATAACCCTATAACAGTCATTTTCTGGCTTAGATAAAAGTTGAACAAGCCAAAACACCACTCTGATTTTTTTACAAGTGATTGACAAGATATGGATCTATGGTGATCCTATATCCTGTGCAAAATTTATAGTTTGACCTCAAAAGTTTAAGATTTATTACAAAAAAGAAAATCTTAGGCTGAATTATTCAGAAACTATTCTTCAGAGATGCCTAACATACTGAATACCTGTTGTCACATGTTTTTAAAAACTAAAACATGATGCTCAACATATTATTCATGATCATATTGTACTTCTCTGTTGTCTAAGGTGGCCTAAAGCCCGATTCATTTCATTTTACTTCTCCGTTGTCAATGATTAAAGTCTCGAATTTTCATCTAACACTGTACTAAGACTAAGACTACATATTATTGGGATGAAAACAGTATGTATTGAGTGACTCGTTTCTTGGATGACATTGCATTTTGTTGCGGGCTACTACAGGCCATCATGAGCCAAGTCCAGGGCTACTACCCCAACGATTAATTTTGTAAAGCCCTGAGTAGGCTTCTGGCCACTCTCATTCATATTACAACTGCATACAGCGGGTTGAAGAGATGTTGCTGGACCTCTTACATTGCATCTATGTCATATATTTTCTGATATTGAGTTACCACAGCCACACTTACCACAAGTTCTGGAATCCATTCGCAATCCCAGTAGGAGTGATATTCAAATTTAACAAACAACTCCCTCACAGGTTTTCGTTTCCTCTAAAAAAAATTAAAAAATACATTGCTGACTTAATTTTACAGCTTTTACCCCTCATAACATTTAACCCCTTAAATCACTAAAACAAATAATTTAAATTTTCACCCACTTGAAGTTGTGTCTCGCTGCCGCGACCCACAACTTCAAGCAGGTGAAAATTACTCATATTTGTTTAATTTGAGATCAATATTTGCAAACATTGCTGTTTAAATACACATTTCGTTCTCCATAACTGTGATTTCAACAGCTAAAAAAACAGTTTAAAAACAACAATAGTCGAGCTTAGCAATGTGAAAATTTTAACTAGAGCCTGACGGCACTGAAGTAGAGCTTGTGCCGGGCTTCAGGCTCAGTGTTTTAACAGTTTAAGGAAAGCTAAGATGCAGCTGTTTCACAATTAAGCAACAAATATAGTAGTGCAACGAAAAAAGTTATTCTCAACACACACAGGGAGTTAGATATGTTCTCAATTCGACAAATTTAAAGTTATTGTCATGAAATTAATCATACAGAAAACCACTCAGACCCACATCATCGAAAAAGTAGAGCAAAAGCTCTACTAATAAATTAACTTAGCATGATAAGGGTTAAGTGTGAATTGTGACATTTAATAGGCTAGTAAAACTGATTTAAACTCGACTATAACCATGCCTAAGGGTGCAAGGGTTGAATCACATTAATCGTAATCATGACTCTTACTCATCTCCATACCGCTACCATCCACTTCAAGTGCGTACAAATTACATTTTGTAGACATTAAATATAATGAATACATAATGTTATATAATGAATACATATGTTAAGGGTTTACAGTCATTTTAAATTTTTAATTTTCTCAGTGTGGGGATCAACTTTGTCGTCAGATTCTGACGTCTAAAGTCGGTCCTCGTGATAAAATCGCTAAAGAAACTCTAATCATTTGCAGACACAAATTAGTTATGAAAAGCTCACCCCTTTTCTGTCTTTTGTCATGTTCTCCATTAAACTCTGAAAAAGAAGAAATAAATGAAGATACATTTGTAGTGATCATTAATAGTTACTACAAAGCCACAAAAGTAAGGATAAATACATATGTATACTATAGACAGTAGCTTCACAATGGTAACTGATGTAGATTTCATATAGAATGCATAGAGAAGAACCTGTATTAGAATTTTTATATATTGGAGGTCACAGTGGAAAATTAATGAAAAAGGTCAGTTCGCCAATGTCCCAAAGTTGACTGCATACAGCAAGATTTAATGTGCGTCTATGTAGATTGATTTTGAGAAAAGAATAGGTTTCCATACCAAGGTACGCACTTCCAAAGATGCCAAACTACGTACAAAAAAGCCATAATTCTTGAGCAAAAAACATTAATTCGACAACTTAAAACGTAGTCAGTTGGTAAATCATTCTTTTCAAGTGATTATATTTTTCCATCTGTTTGGCATATATTGAAAATAATTGAAACAATCTGTTACAATGTGAAGCAACATACAATTGCCCACCTCCACATTACGTCCCCTTGTTGTTAGAAGATGCTAAATTGCCACATTACAAAGTAGTAGTTTAACACCTCCTAACTCCAAGGGGACGATTAATTCTCAGAGCACTGATGTCGACTGCAGTAGAAATTCTGTGTTTTTATCAGCACCTGTATAACCCCTGATAACGAGTTGTACAAAGTAAAATATGTCTTCAATTTTGAAACACTGATATATACTGCAGCTTAAATTTCACAAAGAACATCAATTTTCAGTCACGTAAAGTTGTGTATCGCGGCAGCGAGACACAACTTCAAGTAACTGAAAATTTAAATTGAATAACTTAGTGATCTAGGGGTTAAATCAGATACATGTGCTCCTCTTAATAAATACACTATAACTAATACTGAATAAAAATTGCATGCCAACCCACCAAACACAAGACATTGTGCCATTGTTTGTTCAATGTTGGGCCGGCGTTGTAGACCAACATCAAACCAACAATGGCTAAATGGCTAGTGAATGTTAAGAAAATCATAGAAGTCAGCATCTGACATTATTTAAAAAGTTTGTGGCAGTTGCTCAGTAAAGCAAATATTTCAATTTCCTGGATGACTATTTTTGGTAAATGACATTTTCAATTGTAATTTGAAGCTGGAAATTGTGTTTGTCAAATAAATGACAAATAACTAAAAACTCAGCAGGAAAAGGGTTGGAGTGAAATATATATTATTTAAAATAATATACACTACCTTTGAAATACAAGGGTTAATAAATAAATCACTTTTATTATTGTAGAGTAGAATGACATAGAAAAGAAAGCTTCAGATATATTTTTAGAGACCTACCTGTTTAGTTGGGCTGTGCGTGTGATCAAGCTCATCTGTGTTCTTAGAAAGATAAAGCCAGCGCCAAGTGAGGATGGTCTTCGCTTTTCCTTTCAACGGATTTTCCAAAATCTTGTTAAAAAAACACATTTGTTATGTTAGCAATTTTTTAGTCAACATAATTATTTTTCTTTAAATTTCACTACTCCAGAACAAAAGAGGCAATATTCTTTACAATATAGTTATGAAAACACAACTTACCACACAGCGAGGACACTTCCATTCTCCTTCTGGTATTTCTTCCAGGGCAGGATTCAGACAGAGCGGGTGATAGACGAGAGGGCAGAAGTCACACAGCAGCATGTTACCGTCCTCCTTGCACACCTTACATGTTCGCTCATGCTTCTCATCTTCCTCCGAGCTGTCATCAAGACCTTCTAAATGCTCACCTTTCTGTAACCAGAATAAACAATCAGAATAAGTGCCGATCACGTCAAAGCCGTTTTAGTTTGAACAAGAAACTTTGAAGGAGAAATTTGGGCCGGACTTGCTAGATTGACATGTCTTTTCATTCAAATTCTACATTATTTTTACCCGCTACAGGCTGTGGGTAGTTATAAGGAAACAATTTCATATGGGTAAAATGTTCAGTTTAAATTCTAAAAATTTGCACTATAATTTGGCATATTATACATAGCTCAGTGTTCAATACAAATGGGGACGATTTCCCCCCCTAGAGCTAAAAATATGGGTAAATTGTCAAAAATATTGGCAGGTGAATGGGACATTCTTTTAAATAGTGCGCCTGTGGCGCAATCTCGCTGCATGAATTGAACGCTGATTGGTATTTGAAAAATCATTTACTTTCACCTTGATGAAAGAAAAAGGGAGGAATTAGCAGGGTGCTAACATTCATGGGTAAGCCAGCATATTACAGTAATTATCGGTTACAGCACGAATCGTCACTACACGAATCGGATATAACACGATGCAACCATGGATCCCAAAATTTTACACTATCTTTTTTACCATTTTTCTGGAAAAAATTGTGTTATAAATATTTGAACATCCAATTAAGCATGAAATTGTCCGCCAACGTCACATGTTAATGTGCCGTAGCGGTAGGCCTAATCCTTCACGCATGACGCTCACGCAATGTCTCCGGCTAGTGGTATTGCACAGCACATAACGGCACCCTTTTAGAGCAAGAGTATCTCATTTCGTATTTGAGCTTAAATTCAATTCAAACACGAATCGTGTAATAGATAATATAAAACGAATACGACGTGCACGATTTGATCTCAGAAAATGTATTTACCTAATCAAATTAACTTAATGTGGCGAGTTTAGCAAAAGAACATGTTTATTTAAATCGTGTAACAAAAATATTATAACACGAATAATAATGTTTTTACATGTTTTTTAATCTGTATTAAAATATTATAACACGAATATGGTGATTCTGCAAGTTTTTAAAGTCGGGTGTAATGAAATATTATAACACGAATATGATGTGTTTTATATCGTGTTATAAAATATTATAACACGAATATGGTGCATTTTATATCGTGTTATAAAATATTATAACACGAATATGACGTGCACGATTTAATGTCAGTAATCCTAGCTATTAAATACAATTAACTTAATTCAGCAGGTTTAACCGAAAAAATGTATATTTTTAAATCACGTATTAAAATAGGTCGCCAGAGGTGATGACACGCCGATCGTTTGATGAATGCCACTTCTTCACAACTCACATTGTGCAATGTCAAGCAGCGTTCTCGTTTGTATAGCAAGGTGTTATGTTCGCGACAATTTTGTGAAGCACATCATGTTTCTTGACGTGTAGTATACTGTTAAGTACTACATGGCTAATTCTTGAATTTTTTATCGCCATCTTATTCCATTTCTAATTATTTAAAATAAACAAATTTTATATGAACTTGATCTCCTGGCACCAAATGTTTATCGACCAGTGGCGGGCAGTTACACAATCTTCGGCGCCGTCAGTGAAATGAAAGCAGTGGCTAGATGATGCTTAAATATTGGCCCAGCTTTACAGATGCCGGCCCTTCATTGTAACAACATTGTCCGCTCGCTTGGCCACGTAAACCTTTTTACACCCATCAAACCCGATTCATGTAAATTTCAAACCCAGTTTTTGTCAGAACAATACCAAGTACGGCTACAAAATTGTTACACCATGCAGCACGTTATTTTATGCAATAGATATATTTATATTACAATGAGGACTACGTTGTTCTAATTGTGAATGATTATTATTTTAGTTTTGATGACTTAGTGACTGCAAGGTTAGTGTCTGCAGTACGGCAATGTGTATTGGCGCTGGTGTATTGCAGATGTAAAATACACGGATTAGCTCGGTGTTTTATCAAGTGTGTGGAATCAACCGTGACAAGTGATCAGTACATTTATTGTTCAGTTTATTTTGGAGTCAGTTACCCCCCCCCCCCCCCCCCGTTGCTAGTAAAAGTCCAGCCATGGTCGGGATATAGTTAATTGAAGCGTTTTAAACGTTTTCAAGCCCATTCAGGCTTGGTAGTTATCCTATTAATATTATAATATCAGGGATATAATACTTTATTACATGATTTAGAAGAGCAACATATTCGTGTTATAATAAATTATTATCGATTTAAAACATACAAAAAAACTGGTGTTAGATTAGTTTATTAACCAATTTAAAAGAAAATATAAAGAACATTTCGTGTTATGATGAACATGCCATTTTGTTGAATAATTTATAAATTAAGTTATTTTATTAGATTTAATGGTGTTGCATAAATATATTTTTATGCCGATATGATCTGTCACAAATCACCGTCAGTATGGACAGCTCACCGACAAGTTTGATTGACAAGCGTGTTCTAACGCTGATTGGTCAATATCTCCCTCCCATCTCACCTGACCAAGACGCTGGACAAGCAATAAATCAGCACTGGTTCATTTGCGGGAAGTTACGCGATGATCGACGCCGTCAGTAAAAGTGAGCGTGTCAAACCATTTCAAGCCTACAGGCTTGGTAGTTATCTTATGAATAATATAACATCAGTGATATGCTGTTTTATTACACGATTCGGAAAAACATAATATTCGTGTTGTAGTAATTGATTGCACGATACAAAAAATGCAAAGACATCGTGTTTGTTGTGTTTAAACGCTGATTGGTCAACACTCGCCTCCCATCGCGACTGCCCGTGTCCGGATGATTGACAGTCTTGTATGATCTCACGTTGAGAGTGATATTTCACGAGATTTTGACACCTACCCTCAAAACGATGACGTCATTAAACACTGTACATGACACGGACTTGTATACACAGCGTCACTCTGTTCGCGAGTCCTTTATTCCTGATTCAACTAATTTTACTTCTACTGTTTATATTAGCCCATTCAAACAATTTACATTTTTATTATTTACAAATAATATTTAATATAACTTCTAAAACTTCGATATTTGTACAGTAAATAAGGCCAGGAAATAACGTTATGCTACAAGCTGGTGTAGTGTCCCGTGTCAGTTATTTATATTACCGCATCCCGTGTATCTCCAGTCATATCGACCTAGTAGTACTAGATAAAATCGGGCCATTTCGTATAACACGATCGGCTTATAACACGATTCGTGCTTATGGACCCCACCGATCGTGTTATAACGAATAACTACTGTAGTTCAATCTTGCAAACATGTTTACTTGATGGGACAAGCGATCTGGTTTGACAAATAAGCCAAGATATGTGATAGTCGCAGGTATCGGTCAGTAGAAATTGCCCGTTTTTTCATCTGTATTTATAGCAAAACAGTCGGACATAATGTTGAACATACACATTTAGGACAGCTCCATTCTCCCTCTGGAACAATCTCGATCTTGATACACTCTTTATGGAATGCTCTGGGACAAGTGTCGCACAGCAGCAGGTCTCCACCGTCACGGCAAACTTCACAGTACCAGTAGTGATCAGACTAGAATCAACATAACAGCACTGAAATATACCTAGTAACCTATAATATTAACATTGTTTTTTACCCTTCATATTTTCTGTGAACATACCTCTTTTAACCCTTTCACCTTTTTGTGTGTACTGAAAGTCATAGCATTCAGCACACAGAAACAGGCTTCGGTGATTAAAGGGTTAATGCAAGTGTATTTAGAATGATTTTCACATATATCACTGAAATGGATAATTTAGTTTGTGGTGGATGCTCATTTAGTCAAATAATTAAATTTAGAAGATGCATATTTTCAAAAACAAAATAGAAATGTTTGTTTGTCATTAGAAGCTGGATACTGCATTAGCAATTCCAGCTTCGAATGAATGAAAAACAGAACCAACTAATTCAGCAGCACATTGGTTAACTCTTTAACCACCAAATTATTTAATAGTAATTTTCACTCACTTGAAGTTGTGTCTCGCTGACGCGATTCACAACTTCAAGTGAGTGAAAATTATTCAGATTTGACAAAATGGATGTCAGTTATTTTCAATTTTTTCTGATTGAAGACACGTTTTAACTTTAACATCTTTAAAATGTTGTACCCCGGTACTTGATGTGCTAGTAAAAAAATTAAAAACCAAATATAATCAGGACCAGAAGCTTAATGGTTAATCAGAATAAAATGTCACTGGAATTAATAAAATATTCTGATTGGGATGCTCAGTTATTTAAATAATTCAATTTGAGACATGCTTATTTTTCATTAACCCTTACATCGCTGAATTATTTGTGTATAAACGATACCAAAGGTTTTTTTTAAATTAAAATCATCATTAATGTTTTAGTCAGCTTCGTCCACTGCATTTAAATACCTATGTTACGGGAGTATGGCCATTATAAATATTTTAATTCTTTCGGTGCATTTACTGTCTCTATACGACAGAATCTGACGTCTACAACGTCAGATTCTGACGTATAAAGACGGTCCCCGTGCCAAAAGGGTTATTAGGAACATCTTTATCGATTTGAAGCTGGAGCTTCGAATGAATGAAAAATGCTAGGTTTAAGAACACTTAATGTGACCATGAGCTATATCACTATTTGCAGATTGGTCTTGTTTTATGGGCAGATACGACCCATGGTTCAATGATGCGTTTATTATGCGCTGGCACTGCAGACAGTGGTCAACATTTTACCCTTTCAGCACGGGGAGCATCTTTACACATCAGAATCTGACATCTTCAGACGTCACATTCTGATGTATAAAGACGGTCCACGCACTGACAGAATTAAACACATAACATAAGAATTCAAATGAATCAAAAAGAGCTAACTACTTAAGATATTTATGTTGATTTCAAATTAAAAAAACAACTTTTGTTTCCATCGTTTAGCAAAAATATTTCAACGTTTTAAGGGCTGAAGAAGCTGTGTCTGCTGTGACATTCTTTCACAGTACAGTAGTCCCTTCCTTGTACGCACCCTCCCAACAACGTGAACCTTTCTTATGCATGCGTATTTTTTTGCACGGAAGGACCCACCACTAAAACATCCCTCACTTATGCACGAACCTCTGTAACACATTATGCGTGCACTATTTGTTGGCGTGCGTGGGAACTTCCCCCAGATTATGCGTACCCACCAATTACTGATCAACCTTCCCCTCACCCAGACGGAAGACAGCGCCCTCCTTCTCGCCATCACTTGTTACGTCAGCTTGACGGCAGGCACTAAGATGGGCAAGCTGGAGATGGGGTGTATGCATTTGATGCATACATGTAGCCTATATTTGGGTGTACATGCACTGCATGCATACTGACTGTTACTTATACACAGCAAACAATACGAGTGAACCAGAGACGTTGGCCCGATGCTGGCTTAATGTTGCCCCACCGCCCGCGACGTTGGCACGACACTAATCCAGCATTTGATCAGGCTCATCATATCATGTTTGCTTAGATGTCGATGTAATGGTGGGCTGACATCGCAGACGAGTTAACAGTTGATCAACATTGGGTGAACGTTTCGTGTTTACTGTGAAGATTTTTCTGGTGCCGCGGCTCCGACACATTCCCAACATTGAGACAGCATTGGGCCAACTTATTGTAAGATATACAGGCGCCGCGCGCGTCATGTGTGTATCTGCTGGTTGAGACGCTGGCCAGATAGTGTGTAGTGCTCACACATCTGCGATGCTGGGCCAACCTCCAACCAGCACTGGTTAAACATTGCTAGTGTAGGCCTACACAGCTGTACATAAACACGCCGTAAAGTGGTCAGTTGTAACCCTCTACGAACTGTGGCTGGATTAACTGCCCCCCCCCCCTCCTACCTCATTCATTGATCCTTTAAAGTGCACACACTGACCTTGAAACAATGTTCATCTAAAGTTGGCCAGCGTTGAAGACAATGAAACAACATTAAGCCAATATTGGTCATGTTTACTGGATTATCTCTGCTTTGGACATAGTTTTGACAATGCCATGATAATGAACATCTCATACATTATAGCTCCACACTGTAAGTTAGTTGTTATACAGCCGGCGTTATATCATCGCTAAAGTCATGTATGTTATGTACATGGTTAGCCCCAAACAATAACGCAGAAGGCTGGTGTGACACATTTTAGTGTTACAATTAAATTGATGTGCCCAGGTGGAGTGATAGACATATTTTTGACGATGCCACCCCACATCCTTTGCTCTTTTCCAGTGAACACTATGGTTAAACTTGCTGGTAAACATAGCTTCACAGATAGCTGCTCATGCAAAGTTACAACAATTATTTGCAAAAAATATTAAAGCGACTGAAGGTAAATCATAAGAATTCCTATCATAAGTGTACAAATAATTTACAAGCCAAAATAGAGGATGAAGAATGGAAAATTAGAATGAAATGTATGAATTATGGTGCATTAATATACCCTGAAAATATTTATGATACATTAATATACCATAAAAATATAAACATCAAACTATCTTGTCATCATTAATTTTTTGCATCCCCCATTTATGCATGCACCTCTCTTGTGCATGCGTTCAGAGATGGCATGACGGGTCCATGCATAAGAGGGGGACTACTGTACTTTGTGTATATTTCCTTGACTCACCTCATTGCCACCATCGCCGCTTTCCTGCCAGTCGCCTTTCCTCTTTTCTTGCATTGCTTTCCTCTTAGCTTCTTTCTTCCTCATTTTTGCACGTTGCTTTGCTTTCTCCTTCTTCACTTGAATCTCTTTTTCTTCTTTCTTCAATAACTTCTCAAACTCTCGATCTGTCATTTCCTTCGAAACAAATATCATTATAAAATATATATATTTAGTTTAATAAAATATTTTACAAATAATTTTCTCATTGAAATAGAGCACAGGATAAATAAAAGAGCGAATGAAAAAAATAGGACTTTTGTAAAATGTATTTTACATCTTGGACACCCATGAGCTAACTAATCCATTGAATCCTTAGAGGTATAATTAGTACTCAAAGAACCAAAGAAAATAAAAGCAATTTTCACCTACAAGTATTGTCTCAAAAAACAATGACTCCTCGCAGCTTGAAATCATTTTCAAATTTCAAAAATGGTCAATTGTGCTCTAATACCACATATATTCCACCTACAAAAACTGATATTTACCCCAGAGAACTAACTGATGTTCTACTAGATTGCAGTAGCATAGCATAGCTTCTTCTGTAACTAGTTTTATAAAAGTGAAGAATATGTCTGGTGGAGAAATAATGATTTTAGATACCCCCCCCCCCCTGAAAAAAAAGACATACATCAAGCCCCCATTTCTTAGTCATAATAGAACATTTTAGTTTATATTGTCAAGTGACAAATTACACCCTTTCATCTACGAGGAGAAAATGTATGCTTGCAGTGTAGGGGATGACATTCTCTGCTGTACACAGATTGGAGCCATCTATAATCCGGTGTCGAGTAAGTTTCAGAGGAAATAAAATGACACTGAAATCCATAAAATAGTTTGTGATAGATGCTCAGTTAATCATGCTTATTTTTCATAAATAGTCATATTTTTCGTCATTTGAAGGTGGAAAACAATTCCAGCTTCAAATGACAAAAAAAATACAATTGAAGCAATTTAGCAGGACACGGGTTAACATACTTACAGAAGGAGCGGGCTTTGAGTTAGGTTTCTTAGACCTCTCACTTCTTCTTTCTCCGGGAATCACAGGCTTGCCTTTAGTCTCCTTTGGTTTTTTCCGCTTTTTACTTCTGTGAGGCTCGTCGTCGTCAGAATCCTCAGACTCTTCTTCGCTTGACACTTCAGTTGAACTGAATGATTCCATATCCTACAAAATTAACATCACTGTTCTAGTTCCAAAGTATCAACATCAAACAAAACTAAATATATAAATATATGTGTGTGATAAATGTTCAGTAATTACGCTACTATATTTCGTCCCCTTGGATATGAAAGGGTGTATCTGCCACGCCACGAAATGGATAAGGGTTAAAAACCTTCAAAGAACTCAAATACCCACTATTCACACTAATATTCATCACTGTACACAAATAATTTCAAAGGCTATATATAATTATTTTCATGTTTGTTGATGTATATGGCAAATATACTGATGCTTATAATGATGATGAAGTAAATGAGCCTGGGAAAAATGATTTTAATATTTTGCAATAGTAACAGATGGTTGAGCAACAGTAACAGAACTAGAAGGCTGTAATACTAATGATAGTAGAAAGACTTCAAATTAATACTAATAGTAATAGATCGCATTACAACAGATACCATACCTTATGTGCAACATGGATACTCGAGTTTGTTCAAGAACATAGATGAAATAGACCAAAGCCAATGGCTCTTTTTATTCAAGTTGTGAACAAAAGAGGTAAGACAGCAAACACTATACTTTGACCCCATGCTGTGTTAACCTTTTCACTACCATACATGACGGAAATTTCCGTCGTCATTCGTCAATGAACGTAACCATAAAATGACACAAATTTTCGTCAAATATATACTACATTTATGTATTTTTCGTCATTTGAAGCTGGAAATTGCGTTAGCAATTCCAGCTTCAAATGACGAAAAATAGAACTCCTACACCAGTATATCTGGATCCTGGCATGCACCCCGGCCTGGAAGTCAAAGGGTTAATGTTGAGCCGAAGTCATTAACCCAGCATTGGGTCAATGCATCGTGTTTGCTGGAAAAAACTTCAAATGTCATAATATTTCAACAGGTCTTTGTAATGAAACAAAATGTTATGCAGAATTTTAAACCAGACATGAATCATTGCAAATCACATTTAAAAACTAATAATTCATTAAATTGTTAAAAATAAATCAAGACCACAATCATTAATAAAAAGAAGTAAAAGAAGGCTTATCTAATAGTAATCCACAACACAACTTAGACGACTACAACACATTAAAATTAAACTACACTATAATATATCAATACTCAGCATTTAATAGTTAGCTCATATTGATAAGTGCACAGCAAAAAAAAAGAAAAAAACATTGAAAGAAGTAAAACTCAAGCACACATTCAGTGACCTGAAGTTTGCCAATTGTTATTTCAAGTCTTACTTTCTGCTCTTTCCTCCTTTTTTTCGCCGGCTTACGTTTCCGCAGATTCTCAAAATCATCAGAATAAAAATCCTCATCCTGAAATGATTTGTCTGACTTGATGTACTAAGGGCTACATTAGTCATTTATTTATTAATCCTTTCCAACCTAGCATACTGATGCAATTTCCCACTTTTAAAATTATTTTGAGGATAAAGTGAACAAAATAACATACTGTAATATACTTTATTTCGCATAAAATTAATTTTTAAAGTTGATTTTTTTGGTCTGGAAACATGCAATTGTTATCGCACCGCAACGACTGTCACCACCTTTCCCGACTTGTAATCACTATGACGCAACGTCGTCAGTAAACATAATGTATGGTCACCAAATAACTGGAGGGGGGTGATTGACCATTGAGGTTAATGCACTTGACACGCGCTGCTCATTAACCCTAACAATCCAGCAAGTTATAACTTAATTATTATTCTGCTGCTGATTTACTACATGTGTCATTTCAGTGAAATATGTTTAAATATATTTGACTTTATTTTGTTTTTAAAAAAGTTTATCGTATTTGTTTGAATGTGAGAATTTAAAATAGCTATATCTGTGCACATATTTGTGTAATATTTGCATAAATTTGGGAGTAACTACTGACACTGTCACTTAACTCAGAAAAACACATGCCAAGAAACGCGTCCACAGCTCCCTAACAACATTGAGTCTGTCCCTGGTGAACACAACGCGTTGATCCAGTGTTGGGGGAATGCTGGCCCACTGTCTTCGACACTGGCCCCGTATCACGCCAGCACTGGATCAACGTCTCGTGTTTGCTGGGTCACCACCCCTCAACTCGACATAGAAAAAATCAACATTGACATCAGTAAACCCTTCATGGCCGCTGCTTAATAGCAGTCATCAAATAAATTCAACAGAAAACATACGTATTATCAAGGCCTTTGTACAAGCAGGTTTAGAATGAAATGGGAATAAAATTAAAAATATTGGTATCAAGCTATGTTTTTTGTCATAAGAAAAATATATTTAATATGTTGTCATTCAGCCGTTGTTATTCAGTCATTTAAATATAAGTCCTAGGACTTAAAACTTTCACAAGTTAGCGTGACTAACGCATGAATGGATTACATAACCACAGTCGACTGCACAGTGTCAGTCACACCCTTTAAAACCCACTCCTTAAGTTTACAAAACACTAATGTGGTGACCAACATTTCGCTTGTCCTTGTGCAAAAATCAATTCCACGCGAAATAAAAGTACATTACAGTACATCTTTGATGTCTTAGCATATCCTATAGAAATTAACGTTTAAAAATTAATTAATAGCAAATAACACTGTTTTTTTCTGTTTCACATAAGCGTGCGCATTAGAAACATGGCATAGACTTTGTCAAAAATTGGTCGATTTTTTTATTTTGTCGCCCCCATTAACTTTTAAATAGGTCCACATTTTTTTCTTTTGTCCTCCCTCATTAGATTTGGATTTGTTCTCATCCAAAAACAGAGAAAAAGAAACATAGTGGCCAAACGTAAACAATAATTTAGTGGTTTAATTCGAGCCTGTGTACATATAAATTACATACTACATACAAATGTGCACATTAAACACACAGAGCAGCTGTTGTGTTGAATTTATTCAACCCTTGATCTGCTAAATTGTTTTCTATTTTGCATTCATTTGAAGCTGGAATTAACCTTTTCACCACTGGTGAACGTAGAATAACACCCTTGGTCCACTGGAGTAGCAGAAGCATTTCACACATATGGCAATAATGCCTTTCAATCAAATGGTTTTCAAGTTTAACCAATCAAAACTTTTTAATTATTTTTATAATTACTGTTTAGGAGCGGAAAAGAGGAGTAGTGAAAGCAATTTGATTTACTGATATCAATGGTAGGCTACATTAAAATTGAATAGAATTCATACCGAATCTTTCTTTTTCTTGGATTTTCTTTTTGGCCTATCATCAGATGCAGAGCTTTCCACTGATGCGGCATCATCTCCAAGAAGGCGAGCAAATTCTTTGTCAGTAATACCCTTACTCTTCTGGTGAGACAAACATTTTGAAGAAAACATGATGTCAGTTAGACACATTTTGAGAGTGGAAATAAAGTTAAAACACTTCTGAACAGGATAATTTAGTTAGCATGGTATAGGCGGGTAGGCGGTAAAAAAAAATTTAAAAAGACAAATTTTTTTGATGGAATTTCTATAATAGTGACTCGGCGGTCTTGAGAACCAAATAATCAACAAACTCTCGCCTAAATTACAATAATCTATTACACTATATTTAAGCGTTAAATTTTGTGCCATTAAAAAATATTTAATTTCTTTCAAAATTGTCTAAATTTGGCAATGACTACATACCATTTTACTTTAAATTGATCAGAAATAAATAAAACCATTGCTGAAAGTTACCTTCCTTTCCTTTCTTTCCCGAACACTCTTTCTAACAGGGGTAGGCATTTTGATTCTCAAAGGGAGGTTGGACAATCGCTTCTTGGATTTAGATTTGGGCTTCACAATCTCTTCTTCTTCTTCACTGCTACTATCTCGTACTGGGAACAAAAAAGTTAAACAAATGATCAACTTAACCTGTCAAAGGTAAAATGTGACATGAATTAGCAATATTTGAGAAGAGTTGACCTCCAGTTTGTGAAATCTGAATAATCTTCACTCACTTGAGGTTGTGGATCACAGTAGTGAGACACAATCTCAAATGCTTGAAAATATAAATAAATCAACCTAGGAGGATAAAAGTACACTGACCATTAACCCTAGCGCTGCCAGAACCTTTTATATATACGGCACAAAAACAAATTTCAGATTAAATAAAATACTACAATTTGTTACGTATCTTCTGGTAGATACTCAGTTAGTCAAATAATTCAATTTGGGACATGTTTTAATAAATAATATCACATTTTATTCGTTTCAAACAAATAAAAAATACTGCCAAAATAAGTACAAGGGTTGACACGCGTGTCCTGTAAAGTTGCAGGCCAGAATTTTCTTTTTATTTTAATATCCAGCTCTGAAAGATATTTTTATTCAGAGAGATAAACAGTTCATGAATGCACATAGTATGAAATATTTATGCATAATCCACATCAAATTTTTTTTTTCACCTGCTTGTGATTTCCAATGTAATCCTAAAATACCAGCTTCAAAAATGAGTGCAATTCTGGAGGCCAAGTGGAGAGAATTTAGATTCAAAGGTGGATTTTGACAACAAGAAAGTGAGAGAAGCCCTGGAAGCTAAGAAGCGAGGGCGAGATATACCAGATGAGGATGATTTGCCCGGGGTCTCCTGATTTAATGTCCACAATAATATTGTGTCCACACTCGCAAAGTTTAAGCAAAACTGTACAGCATAACCATCCATGATATTGACTGGTCACTATATTTTATTTATTGAAAATAAAAACTATTTTCTTGTTGTCCCTAATGAGAGGGGGATATCCTCCTCTCATTTCCCGAGTCCGCCATTGGATAAAGTCATCAGCAATGTTTAATTATTAAGTAGCATCGATATTTGGTGAGCAAGCGGAGAGGCAGCATTTCTTTGAGCTCCCACATTTTCGGGTTTTTACATCAAATTTCTAATTGTTTTGACGGGGTTTTCCATCAATAGCGACATAAAAGTACATGTTACATCTGGAGTGAAGAGAAATACAAACTTACTGCAAAGAAAAACAGTGATTTTGGTGATTTAAAAACTGATATTATTTTAAACTTCGGATACATGTAGTTGGTTGATATACAACGAGATAAGCAGCAGGCCGAGGGGAGGGAGCTTCCACAACTGAGCAACTCTGAGCGGCTGCCAGATTCTACAGCGGATGAAGACATGGAAGGCAGCCCAATATTAGCCAGGCCTCTCACACTTCACGTTCCTGTGAGGACAGTACGGTAGAATGGGATATTGTATATAGTAAAGAACCCTTTATCCCTTTGTCCCAAAAAACAATGGAGTTTCATTGGAAATGTATAAATAATTGCGTGATGACTGGAAAAAGAAAATGACTGAAAATGAATAAATCTAATGGGCTATGTAAGTTATGTGAATGTGATACTGAAGATTTAATGTATGTTTTATGTGATTGTGAGACCATTATAGAGTTTTGGAAATGTGTCATTGACCTGATTAATGTAAATATTAATAATACTATATATAAATATGTTGAAAATGATGTAATGATAAGATGTTTGAATAAAAATTTTAATATTAAAATGAGAAGCAAATTGTAAATTTCTTTATTTTAATAATTTCTACAAAGTTGTTAATGTGAAAATATTAAAAAATTAAATATATTATTAATGTTTGTATATAATCTTGTCTTTGTATAGGTATGTGTACATAACCTTGTAACTGCTTGGTAGTAAATGATGTAGCATCTACAACATAATTTTATCAATTAATTGCAGTGTTGTCTTAAGCGGATTAAAACTTACTTGAATCGACAGACAGAACACGGTTAATATTGTCAACACAAGTATTAGCATTCACAGCAAAGCTATGGTGTTATCTACAGCTAAGCTAGGCTCCCAAGATGGTCTATAAAAGTGGAGGAGCGGCTCAGCCTAGTTTTTCTGTGGGGAAGATGAGTTATAGATACCTGAATCTTCTTCCTCTTCCTCCTCATCATCCTGCTCTTCTTCTTCTCCCTGATCCTCATCACCCTGATCCTCGCCTCCGTTTGCATCACCGTTCTGCTCCTCTTCTTCAGTATCCTCATCTTCCTCCCCTTCCTCAGCTTCCAGGGCTTCTCTCACTTTTTTGTTGTCAAAATCTACCTTTGAATCTCTAAATTCTCTCCACTTGGCCTCCAGAATGGCAGTCATTTTTGAAGCTGGTATTTTAGGATTACACTGGAAATCACAGACAGGTAAAAATAAAAATTTGATGTGGATTATCATGATATGCATAATATTTCATACTATAAAATAAGGAGTAAGTCTCTAATGTGTGGGAATTTCTACCATGGAGAATACTGAAAAATGTTAGAAAATAAGTAAACAATGCTATTAATGATGACCATATCGTCGCCTCGGAGCTAAAGGATCCTATCTGCCACTCTAACGAGTGTCAGATAGGATCCTTTAGCTCCGTGGCGACGATATACATGTCCATGTTAATGATGTTATGCAATGAATGCGCGTTGGGAGGATTTTTACATGGTTTAATCTGTGACAAATGTCAGAGAGTGGAGACTGAGGCAATAGTTCACAGGGGTACGGTGCCTTATAGTATAACTAGACATAGGAAAGACAGTATGGTGGATAACATGGGCAGCATGGCACTGCGCAGAGGAACATAATTAGAATATACTGACCTATATGTGGTTTGAAAAGTTTAGTTTTCAAAAACAAACTGAGATGATGAGTTCTCTTCTGCTTCCCAGCAAACACGGGGATTTCAACAAATGTTGGTTTAACATTGGACCAACGTCCAAGACGGTGGGCTAACGTTAAACCAACATTGGTTGAACGCCTCGTGTTTTCTGGGTTGTAGCATTTCCTGGGATGTCCTCTTGAAAAAATTGCACTTACCATATAAATTATTGTGCTTATAATGTGCCTGAATTGTTGAAAAAAACGCCCAGTGTAAAAAAATATCAATGAAAAAAAGAATAACATACTGTAGAGATCTGAGGGCGAACCATCCTCACAAAGAGACTGAAAGTTGTTAAATTCTGATAATCGGCATCTGTGTATTCAAGCTCAGCATCGTTAATTCCAAACTCAGAACACAGCTCTGCCGAGGTCTTCGGTGGAGACTGAAAGAAATGAATATATATATTACTCAGAAATGACAACCTCTGCACAATAAAAAACGTGATTCTTGAGCTGAAAAACTGTAATTTGAGAGCAAAATACGTTGTTAGTCAAAGGGTTTTTTCTACTTGAAATCATCATAAATGTCTTAAGTTCTAAAAACTATTTCCGCTTCACTGGAATACCTACATCTACAGCCATTAGAAATATGTTTACTCTTACAGCACGGGGATCGATTTTGATTGTCAGATTATGACGGTTAAAGTTGATCCACGCGCTGTAAAGGTTAACCCTTACAGCACTGGGATAGATGTTTAGTCGAAAGTCGATCCCTGCACTGTAAGAGTAAACATATTTCTCAGGGCTGGAAATAAGGTTCAAAATGTTGGTTGTCCAGCGGACAACCAACATGAATATTTTGGTTGTCCGCCACAATATAAAGTTGTCCGTCCAAAAATAAGTTAAACAGAAGTTAAACTATGATTTTGATCATGACCGCAATTAGGCTATTAACTATGTTTGGCATTAAAAAAAGTGATGGGCAAAATTGGTTGGACATAAGCTAGACTAGTCTAGTAGTAATTACAGCTCAGAGTCAGTGACTGTCCCTGTGGCTGTTGGATGAAAATATGTGGTTGTCCAGACGGTCAACCATCAGAGCAATATGGGTTGTTCATCTTGTGATTTAGTTGTCACGGACAAATGGAACGCTCTTATTTCCAGCCCTGTTTCTATAGACCCATAACATAGGTACCGGTATTCAAGTGAATCGGAAATAGCTGACTAAGACATTTATGATGATCTCAAATTGAAAAAAAACCTCCATGGTTTAAACAAAAACAATTCAGCGCTTCAAGAGTTAACACTGATTGAATTGCTCAAAGTTAAAGCAGCTTATTGGGATGACATTAATTTTCGTTTTTAATTTTGTAATGAGGTAGTGCATCCCGCAGATCATGATTTTATTTTTTTCAGAGTTTTTAGATTTTTAAAAATATGTTTTATTCACATTTTTGTGAATCCGACTGTAACCCAAACAAACTTTTTGTATACCAAAACACTTGCTAAAGGACGGTCGAATGTTCCTACAGCATTGGGCCACATGGTGATGCGTCGGCCCAGCATTGGGCAGACAATCAGTGTTGCAGGTGTATCCTCCGATGGCCTGACTATAAGACACCAATTAGCGGCGATTGCTTTGATCTTACCGCCCAAGGCGTGGGAATATGTGGTGTAAAGTGCTGTATATTGCTGACTGGTTTTGTTTACATGGCAATATACGACATGGAATATAACTATTTCACTCTTTTTCTGTGCTTGTAATTTGTTTTTCGACTTTTTTTTATTTTCAGTTAAGATCAGTAAGCTATATAGCTTTATATAAATTAAATTTTCAAAATTGATAATGTCTCATCCCAAGGGGTCCCTTTAATATTATATTGAAGATCATTTAGGCAGAGATTAAATTGCAGATAATTTAAGAATTCTAACTGTCTTGATTTCTATCACAATGATCACGGTGATGCAGTGTAAAAACCCATTACAGAGTGTGCTTCTTGCACAGTTATAAATACAAACAATTTAAATATCCTGACCTCCATACCTAACATAATTTAAACACTGTAGGGCATGGTTCAATTTGTTCAGCATTGCATAGCGACAAGCAAAACAATTTTGGCCAACTGCTAACCAAACTTGAAATTGATTAGCAAAATATTTCATCTTTAACTGTTTAATGAACAATAGGAAAAAACTCGAGGAATGTGAAGCATTCTTGCAAAATGCTACACAAAAAGTCAATATTTTCAAAACAAATTGAACCCTGAAGTATCTGCTCTTCTCATGAATATATTCTTTCTGATACTGATTAACCCTTGAACTGCTAAATTAAATATTTTAGATTTTCACCTACTTGGAAGCTGTGTCTCGCTACCGCGACCCACACTTAAAGTGATTGAAAAGTACCCATATTTATTTATTTTGAAACCAAACATTTGCAAATCTAGATATTTAGACGTACATTTCGTGACCAATAAGTGTGAATTAAATGGCTAATAAAACAATTTAAAAATGACTACAGTCCTGATAAGCATTTCAAGGGCTAAAAATCAGACGATAGTTTCAAAGATAATTCAGTTTTAAAACTGGTTTTCCAATTTAGGGTAATAAAATCTATAAACATGATAAAGATTACTATAGGCTACTATAGTTTAATCAGAGCTCTAGTACTTAATGGATGTTAAAGATGGTGCAATAACTAAATTTTACCTTTGATGATTTAAACTTCTTTCCATGACCAGTCCTGCTGTTGTCACTGTCTGTCTCAAATGGAGAGCTCTAACAACAAGGGACAAATGAGGAAATTGTAAAATAATTTCAAAGACACAGCATACAGATGTGAGAAATTTTTGACATTTAATCATCATATATTCATAATCTTGACCGCTGTGCTGCTGAATTGTTTGTTTCTATTTTTCTTTTATTTAAAGCCGGAATTGCAAACACACAATCCAGCTTCAATTGACGAAAATAGTTCTATAAGTGTACATTGTATTTGAGGTACGATATTGTGAAAAATAGACATCTCCTATATAATATTATATATATTATTGACTTGATTTACTGAACATCTAACAAAAACAAGTGCACTGGCATCCAGATGAGTGATGCACATTTATATATCATCCCTTCAGCTGGAGCAGCACAATAGTTAAAAATGAAGACAGAATAGTCACCTCCTTGCTGGTCTCAGCACTACTCCTCCCTTTCCGCTTTCCCATATTTGAAAATGCTGTGTAGTTGATATATTGAATGTGTATCTGCAATAACAGGAACAAAAACATTAGGCATAATTAACACTGTTGAGTAAACAGGTTTATTTTACAATTTTTAATATGCCTTAGGCTTATTCGGCTAAATTGAAAGTTTAATTCAATGTTTATTCAGGGGCGGGGGGGGGGGGGGTTACAAACCCTTCTCCAACCTGGGATGAGATCCCAGTAAACATAAATTATTTGTATAACATTCAGGGAGATAATTTTTTAACTAGCCCACAGGACTAGTAATGCCAAAACTTTACTAGTTCGCAAAGAGTTTCACTAGTCCTGTAGAATATATCCATTTAAAAATAATCATGCAATACTTATACAGCAATTGCGAGACTCACAACTTTAATTTTTTAACAGATAACAAGCACTAGTCCAATATGACTGAATGCTTTCATATTACTGGTTTAATTATTATTAGGGTCCATGTTAAAGTCAGACAGATACTCTGACAGTGAGCATTCAGATAGCTCTGGGGGGAAATGTTCACTGGACATGACGGACCAGCAGTTGCAATCTTTACTATAGTCAGATTCACACTAAATTCATCAACCAGGATTATTAAATTTCGCGGATCTCTCAGTCAATTATCAAGCAATTTTCATGAAATTTTACACATATTATTTTCCATTCATCATCATTTATTTATTTACTACATGTCAAATGGTCTAAAATATTTATGAAAACTTCGCGAAACTTGCAGGGTAGTCACGACATGGATGGAAAATAGTGTAGGCCTACACATGTAAAATTTTATTAAAATTGGTTGAGAATTGACTGAGAAATTTATTAAACACTAAAAAATAAATGTTAAATTCTTTATTCCTATTTTATTAATTTATATAAAAAATAGAATCAATTATTACTTAATATTAGATTAGGCCCTAAATGAGAAACTATTTATCCATTTCAGTGACACTTACAGTGGCATTTTACCTCTTGTTAGAGCCTGTTTGAAAATACAGGCTCCCCAGCAGGAAAAGGGTTAACAATGATTTACAATGATAAGAATATTCATCCATGCAAAGACAAAAACCATAACTCATAACTTGAAAAGTAAGCAGTTACTGTTGTTTGCACTCCCTCTGCATTATTCCTGAGACCAATATATCCTAAAAGTGTGGGGGTGGTCGGTAGGTCGATGTACTAGAAGATTAAAAATGCAAAAAACGTTCATTGAGTACGACATCAGAATCTTAAAAAATGAGGCGAGTTACATTTTTACAGTAAAACTGTTAACATCTACATCAATATTGGTGTAATTACAACAGTTAAATCAAATATACGACGGTCGTTACGTCCGCATAACAGGTGAACAGCAATCGCCACCCCCACAGTCTTGCGCACATTTGGACTCGTCCGAACGAAAGCCTGATCCTCAGCCATTTTGAATGGAATGCTCCAACAAAACATCCGGAAATCCACTTCAATTTGCGAGCCAGTTTGAACAGAGAAAAATATAGTTTTGTGACATTACGTGTCTATGGTACATTCGCAATGCATTCAAAAATAAAATACATTCATATCTTACCTGTATTGTTCAAATACTTGGATAAATAGACAAGACTCGGTACCGGCTCCACACGCGGTCACCGCTCCCGCTCGATGTTCAGGCGATTTTGCCCACTAGTAAACCTTTGTTGATCTGCCCATGCGCGTCATAACTTTTCAGGTGGATAGTGAATATTGTCAGAGCCATCTGGTGAAAGACATGGACTACATTTTCGATAGAGCCACCTGTTGAAAAAACTGACAATAATTTTCGTCAAGTAGGCCTAACCTAATTAAATATTTTGCTCGATCCCATGGATTGATGTTGGGCAATGTTGGGCAATGTTGGGCCAGCGCCGTAGACAGTGGGCCAACAATTGGGATTAGAAAAAATTACAATAAATATGTAGAAGACATTATGGATTCAGAAACAGACAAAGGAGACACGAAATCATGGGGAATGGTGAAAAGACTTTAAAGGGACTCAATCAAGCTAAAATCACCAAAAAATCGATGATTTAATTTTGGCTTCTTAAAGGGACTGGCCCAGGCTAAAATCATGAAAAAATCGGTGATTTTATTTTGGCTTCTTAATATGACCATATGATGTAAACAGGTCCATAGACCAGAACTGCAAAATTTTATAATTTTTGTGCTGCGCATTCACCAGCTAGACTAGATATTAAGACAAAATTCCCGATTTCTAATTATTGACAACCATGTAAAAAATAGGAAATACAGGAAATTCGTCTCTATATCTAGTCTAACTGGTGAATGCGCAGCACAAAAGTTATAAAATTTTGCAGTTCTAGTCTATGGACATGCTTACATCATATGGTCATATTAAGAACCCGAAATAAAATCACCGATTTTATCATGATTTTAGCCTGGGCCAGTCCCTTTAATATGACCATTAACCTATACCCGCCGTCAGATTAACTTGTATCGCATGTTTTTCACCGATTTCTCAGTCAATTCTCAACCGATTTTGATGAAATTTTGCAAGAACTACTTTCGGGTAACGCGGCGACTACCCTGACATTTTCATCAAAAAATATTATGTAGGCAGCTATACCCAAAGTCACATTAAAAGTGATCAATTTACTACATGTCAAATGGTCTAACATTTGAACTATAGATCTACTCGCCGTCAAATTAACCAGGATCGCATGTTTTTCGTCGATTTCTCGGTCAATTGTCAACCGATTTCCATGAAATTTGGAAACAATCATATTTCAGCAGAATCCTAATATCTGAAAGTTAGACCATTTGACATGTTATAAATTGAAATTACGACGTCCCTCTATAAACCCATTAATCTAATTCTAAAAATGGTCTAACTTTTGTAATATCAAATATAATTTTGCGAAATTTTTACCGCTGTTAGGATTTGAATAGAAAATGGCCTTTGCCAAATTTCCAGAAAATCGGTTCAGAATTGACGGAGAAATCGCCGAAAATCATGCGATCCTGGTTAATTTGACGGCGAGTAGATCTATAGTTCAAATGTTAGACCATTTGACATGTAGTAAATTTGAAATTACGACGTCCCTCTGTAAACCCATTAAACTGGCATGGATCAGTAACTACTTGTGTGACAGAAAGCAGCGGGTGGTGTTGCAGGGCGAGTCGTCTTGCTGGGCTGATATAAACGCTGGAGTTCCTCAAGGCTCCGTCCTTGGACCACTTTTGTTTCTGGTTTACAATAATGATATGGAAGAAGGCCTAGCATCAAAACTGACTTTATTTGCAGATGACAATTTACTTTTATCTATTTCAAATTGTCATATAATAAATTTGCAAATTCTAAACAGCGACCTCGAAAAACTTGAAGCGTGGGCGCAACAATGGATTGTCAGCTTCAGTGCTTTAAAAACAAACAGCATGGTGGTTAATTATAGAAATATTACTCCCCCAAATAACCTTAAGATGTATAGCCAAGAATTACAAAATATGCCCTACTCCAAACATTTAGGTGTTACCCTTCAACAAAATTTATAATGGGACAAACACTTTGAGGAAATATCAATTAAAGCCAATAAACGTTTGGATATCCTAAATTTACTTAGTTTCAAACTCAGTAGAAATAGTCTTGAAATTCTTTATTTTACCTTTGTCAGAAGCGTCCTGGAATACTCAAACGAGCTTTTCTCAAATGCAACTAAAGAAAATCTGGAACTTTTTGACAAAATTCAGAAGAGAGCAGGAAAAATAGTATCAGGGGCTATACGTGGCTCATCATCTAATAAAATTTACAACAAACTGTCATGGGAAAGTCTACAGTCCCGACGCGAAAACAAAATGATCATACTTTATTCTGATATACTTCACGATAGGACTCCTTCTTATTTAAAACCCATTATCCCCCAAACAGTTAAAGAAACTAGTCAAGGCAGATACAACCTACGAAACAACTCAAATATAAACCAAACCAACACTCGTACAGAAACCTTTCGAAAATCTTATATTCCTGCCACCACCCAATTCTGGAACAATCTAGACGATTCTATTAAAGACTGTACGAAGGTAATTAATGTTATACATACTAATGTCAGGCGAACATCTCAAGACGTTAGTCCAGCATTGATACAGCTTTTAGAGCCTGAGGCCAATGTATATACATTATATTATATTATTAATCGGGAAATACTTTCAAACATATCACGCTTACAGCACACTAGACACACAGACAAATGGTAATACTAGGAAGTTGGACAATAATTTGATTAGAAAATGATGAGAACAAGAAAAAGACATTTATTGCAGTATGACAATAGATATACAGTTTGGCTAGCAATAATTTTAGGATCATCTATTTCCCACAGCTTTCGTCAACAAATTTTTGGGCCACCAGTTGGGTCTAGGTTTGTCCAGTTCCACTATATATTTGCCATTATACATGGGACGATCCTCCTCTTCGCCTTGGTATAGATATACCACTTCACTCTCAGGGTGACTGTACTTCAGCTCATCACTGTTCCAAGATTCCACCATCAACTTGGTTTCGTCCTTGACTTTCTCATAGCAATTCCCTAATAAAGAAATAATACAATTTATTGTGGCATAGTGGCCTCAATATCAATAAAAAAAGGCGGGAGTGGTTTATATTTTCTAATTATCCAGCAAATATCAAACAAATAAAGGGCTTGAAGGCCACTATGTTTTTTTCCCTGTTTTAGATGAGCGCGCACAATAGATTTAGGCAGTGCATTACCAAAAAAACATGTTTTTTTTCTGTCCAGCGCACGCATCCGATTGTTACTGATTTCTGAGAAAAAACAGTTAATTTCGGGAGATAAAAAAAAACATTAAAATAAAAAGTTTATTTCAAGAGATAAAAAACATTTTTCCAGCTATGTCTTTTTGCTTGTTTTCCTCGTCGCCTCATCAACTTTTTTTCTCAAATGTTTTTTTTACCACCCTGCCTTATCAGATTTTGGATTTTTTAAATCCAAAACAGAAATTAAACATAGTGGCCTAATACCGTACATCACATGAAATGCACCGTAAAAAATTTAAAAAAAAAAGAAAAATTATTAAGAATCCCATTCTTATCAATTCTATCAAAAGGTTTATAGTTCGATATCAAGTCTGAAGACTCATCAGCCCGCTTAACAATTACCAATGGTCATTCATGTGCTATTTATGCAGCTATTTTGACGTTTGAAACTTATCGTAGGACGACGTACACATTGACATTTCTGTCCAGTACTCATTTTCACCTTCGAAGTGAAATCAAGAATGTGAGAGTGAAGTGTCTTGCCCAAGTGTACAACATAGAAACAATGTCCCGAAGTTGACAAAGGAGAAACATAATATTTCTCTTGTCTGAAAAACTACATCAAGCGGCTATTGCAAAGTGCCACGCTCTAAACGGTAAGCATGTCCGGAAATCCATAGATATGAGCACAATACCTCACCTGGGGCGCGTTTTACTATCATTCTCGCTCAGAAATAGCTCATTTGCATATGAGGATTGTTAGGAATAAACAAGTGGGTGAGAGTGCTCGTATCTTCCCTATAAATGTTAAAAGAGTTTTTTCTAGGTCACAAGAATCAACAAGAGAGCTTTGTTTCTTTTCTGCTTGATAAAACGCGCCTCGGGGCAATCGAGAGCAACAGTAGAGCAAATTGCTCATCAGGGTTTCCCCCAAAGCATCAAAGCATCATGGTACCATGATGCTTTAAACTTTTACCCTGATGCTTCAGTAATTCCCATGATGCTTTTCCAAATGCCATGATGCTTCAATAAAATCATTAAATGCTCTCCCCAAACTGGACTTTTTACTTTAATATTTTACAATGTCATAAAAAATGATGTATCAGTGCAAATAATGGATACATATTAGTTCTATAAGTTACTACAAGGGGTATTATATACAGAAGTTTTAATATTCGAATTTTCCCGGAGGGGGGTATGCCTCCTGACCCCAGATAACGCGCGCCGCGCTAAACCCAAACCGCCAGTTACCATGATGCTTTCACATTTTTCTGGGGGAAACCCTGCTCATGTGAAATATTTTTTAGAGGATCACTAGCAGGTATTGGGTTAACCCTTGTTCTGCTATGCCTGTATAGGCCTATATATGGTTTAAGCATATTTTAGGTCAAATAATATGTCACTGAAATGAATAATAAAATGCTCATTTAGTCAAATAACTCAATATAGAAGATGTATACTTTTCAAAAATAGCTAAATATTTTTTGTCATTTGGAGCTGCAAATTGGGTTAGCAATTCCAGCTCCAAATGACGAAAAATTCAATTGAAACAATAAACCCTTGTCCTGCTGGAACTGGATATATACGTTTTCAAGAAAGTTTCAACCCAAATAAAATGCCACTGAAATAGATAAACTATTCAGTGGTAGATGCTAGGCTAACCAAATATTTCAATGTCTATTTTTCATAAATAGAAATATTTTACGTCATTTGAAGCTGGAAATTGCGTTAGCAATTCCAGCTTTAAATGAATGAAAAATAATTTGAAACAATTCAGCAGGACAAGGGTTAGGAAGGACAAGAGTGAACATCATCTCAGCACATGGTGCCTGGTACCTTACCACATATTGTATGAGCTTCATGCCAGTGACCACACTCAAGGCAGCTCACTAAATGCTTCTGAGGTGTAGCAAATTTTCTGATTTTGTTCGATCCATGTCTTCTGTTGCGCCGGCGCTCTGCGGAAATCCTGCTTTTAGGTACTGCCCACAGAAAACCATCAAGCAATGACTGCAGGAAGGGGGTAGACGTGCTGTTGTCGCATTGTGAAGAATCTGTTGGTACAGCATCAAATGCCAGTGCTGGGAATTGAGGATCTGTACAAAAATAATCAATAGAATGAAAAAGTAGTGACTAAAGTACAAACAAAATTAATACAAGTGACAACACTGTGTTAGCTAGCGAGGCGAATGAGCATGTTTTGCACCCCCAAAACCGTTGCCACATGCCTTAGAATTTACTACCACACCCTGTTAAAACTCTCCTGCTTATAGTAAAGCGTTGGTACACACCCTGTTACACACCCTGCAATATTTTTACACACCCTGTCAGCCCAGTCCTAGTTAACAATGTGAGTTACAACATAAAATATTTGAAATAAAAGGGTGCAAGACATTGCAACTCATCTTTGCTTCTTTGTAATTGTGGGTGTATTTAATTTGAACTTTCTACATGATATTATCTGGCACACTAGCACTAGATTTAAGGTGCTAGTTTTTTAATTTAGATATTAGCATGATTAGTGAGTGTGAACTTGGTGAATGCAACAAATACTGGTTCCCAGAAATCAGAGGTTAGAGGAAGATGTCATTGACAGGTACTAGTATGACACTAACAGGTTGCGAAATACGTTTTCTTGAAAAGACAGTGAAACCAGAAATATGACAGGTGGCATGAGCTGAAGCACACCCTATATACACCCCACCTAAGAATCATCTATACATCATTTCCAATCTACAATATTACCGCAGAAGCTAGCTAAGATCAAGTAAGACTGTCAAGGACCATTAGGCTTGACTTTAAAATTTGAGTACACTGTCTGGACATACAAAATGGCAGATGGTCAAATTGACCTCATTATGTGGTGAAAGGTAATAAAAAAAAACAAATAAAAATTAAATCTTTGTTATTACATTTATACATATTTATACTCAAATTGTGGAAATTTAATACTGATTACTGATATAGGGACCCTTTATGGCTAAAAACGAGGAAAACGAGGAAAATCCTAGATGCTAGGACTGCCACTTCAATGCGAGGATTTACAAAATCTGAGGATGGAGGATCATAGAACTAAAGACCAAGGATTTAAGCCTTAGAAATGCGAAGATCAAGTTACAAAAATGTGGAATTTGGGAAATGAAATGCCGATTGAAAATTATTGTTTGAAGGCCCCATAATAAGCAAGAGATATGTCACAAGTGTCAACTTTTGTGAGGATGAAAAAGTGAAGATTTTGAAAGAGTGAGGAAAGTGAGGATTTTTAAAATGTGAGGGAAAGTGAGGATTTACCTATCTTAATCTTGATATCAAGAACTTTGCTGGTCTCAGAGTCACTCTGTCTGACTATAAACTACCCAGGTGCGCTTAAGCAGGCTTGGCCTTGAGAAGTTCAAGCTATAGTCAACTCTTGAGTATTTGCGGGACACCATGGGCCCATAATTTAAAGTGACCCATGGGAATTCCACAATAAAAAGTCAAAGCCATGACCAGGGCCCTGACCAAACAGTCATGAACCAAGATCATATCGAGCGCACCATTGAGAGCTGGCTCTTTAATAGTAGTGAGACTATACTTGAGCAACATATATGGGTAATAATTCAAAAAACAGTCAGGCAACTATTGTTATTTCTCCTAGGTAGGCCCTTTGAGGACACCAGGTTGTAATATCTATACTTGTGCACCTGTTGTGTTGATATGGCGCCAGGCTGGGCAAGCAGAGGAGTCTCCGCCTCATACTGCCCAAAGATTACAAAATTTTGTGACAATCGCTTGAGAATGGACTGACTGGATGAGGAAAAATACTGTGCAAGCACTCAAATATCCCTCGGCTCATGCAGTGACCCTATATATGCCAGGTTTCAAGGCAATTAATTGAAAATAAGAACGATTTATTAATTTTGATAAAACCAAAATGGCCGCCGCAGCCTCGTTTTCAGTCTCCCATAAAAACGGACAACACTAATAAACTCGCAGATCCCGAAAACCTATATATATATCAGGTTTCGAGGTAATTCTGAAAAAAAAGTTTTAAAAAAAATTGTCGCAAGGTGGCGGCCATTTTGATTATCGGTGAAAAGCTGAAATTCTAATCAGGTCATCTCCATACTCATGGGTAACTTCACATAAAAAATGGGAGAGATCTAATAATTATTTTTCAAGTTATCGCGTTAACAATGAATTTTGTGATTAAAAAATCAAGATGGCCGCCATAGCCTCGTTTTCAGTCGCACACTAAAACGGACAATGCCAATAGACTCGCAGACCCCGAAAACCTATATATACCAAGTTTCGAAGGAAATCTGAAAAAAAGTATATAAAAAAAAATTATCGCCAGGTGGCGGCCATTTTGATTTTCGGTTGAAAGTTGAAAATATAATCAGGTCATCTCCATACTCATGGGCAGCATCACATAAAAAATTGGAGAGATCCAATAATTATTTTTCAAGTTATCGCGTTAACAAGGATTTTTGTAATTAAAAAATAAAGATGGCCGCCATAGCCTCGTTTTCGGTTGCACGCAAAAACGGACAATGCCAACAGACTCGCAGACCCTGAAAATCTATATATACCAGGCTTCAAGGAAATTATTAAAAAAAAAAAATTAAGTAAAAAAAAAAAAAATTTAGTCGCCAGGTGGCGGCCATTTTGATTATCGGTGGAAAGCTGAAAATCTAATCAGGTGATCTCCATACTCATGGGTAACTTCACGTAAAAAATTGGAGAGATCCAATAATAATTTTTCAAGTTATCCCGTTAACAAGAATTTTTTTTAATCTTTGACCTTTGACCTTGGGTAAAAAAAAGTGCAGGGAGGGGTTGAATGTTTGTATGAATTATGAATTTAATCTGTTGCACCATGTTGGTGTAGTAGCCAAAAGAGTGTATGCGGCGGCGGTGGCGGTGGAGACGGCGCACGACAATACCCGAGGGGTAAAAACGAACTTTCATTTCGGACCATCCTCCACCATCGGGAAGACCATATAGACCCCCTATACCAAAAGATATTGTGGACCATATCACTGGAAATGGAATACTTGTAAACTTGTCAAGAGAAGAGACCATATTTGTTTGCATAATTAGAACTTTTTCATTGTTTTTTTTGCATTGTTCTTGTTATGTGGAAATATCATACTAGTAATGTTATGTGATTTATTCCAATAAACAATTGAATTGAACTACTGGGACGGGGGTATCTGGAAAGATGACGGATTCACAGTCACAATCACATTCCAACGACACAGGTAGGTACATTCCATAAATTTTAGTCATAAGATTAACAGTGTCTCACAAATGCACATAAATCCTGAAAAAACACCAAAATGACTTTTCCGGACATGACAGGCCCGGCCCCGGGTGACCCGTGACACTGACAGGGTCAGGGGAACACTAGTCTATAGGCCTAGTCTGTCCGACGGTGGAGGATGGTCCAAAATGAAAGTTAGCTTTTCGGTATCCAGTCAGTCAATTCTCAAGCGATTGTCACGAAATTTAGTAACCGTTATTATCTAGTCATTTGGCAACAACCTTGAAAATTTCGCAAAATTTCATTTAACATTTCAAAAGTTAGACCTTTGACATGTAACGCAATTCTGAAAATAAACCGGAATTAAGTTTTGGGTTTATACATGTTATAGAGGAACGTCATAAATAGACATTTACTACATGTCAAATGGTCTAACTTTTGAACTAAAGAGGCCTACAATATTTTTTTTTTACGAAATGTCAAGGATCGATGCCATATATGTCTATGACTAGAAAATAGGGTTTACAAAATGTCATGAAAATCGCTCTAGAATTGACTGACTGGATACCGAAAAGTTAGCTTTTATTTTGAAACATCGTCTACCGTCGGACAGACTGTGTCTGTACTGTAGGCCTAACACTAACTTACTTTTGATTAATATTAAAACAGAACTATAGTCTGTGAGTATGACACAATTTTCTGGAGCGCATGCTTTTCGTTGATTTCTCTGTCAATTCTGAACCGATTTACTTGAAATTTCTCACATGACATTTCCAAGTTATATCCTAAGATCGGTAAAAATTTCCCGACATTATATTCAATATTTTAAAAGTTTGACCATTTGACATGTAATAAAATTCCAGAATTAGCGTAATGGGTTTATATAGGAACGTCATATTTTCAATTTACTACATGGGTCTGTTTCAAAAGTCTGTTCCATTTTGGCTCAAATTTTGTTTCAACAAAAACAGCAAGGTAGTAGTAGTAGTAGTAGTTTTTATTTGATAGGCCAATGGCCCTTTCAAAACATTCAACAACAATATTATTATAACAGTATGTGATATACAATGGTCATTTTTTTTATAACTGTTCAACAATATTACCATACAAATAATTATGTCTTCTTTTAAATGCATGGAGAATAAAAAGGCTCAAGCTTCGAATAATTTCGGGTTCATCGCATGACATTAATCGTACAAACGTGTGATTGTTTGGTGGGCTGTCAAATGGTCTTAGATATTTTAATCGTATATCATGAAACACAGAACATTGTAGTATAAAGTGCACCTCATCTTCTTCATACTCAGTGCAGAGTGGACATACAAATTGCGCGTGGTTATCAAATCTATTTCTATGTACAAAAATATCACTCACTCCCAACCTGAAGCATGTCACTAGTTTTCTTAGTTTCCGTGTGTGTATTATTTTAAGGTAATCTTCTTTAAACCTGTAGAGCTTAAACGTCCTATATACACTGTATCTATTACTCCTAGCTATGCAGGCTGACCATTTATTGTCACTAATTTCTATCAATTTACTTTCTACTATGTGCAGGAAATTTCTTTCATTTTCAACCAATTGATTTTCCCAATATTCGCTCAGATTTAAATTATATAAAACATCTTTTATTTGATTAGTCCAACTATTTGCAGTACTCCTATTTAACATCATGTTATATACTTTTTTCACATACCTAGAATCATTCATTTCTAGAATTTTCAGCCAATATCTAATGCTGCAGATAGTACTTCTTATATACAATTCGTGCCTGCCAGTATCACCATAGACCAGTGCGTTGGGTGTTATAAAAGGTACATTCAAAAATCGTTTCAAAGCATTTAAATGAACATTTTCAATGACAGATGTATCATTACACATACCCCATACCTCAGCACCATAAAGTAAAATTGGCTTAACCTGTGTATCAAAAATGTTAGTCAAAACTTCCAATTCAAGATCATGTAAGTGTCTTAAAGATTTATCTATCTTAGCTACTGCAGATCGGGCCCTTGTGGCTAAACGGTTTTGAATACAGGTTGAGCTTAGACGAGTTGACATGACAATTCCCAAATATGTATATTCTGACACAACGTTAAGATCAGCTGAACCGATGTGCCATTTTTCGTTTGCAGCCAATTTACCTCCATTACGAAACACAACAATGTTTGATTTGCCCGCATGCACTTCCAGGCCAAGGATACATGATACATTATATAAAACATTTATCTTACGTTGTAAACCATACACTGTGTCTGCTATGAGGACGATATCATCTGCAAACAGTAAAATAGACAATTCAATAATATCAGGATGTAACTGTATACCGTGACCACCACGCCGGCAAACTTCATTTGTTACTACTTGAATGATATATGAGAATAATATAGGACTTAATATACAACCCTGCTTTAGACCTTTTGAACAATTAAAATATTTTGTAGTTCCAATATCACTACGAACACAACTCACCACTTCACTGTATATTGATTTCAGAACAGCCAGCATTTTCCCGTCTATACCATTTTGTTCAAGTATTTTCCAGAGGGCGTTCCTATTAATAGAGTCGAATGCTTTCTTGTAATCAATAAATGCAACATATAATTTTCTTTTTCTGTCCAAACAATTTCTAATAAGAGAATGTAGAATAAATACGTTGTCTACGGTGGCATAACCTTTTCGAAAACCTGCTTGCTCTTCTGAAATAAGGAAATTGTCACTAGCCCATGTTTGTAGTCTTTTATTTAAGACACCTGTAAATATCTTACTGAAGACACTTGTTAAAGATATACCTCGGTAGTTTTCAGGCAAGTTAACTCCACCTTTTTTATGAATAGGCACAATTGTAGAACGACGCCACGCTGCTGGGAATACCCCAGTATCGTAGATAGCGTTAAAAAGTTTGACCAAATATTTTGTTAGGCAGCTTGGAGAAAATTTAAACATTTCACTGACCAAACCATCAGGTCCCGCCGATTTGTTGCTTTTTAGACATTTGATACTTTTTGATATTTCTTCTTCTGTAATTTCGTTATTTATACTTACGGTTGGATCAAGATGATAGTTAATATTGCTAAGCAAATCATTTAAAGACGGTTCATCAGTATTATGAGCATCATCGTGGGTGACGGGGTTAAACAGGCTGGAGAAATAAGTATACCAATCGTCTAATGAAATTGTATTATTTATTCTACTCTGAGAATTCAAATTACGTAACTGTCGCCAAAATGTGTTAGAATCTCCAAGGCTGTCATTTATTTTTTGAGCACTGCTTTTACAATATGTCTTTTTCTTAGATCGTATTAGCCCTTTGTATGCCTTTCTATGATTCAAATAGGACATCTTATCGTTTTCCTTGTTTGAATTTCTGAATATACGTAGAAAGTGTCGTAACTTTCTTTTAGCATTAGAACTTTCTTTATCAAACCAAGGTGATTTCCGCGATTTACGTTTAGCTCCTGTGGAAGACTGTAAAAATTGCGATGATTCTATAAAATTTGCTGAAATGTTTTCTGTTACATTATTTATGTCAAAACTTTCATCGATATTTTCCTGATTCAAGTAGGTTAGTATCTTCTCAGTATATACAGGTATACGCTCTGTCATCCACGTGTATCTGATTACTGGTTTCACATTTAAACATTTGTCAGTGCTAGTAGCGGTATCAGACATAGTGAACAAATTGCATTTTAGGCTCCATTCAATAGGCATATGTGATGATAAGATATTATCTTCAATTTTTACAGATTTAAATATATCAACAATATTGTTAGAACAAATAACATAGTCTACAACACTGTTGCCATGTACTGAAATATTTGTGAATTGACCAGAGTTACCGTCTGGAGTTGAACCGTTTAAGATATACAAGTCTAGTGCAGAACATAATGATAGAAGTGATCTCCCAAAGGCATTAATTTTCGTATCCTTTGAAAACCGTATCTCATCGAAAATGTTTGTTGACATGTCCTGAAAATCTGTGTTATGCAATACATTAAATAGACCTGTTCTAGAGTTCAAATCACCACACAATATGATATCTCCGTCATTATCTACTAAAACTTCTAGCAATGCTTGCTGTAGTAAAACTATCCCATCGGAGCTATCTTTATTGTCATAAAATGTTGAACCTGTGGGTGGAATATAGACAGACACAAACAAAATATCGCGATGTGTACCAAACAATGTTTTGTCAACTTTAAATGCTACTGCATTACTACACGATATATGTAACTGTTTAAACCAACTCGAAATATTTTGTTTGATCATACACACGGTACCACCTGACCTTCGTCCATACGCAGACAACTTTAGAGCTGGAGCTATGTAACACTCATAGCCAGGAAAATATTCAGTGAGATTTATGTTGTCAACAAAAGTTTCAAAAAGACATACAATCATGAACTTACTGATGTAATCAATAAAATGTGGGTCGTCAAGTTTATTTATTATCCCGTCAATATTCCAACTGACAGAGGTAAAGTTTACCTGATTTTTTAATTCATTAACCTCAGTTTCTGTATTAGGACCTTGGCCTATCTCTCATTCTGGTAGATTGAAATTTGAATATAAACATTTTATATGATCGTTAACAGTGTCATACGTGTAAGCATTTCGCTTTCCATCTCCATCAACTACAATAAGTTTGTCATGCGAGTAGTAGGATTTGAAGCCGGCCTCTTTACATTTCCTTAACTTGTCTTTCAGTTTATAGCGCACACTTTTCACAGTTTTAGTTAGATCTTCCATAAAGAAAACACCTTCTGGCTTTTTCGACCTTGCTGATTTCATAATGTTGTCCTTGTCTTTATAAAAGGCACACTTGCAAATTATGTCTCGTGGTTTTCTATGATCTAGATGGGCTGGTCTTGGTAGTCTGTGCACTCTTTCTATCGGTATATCATTTACCCTATCACCTTCCATTCCGAGTTTACTGCAAAGGGTTTCTTTTAATAAAGTTTCACATTGGTCCCATGTTTCATCTGGAGTTTCGGGGACACCCCTGACTATTATATTGTTTCTACGACTCTGTCCCTCTAGGCTGTCCAGTCTCTGTACCAAAATGTTATTATCGAGCTGTAATTCATTAACTGTCTGTTTTAAGGAAGTTAACTCCTCCTTTTGTGCAGCTACATCTGTCTTTAAATCTGCTAGTTTTGTACTCACATCTTTCCGAAAATCACGGATCTCTGACATAACGTCTTTAAGGCTTGGCTGGTTTGGTAAGCTATCGTCAGTAGAGCTCCTGTTCTGTCTTGTTTTGCGTGGTTCATCTTGACCTGCAACTCCCGTGGGGCCTGGATTCATTTCTATATCGCCCGACCGTGAAATTGTCAACAAAGAATGAATACTGGTAGTCCACTTATTTCTGGACTCGGTCATCTCGATTGCTCTGTACTCTGTACATACCATGTTGTGATTCGCTTCAATGGGTCTGTTCGTATGTGTCAATTGATCCGTGTACAGCGATGCACACACCAGGAATAGTAATACAAATCTCAAACCATGGCGAAAAATGGAGCCTATGACGTACCCATGCATACATTTCTTTAAATTGCTGTGAGTGGAAAAGAAATTTCCAATGCGGCATCTCCATAGCTGTAGATCGATTCCCATATTCACCAAGAAGTTCTATGTACCTTCCAAAGTATATATGAATCTTTTTAGATAAATGGGTGTACTATAATTAGCGTATTTGTATGATTTTATGACTCTGAATTTAATATGACTTTCTGTATATACACACACACACACACTAGCCAAAACAGCAAGGTGATTAAATGTTTCTTTTAATTGATATCTTATGCAATAATAAATAATTGCCCCAAAAGCACATAATTATTCTAAAAAAACAAGAACTTTATTTTGTTTAAAATTACAGAAAAAAAATCGGTGTTGGACGGAAATTAAAAATCAGCAGTATTTATCTTTCATTTATTTTTTGTTGCAGAAAAAAGAATTTATTATTGGTTTTTAGGAGGCCATATTTAATTTTCTCAGCTGCAACAAAATTAAAAATTATAAGAACAGAAAAATTGAATTTTTCGTCCAACACCGTAATTAAAATTAATAGTTCACATAAAATGAAAACTATTCATATCAGACAAATGAAGGTAACACATCTATCTCTTGACATCACATATGATTTTGGTAGGGTGATCAAAGTTTTTAAAATAATTATTATTTCCTTAAATTCAGGTTGTATTCTTTCCGTCCAACACTTCCCATCCAACACATTTTCCAAAAAATATCATCCAGTTACGAATACCAGGTACAAGGTTTATTCAATGGTGTAAAACTTTCATTTAATCTTTGTGGCAGAAAAGAAGAGCTTATTATTGGTCTTCTGAGGCCATATTTAATTTTCTCAGCTGCAACAAAATTAAAATTATAAGAAAAGGAATAGAGAATTTTCCGCCCAACACCGTAATTAAAATTAATAGTTCACATCAAAAGAAAACTATTTTTATCAGAAAATTGATAGTAATAAATCTCTTGACATCACATATGATTCTGGTATGGTGATCATGTTTTTTTAAATTTAGGTTATATTCTTCCCGTCTAGCACTTCCCGTCCAACACTTTTTCCAAAAAATATCAGTTACGTATACCAGGTACAAGGCAGGTGAGGACTGTGACATGACATGTTGCACAAAACATGAGCATCATACTAAATATTTTCTTGAAAATATGCCACAAGATGGAACATATACCCCTTTCCACCAAGTAAGCTATAAAAGTGGGGCAGTACAGTGTGATAGCACAAAAATTTCTTGTTAAATAGTACAGAAATGTAGCTGATATTTATGTTCCTGAATTGAAAGAAAAATTGGTGAATTTATGTGTCTGAATTTGGTATGCTGTTTTTTTTAATAATTTGACTACTGGTTTGTGGGAATGGTAATGTCTATTAGAGAAATTAAAGTAGAATTGGATATTCTTCAACAGATGTCACGGGGACCACGGTCGTGGGGTCTGTTACTAACCAGTTTAAACAAGAAACAGAAATTCACGAATTAGATATAGACCAAATGTTTTAACAAGTGAAATCTACACCCCGACCACTTTTATGTAGTCGTACTAACATTCTAAGACTCGAGAACAAGGACTGGGTGGCTGTTGTTTCAAGGTTTGAATATTTGTATGGTTGAATTACAATTTCAGACTTGAGGAAACTAAAATATTGCTATTCAAAACACATTTTGAACTGGAATGCGAAGTTGTGATTTTTCAAGTAACTAAAAATTGGACTTAGTTTTATGCGTTTTGGTGGCTATTTTGAATTTTATGGTCAATTTGGTTTTCAGGCAATTTTGTTGGTCATTTTTATAATGAAAGATTGATTTTATTAGGCTTTGGGCATCAGACTTCAAACTTCGGGCATCAGCCTTTGGGCATCAGACGTTGGGCATCAGACTTCTGACATTAGATTTGGGACATCAGATTTGAGACAGCAGACTTGGGACAGCAGGCTTGGGACAACATACTTGGGACAGCAGACTTGGGACAGCAGACTTGGGACAATAGACTTGGGACAGCAGACTTGGGACAGCAGACTTGGGACGGCAGACTTGGGACAACAGACTTGGGACAGCAGACTTTGGACAACAAACTTGAGACAGCAGACTTGGGACACCAGGCTTGGTACAGCAGGCTTGGGACAACAGACTTGGGACATCAGACTTTAGACATCAGACTTTGGACAGCAGACTCTGGACAACAGACTTGGGACAACAGACTTGGGACAGCAGATTTGGGACAGCAGACTTGGGACAGCAGACTTGGGACAGCAGACTTGGTACAGCAGACTTTAGATATCAGACAATGGACCTGTAGCAGACTTGGGACTGCAGATTTGAGACAGTAGACTTGGAACAGTAGACTTGTGACAGTAGACTTGGGTCAGCAGACTTGGGACAGCGGACTTGGGACATCAGACGGACATCAAACATCAGATTTTGAACATTGGGACATCAGCCTTTTACTTCTCAGACTTGGGATTTCGGGTCTTGAGACTTTGGACATCAGACTGCCGATAATGGACTTCAGACTTTGCACTTCGAACATCAGACTTTGAACTTCAGAGTTCAGACTTCAAACTTCAGAGCTTAAACTTCAGAGTACAAAAACCCCAAATATGCTTTTGAATGGATATATATATCTGTTTGTTAAATGGAGGTACATTCAGAGGACCCAGTAAACTTTACACTATTAAAACAACATTACGTCAACGTTTCGTGTTTGATGGAATTATATCTGTAGTAGCCTACGAAGCGCCAGCATGTATTCGTACGGAAGCTCATTAGAGTAAGGCGAGATCGTTCTAACTATAATCACTGCTCCACAGCCTCAGAAAAAAAACGTGAACCGTGTTATTCACTTATTATCGCCCACATTACCGCTTTCAAACAAGACTCATTTATTGCAACAATAAAGTGATCGTAGTGGCCTATCACATAAATAAGTTTTCATGGTTGTCATCTAAATATTATATACCCGAAAAATGATTGCATCCAATAACTTGAAGCAGTCGGGCTTCCAATTTACACAAAAGTTGCCGACATGCCAATGTCATCTTGAAATATAATGGTCGAATGAAATTTGGAACAAACCGAATTCCAACTAAACTATTTTTATTTGATTTTTTATTTGACATTATACTCCAGCAGCACCTCCTATGTGGAGTATCAGGCTGGAGGGGGGAAAGGGCTGGTAGACTTAGTCAACCAACTGACTCTTGAACGCTGCCACAGTTTTTGATTCTATGGCAGCTGCCGGAAGAGAATTCCAATCAGGGATAGTTCGATGCCAAAAAGAATTTTGTCCCAGTGTGGTGTTAGCTCTAAGATGTTTATAGGCCTGATTGTGCCCACCACGTGTTCTTCTGTCCGCTGGGATTAAACGGTCATTGATAGGAATTTCGACTAGCTCATTTAAAATTTTGAACATGCTTACAAGTCTAGAATTTTTACGTCTTGTTTTCAAGTCAGTCCAGCCCAGGTTCTGAAGGAGAGATGTCACACTGGCTGTTTGTCTATAATTTTGGGTGACAAATCTTGCTGCTGATCTTTGAATTTTTTCTAATTTATCAATATCTTTTTGTCTAAAGGGGTCCCAAACTGCTGAAGAGTATTCTAAGGATGATCTGACCAGGGAGAAATAGGCAGTCTCCCCTAGTTTAGGGGGACACGCCTTCAGGTTCCTCCGAAGGAAGCCCAGAGTGGAATTTGCTTTACTTGTAATTCTGTTAATGTGGGCCTCCCATTCCAGAGTCTCGCTAAGGCAAACACCAAGATATGGTGTTGATGCAACGTTCATTATTGTTTCGCCTTTAAGGGTGTACTCAAATTCCAGGTTTTTTTATTTCGGCCTGGACACCCTCAGGACCGAGCATTTCGAGGGGTTGAAACACATCCCCCATCGATCTGCCCAGTCCTGTAACGCAGATAGGTCTCTCTGCAGCTGCTCCTGATCTGCTCGACATTTTATCGGGCGATACAGGAGGCAGTCATCTGCAAAGAGGCGAACCTGCGAGGAGACCGTGGAAGGGAGGTCATTATTATAGGTCAAAAAGAGTAGGGGTCCGAGAACAGTAGGCCTACCCTGGGGCACACCGGACCTCACGCGAGCTGATTCTGAAACTACTACTTTCTGGGCTCTATTGGTCAAAATTTTTTCAATCCAATTAAGAGTTGTTCCCCGAATTCCATAGTGGTCAAGTTTGTGCAAGAGGCGTTGGTGGGGGACAACATCAAAGGCCTTACTAAAATCCAAGACAACAACATCTGTTTGTGTCTTGCTTTCAAAATTTTGAATAAATTCATCAGTTGTAATCAAAAGCTGGCTTTCGCATGAGTGTTTTGATCGAAAGCCAATTTTGTTTTCCGAAAAATGGGACATGATTTGTTTACAAATGATGTGTTTGAGTAATTTGGCACAAACACATGTGAGGGATATCGGCCTGTAGTTTGCCGGAGAGTGCCGATCCCCTTTTTTGAAGACAGGGGCAACATTAGCCTCTACCCAGTCATCTGGTAATTTGCCCGACTGTAGAGATTGGTCGAAAATAATTTTAAGAAAGGGAGATATTTCATTGGCAGCATTCTTCAGAATCAAGTTCGGGAGCTCGTTCGGTCCGGATGCCTTTCCGCCGTTTAAACCCTCAAGTAATTTAGTTACGCCTTGAACGGTAATTTTGAATTTAGGCATTTCAGTATTCGGTGGTCCTGGTAATTTAGGTATATTCTTGGTGTCTTCAGAGGTAAAAACTGAGCAAAATTGGTTGTTTAGTATTTCGGCCTTACGTCTGCTATCTGAATGCAGCTGGCCGTTTTCCTTCAAGGGAGAGACACCATTTCCATCCTGACGTTTAGATTTAATATAACGCCAGAGTGGTTTTGAATTTTTTTGTTCTAAAGATTCAGAAAGTTTGTTTTTCAAAAAAGACCACCTGGCAGACCTGATGGCACGCTGGGTCTGCCGTTTACATAATTTATATTTTGCCCAAAGGTCAGCTTTATTCGTACGCTTGGCTTTGCTATATAAAGATGCTTTTTTCCGAATAGATGCAAGGAGTGATTTGGATAGCCAAGGTAGATTTTCCCGAGGGGAAGTCATTTTAGTTGGTATAAATTTGTCCAGGCATTGGTTTAGGATGGATTTGAGTTTCAACCAACTAACGTTAGATCGAAAAATAACTGCATAATGAGCAGGCCTATAGTCTAGGCTTTATTGTTATTATGGTAGTGATCAGGGTTTTTTTTATAGATATTCTGTTGTGTCTAAAAAGAGGGCGATGTCGTATCTAGGATTTGAACGACGGGATCTCCGAATTTTCAGCTTACACACTATCGGAAGTGTCATGCAGCATGCTTTCCCGGAAAATTTTGAAATCTAAGGCTTCAATTGCTGCATTTTGGAGCAATTTTCTGTCAAAAAACTTGACTTTTTTGTTTTTTTTTATAACACGACGGGGCCGTTTATTTTAAATCCCCCACTTGGGGAGGGGCTTAAGCCCCCCAAGCCCCCCCCTCTAGATCCCCCTCTTGTTTGTGTTTCTAAAAAAACCCATATTACTATTAGGCCTAAACTATGCATCCCTTTCTCTACAAAATTATAGCCAATAGCTGCTATTGAATCCAGATCAATAGTCTAAAAATATCAGTTTTCAATTAGGCCTATAGCCAGCTGAGCAATTAGGCCTATATTTAGTGTGGTCGGTCACCATGTAGGTAGGCCTATATATTGCCAACTTGGAAATAAAAAAGGCGTGAGAATCTCACCCCGAGGAGTATTAAAATAGAGAGGATGGACGCCGCAGCCAGTCATAAGAGTGCCCAGAAGGAGAAAATTAAGACAAGAGGGGGTTCCACCGGGAATTTTTTTAATTTTACCACAGCAAATAGTGGCTTCTGGTGACTTCTTTCTATGATTTTTAGTATGAAAGAATGATTGTCAAATTAATCGTGAGTAGGGCCTAAGTTGGAAAAGTTGGGAGATTCACGAGAGGGAAATTTTTGATCAGAAAATCGGGAGATCTCACGCCTAAATCGGGAAACTTGGCACGACTGGGCCACTCGTCAGGGACTGTAGGCAGCCTACATCCCTTCGCGTGCAACTCCCTTGAGGGGGACTTGTAAAACAAAGAATCTTGCAGGGGCAAATCTAGGATTGCTGAAATTTGTGAAAGGGGGCGGGGGGAGGGTCAAAACAAGTTTTTGATCCCAAAAGCCGGTTCAGACCCGGCCTGACCTCCCCTCCCCCATGATCCGCCCCTGTAGCATTATTGAATAGGCCTAACCATCGAACATGAGACGTCGGGTCAATGTTGGTTTACTGTTGGCACACCGTCTACGACGTTGGCCCAACAGTAAACCAATGTTGGCCCAACGTCTCATGTTTGCTGCGTGAGATCATAATAATGACCGCCTGGGATGAATATTATGACATCGCCTATTGGAGAGTGCACTGTCCGGGAAACAATTTCCTAAATATTCAATATGAACGAGCGATAGGCCTACTGACAGTTTCTGGCACACAATTGATTCATGACTTTATTAATTAAATTTGATCGTCGCCTAATGGCACTATGATCACACGTGACGCCGTGAAAAAAGAAACTGACATTCGCAGTGCAGCAGGCGCGGATCTAGAGGGGGGGGGGGGGGGCTTGAGGGGCTTAAGCCCCTCCCCAAGTGGGGGATTTAAAATAAACGGCCCCGTCGTGTCATAAAAAAAAACAAAAAAGTCAAGTATTTTGACAGAAAATTGCTCCAAAATGCAGCAATTGAAGCCTTAGATTTCAAAATTTTCCGGGAAAGCATGCTGCATGACACTTCTGACAGTGTGTAAGTTGAAAATTCGGAGATCCCGTCGTTCAAATCCTAGATACGACATCGCCCTCTTTTTAGACACAACAGAATATCTATAAAAAAAACCCTGATCACTACCATAATAACAATAAAGCCCAGGCGGAATGCTACATCCCGGTGGTTGGCCTACATTCTCAAACACTAATTTGTTTTTGTATCTATGTTGCAAAAAAGTTATGTAGTCCCTACTTAGTAATATCAGTAGGCCTAAATTCCTTTGATAAAAAGGGTAATTACCCTATAAGGCCTAATAGTAATTACGTATTTTTATTTCAATTTGATTTAAAATGCACCCTCTGCCCAAAACCCCCACCCACTAATTTCTCAGCAGCAAACACGTGGGCGTTTAAGAATGGTGGTTGGGCGTTTTAAGAACAAAAATGAAATGAATGGGGTTTAAGGCCACATTTGTGCATATGTAGGCTAAACTGGGCCAGGAGAACCTCCTGAGGATGGAGAGATGAATGAGAAGGCACCGCCCTCCAGACACCACAGAATTCGAAATTCGTACCTTGGTTGTCTGAGGCCGAGCCCACTACCTCTCGGTCGCGGAGGCTCCGCACAATATTCAATGTGAGCGGGGAAGAGACATTTTGTTTCTTTGAAGCTTGAATGCCAGAGCGGGGTTTGGACCGTGATCACCGATTTTTCAAGCAAAAAGCTTTAACCACTACACTACACCAGGGCCCCTTTAAGACCAAAATTGATTTCTGGTCATAACCCCATATTAATTTACAGAAAAATAGTATAAACATGAAAATTTAACTAATCAAAATATAATTATAACTAGCGTGTTGATTCAGCTGTTATTTTTTGTAGGCCTATGACATCTAACCTAGCAGGCTGACCATTAATAAAGTCATGCGCCGCGGGTGGAGGTTTTAGGCAAGTTTCCATAAAGCTTTGTGACACAGGGAAATTTTAAAACACTCATGTTTGTGTTCATATTGCTGGAAGGGAAGATATAACGAATCTAGCCTTTTTAACAATATTAAAACTAGTTCTTATATCGGGAAGCGATTTGTCTTATATATATTGAATCGATTGTGGTTCGACTTTATCTTCCATGAATGTATATGCAATAAATTAAAATGCATGATTTCGTTCGCATAGCATAGTGTTGAACTCCGGTTAAAGCAGTTTTGCTTCACTGAACCATAATATTTACAGTGCGTCGTTTCTCTACTCGAGTGGACGTTGACCATGCCATGCATGTGGTGGGCCCACAATGTTCGGCGAGTCACGAGGACCCACCTACCTTTGATTTGCGTTGTAGGACTATTTTCAATAATATGTGAGGCCTAGCTAGCTATACTTGCTATTTTATAACTGGTTCAGAAGGGGTTTTATAACAAAAATAGTTTTACTAAAATTGTCACATAGATAGTTCAGATAAAAAAAATCAGTTATGGTTGATATACATTCTCACGAATACTAAGGGATCTGATATTTATGCAGTAACCTAGCCAGGGTAGTATAACAGACAAAGCGAGGCTTGAGTGAGTCTGAGCCAAAATGATCAGTTCTGAGATGTTTTAGGAAAACGACAGACTATTAAAGGACTGTTAAAAGAAAACGACAGTCTGTCTTGTCTGCCTCGATCTGATACTGGCTATATGACCTGCTTCCCCGGGCTATGTATCACAATATTTAATCATGTTAATCACAATTGGATATTCATTACCTCTGACAGATATTTTACTGACAAAGTAAAAATTCATTTCTGCCTCATTTGACATTAATAGGATAGGCCTATGTAGCCTACATACAAATAGTTAGTTTTGTAAAATCGTAGGTTATTATTAAAATGTGTACATGGTAACTATTTGAAATCAGTCAAAGCGGTATTGATGAGTGCAAATATATATTTTTTTAATATTTATCATTTCACCCCACTATAATTCTTCCAATTGTTCCATTTTATGTAAGTTTTGATCCATGCTTAAATGCCACCAGATGTCACCAGAAGGCAGTAAACGGAGTCTTAAAATTCAACTTTTCTCGGGTGGCCATGCCCCCAAACCCCCCATAGCACAGCTCGCCGGTGGCGTGCAACGCGCCTGCGGCGCGTGATTGACATGGGACTACAGAACATTCAAATTTAAATTGAAGCCCCCCCCTTCTGAAAAATCCTGGATCCGCCCCTGTGCAGTACAGAATTTTTTTACAATGGATAGAGAGTGCATCATTGGTTAAATACAGTGGAGTTTACATACATGTGGATAACAGGCTGGGGAGAGATGACGGGTTAGGCCTTCGATCCTTGAAAGCCTACACCGTTGGAGTCGCACACAGACTGTAAGGAAGAGACACTTGTGTAGTGTGAATAGTCATGATGAACCCATCTTGCTGCATAGTTTTGTATTTTGTTAAGGTTGTACATATCTTTTGCCGTGTGTTGATCCCAGATAACTGATGCATATTCAAGTTGAGGTCTGACTATTGTTTTGTATGGCTGTGATTTTACAGTTGTAGAGGCTTAATTGTTTGAGGGGTTTTTCAGCATGTTTAGTGTCTTCTGTGGTTTGTTGGCTGTGTTCTGTATGTTTGTTGTCCATCTAAGGTCTAGCTGTAGTTCTATGCCAAGATATGGGTGGTGCGTAACTGGTGAACCTGTGTAACAGTGTTGTCCATCGTGTAGGTTTGTATCATGGGCTGTTTCTTTCTGTGGGCGTGTAAGGTGTGACATTTGTTTATGTTAAAAGACATTTGCCATGTGTGAGACCAGTCAACTAATTTCTGAAGATCTTGCTGGAGTTCTAAACAGTCTAATTTAGAATTTATATCTCTGTATAGTACACAGTCATCTGCAAAAAGCCTAATTTTTTAATTGATGTTTTGGTTGATGTCATTGATGTAAAGTAAGAACAGCAGAGAAAACTGTTCCCTGTGGCACCTGGAAGAGACTGGTACTCATAAAGAACAACTTTCTGATTGCACTTAGTTATCCATTTATCGATTTTTCTTTGAATTCCATAATTTTTAATTTTGATATTAGTTAGGCTAGTTGTGCGCCATGGTGTCGAAAGCTTTTGAAAAATGATTACGAGTGAATATACAATTTACAGGGTCATTTAGTGTCCTTTGGCTACTCTGAACGAATTTATGAATTGTGTGGGTCCAAATTTTTTTATGTGGTCCTATGGGCAATACGATGAGCTGAGAAAATATAAATAATTCATTATCTCTAACGATATTTTTTTTATTCAACATGCAATGTGCCAAAATACACGAATTTGTGCACAAATGCAATGTCTCCAAATATCTAACACCTGAAACATAGACTGTTTTAACATGGAACATCTCTTGGAAATAACTTACCCCCGAGTTATTTTGTAGCGCAATTGTTATGTACAACAGAATTTATTCATCAATAGACATGAAGTCAATATAAAAAGTTGCCAAAGATACATTTACTGAGGTTTTTTAGTTGTCTCACGTCACCCGGTCAACTCGGCAACGCCAGTGTTATATAAACTCCTCAAATTGTGAAGTATTTGTAATCATTTAATTTGAACTGCTATTTTATGATTAAAACAATCACCCCTGAAACGTATTCATTATCTGTATCAACTCAGAAATGCTCATAATTTAGCAAAAATTTGAACATATGTTAAACCGAACAAAGTGCTTGATAAGATGGCCATCCCCCTACCGCATAGGTAAGCAATGATACATCTATTTTAAATACATTAAATAACGTTCCATGTTGTTCGTATTCAACTCAGCAACATTATTATTTCGGTCAGCTCGACAAAGCTTACTAAATTTAGCTTATTTCTGTCTCACTAATGTAATCAAGACTAAAAACGTAACCGTATAAATGTAAAATGCAGTTAAAAAAGTTGTTTTCAATTAAATTAGATTAAGAGAGTATTCGCTTATGTAGACATTTTTACAACAATAAAACAATGTTTCTGAGTTGAACTCAAAAAACGTTGCTGAGTTGACTGAATTCTTCTCTGTGTCTCATTAGTGTAGTTAAAACTGAAATTTTGAACTCTATCAATGTAAAATGCAGTTTAAAAATCTGTTTTTGATCAAGTTAGAGTGAGAGAGTATTGTACAAGTTTTTTGCAGAAACAAAGATACAGATAATACTTAGTTAAATTTCTGAATCAAATTTACCCTCATTATATTGACATGCATGTATTGTACGATGGCCTTTGAAATAATTTTTCAGCATTGAGCCTCTTATGTTCCCATTTCCCTTTTGTCGTTAAACTGACGAACTAAAGCAAATTTCAGAAAATGGGGCTCCCAAGTGTTGAGAGATCTCGTAGATGTGCTTAAAACATGACGTTTACATTGGATTATCGGGTCTTGTCAACTCAGAAACAATAATCTCAACTCAGCAACTATACATAATTTCACAATAAAATATCTGTTCTGTCTTAGTAATTTTTATTTTAAAAAGTGTTATAAATAATGACATATCACAAAACTATCATACAAAGCAATAATATTATCTTTTAATTTGAAAATGATCAAATATATATATATATTCCGTTGCTGAGTTGACATTTTATTTTTACGGTTCTTCACAAAACACACATAATTTTTTTTAAATCTGTTTAAGATTAGGCTCTGATAATTTAAATGTGTATCACATTGACCCTACCCTCAATATCTGACGCTAGTATATATAATTAAAAGCGACTTTTTTTCTTAAAAAATAAAGAGTGAAAGACGTACCCCTTAAATTGTATATTCACCTTTACATCTACTTGTTTCTTCTGGTCAAGTTGATGAAAGTTAAGTCAAACTTATCACAAGACCTTCATTCCTTTTTCACATTTCCATTCATACAGATATAAACTATATCTCAGAGTGAATAACAAAATAAATTTTATGGTAGGCTATATAAAATATTCGTAACGGGCCTACCTATATATCACAGTAGTCAATGGTATTCCATGGAATCATGATGACTAAATCATCATAGATACAGGACGGTCTGCTGACAAATCGACTATTGCAGAAATTATCACAATAATTTTATTCCCTACAAAAACCATCTTCGAACAGCTCAGCAGCTAGCCGGTATCAGCCACCTCAACGCTGTAGGCCGTAGCCAGGCCAACCATATGCAACCTGTCCGGAGAGAGGAAACAAAGCGACCGGACGGGAAACCCAATGACGTCGCAGTGTTTGCTATCAAACATGACAGCTGCAACGCAACTAATTCAGCTGGTCTATCTAGAGTAAATCTTTAAAGTTTAAACTTCACAGTCTCCCTCAATGGAGTATATCGGGCGAAGAAATGGTGCTGAGCAGCCGACCAGACTAATCGCTCAGTTGGCTCTCAAAAGCTGCTATTGATCTTGATTCAATAGCAGCTGGTGGAAGATGATTCCGATCGGGTATGGCTTCGTACAAATAGGAATTTTGTTCCAGCGTGGTGTTAGCTCTAAGGTGCTTGAATGATTTTTTTTAAATAAGTTACAAGTATAACTTGAGGTTACCTCGGGATGTTAAATAAAGATTTCACAGATAAAACTGTGACAGTGACTTTTATCTTACAACTTACACTATTTGCATTTAACCAGCTGAGCTCTATTTAGCATTAAAACTACCGTAGCCAGTGCCAGTTCTCATTTTATGTGATTATCTATCCTCCTGTTTTTCTCATAGCAAAAATGTGAGTAAAAAATATGACAATTCGATACTGGACGAGTAAAATGAAAGGGAGAGTTTGCTGTAAACCATGTTCACGTACATTACTTAGCCTATATAAAATACAGGTACGGTACACCTGCCTAATTATATATTGCAAAACCTAAAAAAACCCATTATATCGTTACTTTCTTTTTGCCAAACATCACGACTTTTTTTGAAAAAAAATAATAGGTTTCACTAAATAGAGATAAAACCAACTACTGACTATATTCTTTGCAGCCGTTTTTTCATGGTGACGCATCTTCCCATCTCCCACATTAATGTTGGTCTATTGATATCGTCATTACATGGCACAAGTACATTATATGCCCTATATGGAAAGAAATAATATTAATTGAACAGCTGTTTAAAGAGGTACATTTGTTACAGTTTTGGACATGATGACAATGTGTTCCAAAGTATGGAGAAGGCAACTTTAATTTATTAAATAATTTAATACATGATTTAGTATTTTATGAGGGACTATCAACCCCATATTTTGGCGATAATTAAAAAAGTAGATTCGAGTTGTTTGTTCTACTAACGGGCTTTCAATAGTATATATGGGCAGGCTCTAATTTGCAAAATAGGCACCAATCCGTGAAAAATAAAGACACTCTGTCAGATAAAGTCACACTCTGATATGGAGTTCCACAGGGCTCTATGCTGGGAACAGTGCTTTTTACCCTATACACTACACCACTCAGCGCTATCATCTCCAGTTTTGACATAAACCACCATCTTTATGCCGATGATACTCAAATTTAAATGTCTCTATCCGTTTCCAACGCTAAAGAATCTCTAGAGAATCTGCAACATTGTGCAATGGCCGTGTCGGCCTGGATGACAGGGTCTAAGCTGAAGCCTAATCCTAGTAAGACAGAATTTCTTCTCATTGAGACCAAACATCAGTGAGAAAAATTCTTAAATAATAACCCATGCTTAATTTTAGGTCAAGACACAAATCCATCTGCATCAGCCAAAAATCTTGGTGTAGTATTCGACAGTAGCTTGAATTTCCGAAAACACATGTAGGGCATGTTTCTATCATATGCGTGATTAGCGTCGAATTAGAAAAAGTCTGTTCTTAGATCTTGCCAAGCAAATTGCAGTTGCACTGTTCAGTAGCAAGTTTATTGTAACTCACTTTTTTACAATATACCAGAGAAGTATATCGCTAGATTACAACGCGTTCAGAACTGCCTTGCAAGAGTGGTAACCAATGTCCCACATTTTAGCCGTTCCACTCCTATTCTAAAACGATTACATTGGCTTCCTGTCAACCTGCATATCTGGCCGATTTACTTCTTCGTCCGAAATGCTCAAAATATCTACGCTCCAAAAATGCAAATAGATTTGTTGTTCCTCGTATAAAAACTAAGACTGGGTCAAGAGCTTTCTCTATGACCCAACCTTATGGAACGCCCTGCCTGTGCCAATACGTAATGCCGAAACAATGTTAACACTCTGGAAATCATAGACTAGGCCCATTTTTACACAACTGGACACTGGGTGGCATTTTGGGGTAAAAGTTAATAATATAGCCATTTTTATAGATTTAAACCTGCTGAACGTGAATCTGTTTGTTACAAAGCTGGTTTTTTTTGTAGAAATGCCTCAAAATATTGAAACATGAAATAAAAATGTCTCCAATTCTGATTGACATAGGTTGTTTATTTTGGTGTATACACACACATTTTCGTAGCCACTGAATTCGATTATGCCACATAGAAGATAATCAGACCATATGTTAAAGAAATGGCATTATTTTGTGCAATGTTTGCGCCTAATCCATGGCGTGCAATTTAACGTTACATAGTAATACAATAATTGTTGCATCAAGGACGCATTAATCCCGAGTTATCCTGGCAAACACCCGTTTGAGCAAATCTCGGTTTAATGTTTGTCCATTGTCTGCGACGCTGGCCCAACAATAAATCAACATTGGCTCAGCGACTCGTGTTTTCTAGGTACACACATAATGTTTCCCATGTAGGCCTAGCACATCGACAGAGCACTGCTGCCTAAATCAAATTGCGTACTTGCTGAAGACTGTACACATATATATACCAGCATCTTTCCATAGTCATCGAGTCTCTTTTTAGTGATAAATTGTATTCATTTATTAGAGACATCTTCCTGGTGGTTCCAGCATACCAGAGCTGAACGACAGACACTGTTAGTTCCAGTAAAATTTCAATTTTCTCTAGTGTTTTAAGTTATTGATGATGATGACGAAGACGACTCCCCGGTCATTTCCAAATATGAGGCTGATGACATATTTCTGTCTCTCATCCATGTGGTTCTAAAGCTCCTTTGAGAAGACAATTAACTCGTCCAGATAATAAAGGATTCAATGTTTCAGAAGCTGGAGCTATAGATTGCATACCAGAGAGCTTGTACATGTTTCTGCGACTATTAGATGGTAATTTAGATGATGGTAAGTGGAGATGACACCGTGTGTGACCTCACCCAATGAAAATGTGGAGTTTTAGAATGATAGAATTATAAGTGTAGCTCAAGACCTCGTATATGGTTGCGGTGCTGGTACAAAATGGACAACAAAACACATAGCACACTCCACATATGAAAGGCTATGGTTTAACGGATGCCTGGGTAAACATGGTAAATGGTGATATCCTATAGCCATGCGTGCTCACAAATTAATATTTCAAGCTCTGTGAAGACTTGCACCCACAGCTAATGGAGTGTATTGATAATTGTGACTCAACATCTGACTTTGAACATCTTATCTTAGCACTGGAAAAAGATCAATTTCTGGACATAAAAGAACAGTTCCTCCTAAGAATGAAGCATAATTTAAATTTTGCCTTTTGGTGGACCTATATAGAGTCAGTCTCACTGTTACTTACATTTTATCAGAGCTCAGGGGGGGGGGGGGGGTGGATGGTGGTATTTGGGATTTGCACCTACTCACATTCCACTCAATGATTCCATTTTTCATGACATACATCATGATACATGTATGACCATCAGAGCTAGAGTCGGTGGGGCCCGGTGTACTTAGCAGACACGCAATCCCTACTCAACAAGTGAAGGAATAATTCAACAATGAAAAATTTGTGGTAAAGCGTTCATCTTCCACATTTAACCAGGTAGATCCTGATCACAGCCAGGAGTGGCAGAATGACACCGTGAAATCCGGGGTGGCATAGTTGGCATAACGCAGACATCTGTTTCGAGTCGCTGGGCACTTTCATGCAATACGAGGTCGTTTATTGCATCAGACACCAGGGCATTGCTTCATTAAAACACATGACGGCTACATGGTGCATAGTGAATGTGTAGTAGGACACAAACACATAGATAATGATCACGAAGATTATCTGTTCAACTACCTCAAACGGTTTAATGTATTATCAAGTGAAGAGTACACAGTACAAAAGTACACTCCAAAATATAGCAAAATATTGGATGAAGTCAATTTATGTCAGAAGGTTGTATGATTTGTGAAATTGGCCTTGAGGTCACTAGTTATTAGTTTTATTGCCCCATTAAGCGCAATAATCCATCAACGTTTACTTCCCTGTATGAAGTAGGGATGACAAACACATTTGCAACGACTAATCACTGCATACGGTGGGGGCGACATGTTGATCTGAAAGGTGTTTATCAACATGCACTTCTACCACATCTTCCACAACAAGTTATCTTACCCACGAGCAAGCAGTGCGATACCTTACTTTATCGAGCATAGGGTCCAACCATTTTAAATAGCCAGATACCTTGAATGTCGCGCGTCGCAAGACCGGCCAATCTGAGAGCCCTTGATGAGGCGTATACAGCTGGCTGAGAGCATAGCTTGCTTGTTTCCAAATAAGAGATTCCCAACTTGTCTACAAATTACATCTAGCAACGGAAACATGTGACTGTGTATGAGAGATGAGCAAGCGGTCAATTTTTCGCGACCATTCAGGACCTATTCATAAATCTGAAACATCCAATGAGGTTTGAATCTCAGACACATCCCCAAGATGACCACGTAGACAAAATAACTGATTGTAGTACTCGATACGACCAGGCTCCTGCGGTATGCACTCGCGTGAGACTGGCCAAGGAAAGATGTTCTACCAGCGCCAGTTGCTTTATCAGATATGAAAGTCGGTATGGTATTGGCTGATACTATTATTGCAAATATTGACTACACAAATAAAATAGATTGTGAAGGTACAACATGCGTAATCATCAATGGACACGCCCTGGTTCGTTCAATTGGAAAACCAGCAGACGCAAAAACATTAGGTGATCTTGGTAATACATTCTCAGAAGCAGTTATACACCTTGGACAATCTTATCAGAGAATTGTTATAAAATTTGATAGATATCGAAGAGAATCAATCAAGTATGCTAAGAACACGCAAAATTCACCCAATATAATAAGGAGGGCCAGCGAAGGTCGGCGTCTACGCTTACCTCACAACTAGGCCAACTTCCTTGCACTCCCAGAGAAAACTGATTTGGGGCCAATTTTCGGTCAAATTAACTTATTCATCGAGCATCAAACAAAATGTTGGTAGTAGTTACTGGTAGATTTCCCCAGGAGGGTGAGATGCAGTGTTCCAACAGTTTTTAATGGTTTAACTTCACCTTATGAGGAGCCCGACACCAGGGTGGTCCTACATGCAGTGCATGCTCAGACAGACAATGTCATTGTATATGCCAGATACACTGATGTGCTTGCTACTGTTATTTCATGCACACTCACCTGAAACAACATGTTCAAACATTTGGATGATGGAGGGTACTGCTAAAAAAGAAAATGTATCACTATCAGGGATGCGGTGGGCAGTCAACCTTGTGGTTGTCTGAATAGTATCCTCGCATTTCACTCTATCACAGGGTGTGACACCATATCATAAATTTTATCAGTTGTCACACAAAGAAGACTGCTTGGCTATCTTTCAAGAATCACCACCAGCTGCTCCATGGCTTATGCGAGAGATATAGAACTGAAATGAAACTAAATGATACAGAATGATTTATTGTTTGTTTGTAAACTCTGCAATATCAGTGACACAGTGCGCTCGACGAACGAAGCACGATTACATTTGTTTGTTAAACAGAAATCTAGATCTTCCACCAACAAGCGATTCATTGTGTCGACACATGAGAAGTATACATCACCAGACCATGGTTTGGAAGCAATTCATTGAACTAAACTCAGAACTGCCTATACCAGACACACTGGGGTGGCTGTCGATCGACGCACAGCTTGTGCCTGTTTGTAAGATTGTAAAGTGTGCCAAAGGGATGTATGGAGATGTTATCATGCAGTGCACAGCTAGTTGACGGACAATGCGTTGCAAATGTCAAAAGTGTAAACTTATTTGTACAGGGGGATATCCGTGCATGGTTGAAGACGCTGTGAGTGGTTCCAATATTAACAGTGAATAAATTGTTTACCGCTATCTTATTGGATGATTGAACTACTTGTTTGTGACTGGTATCACATGGTGACCTGATAATTGATAGTTGCTGGCTTCATAATAACTCCATAATTACAATGAAAAATCATTGTATTTGCTATCTTTTCTAATGCAATGTATGTGTCGCTTGTGGGATAAGATTACAGTGTGACTGGATCTTAAATAGTTATTACAGTGTTAGTTTCTTTTCTATGTCGTGTCATATCCAAAAGGAATCTATGTATTAAAATCACTTTTTTATATTTTCTTATGTAAATTCTACTTTTTCAACATTCGAAATGATAAAATTAAACTCCCTGGTTATGAAAATGTGGGTGTAGACACCAAAATCATTGGCCAATGTCAGATAGAAATGAAGAAATCGTTAATTTCATTTTTTTTATGGCGGCTATTTTGAATTTCCATTTTGAGACATTTCCGTGTGAAATCCAGCTTGATAACAAGCAGATTCGGATTCAGCAGGTCCAAAACCATAAAAATAACTTTTACCCCAAAATGCCTCTGGCACGTTTAAAAAACGTATTTTCACATATTGGGCCTTGTCTATTACTTAAGTTGCACCTATTTGATCTGGCTTTCCCACCCTGACTCCTCAGCAGCCCGGCTCCCTGTGGACGAACGTACTTTGGTCTCTATTATGACACATGATCACGCTAAGGATTTGTGCGCCTCTGAGCTCGGTCCGCCGCTGAGGATATAGGCGCTATAGAAGTTTTATTAATTGATTGTTTGATAGCGTTAGTTACGAATTCACTTTGTATTAGTAAATGGTCTCTTAGATTTTGGTATTTTTTGTACATCATATATGTTGCATAGTGTACTATATAAAGTAGTTGTTTGTTTTACAACATATGATATACCACGAATCAGTGTAATGCTATTCAAACTGGTGTTCTTGCATTCACTCTGCCATGCACAACACTGCCAAGTCAATCACGAGAGAACACCCCTGTCAAGAACACAAACACATTATTGTTGAGTCTGTTGCTAACATGTTTATACAGCAGTTTATATAATACCTTATTGGGTTCATAGGCCTAACATCGGTTAAGTCACAATCATTCATAATTATGCACTACGGAATAATTCACATGGTGTTAAATGATCGAATATAATTAATTATGAAATCCTTTGTAATGCGTTTGATAATTAATTTAAAAAATAACTATTTTTAATGTTTAGGAACGTTCCCATCGCCGCGTTTTTAGACCAGTTGGGACACCTTATTGAGCAATTCGTAGCTTACGTAGGCCTACACCATTTTTATTTTTACTATACATAAAACAAGTAGGCATACACGCTTGACAATGACAAAAGTATTAGGGATTATATGAATGACTATCACCACCTCAATATGTTGCTTATATGCAAAAATATGTAGATGTAGTAAATTAAAGTAAAACATTTGTTATTTGCTAAAACTGTACTTGTATTCAAGAAACAAACTTATTACACAGATGGACACGTGCAGGCCACCAGCTGGGTTAAAATGTCGGGCTGAATAAACTTTAAACAGTAAAATTTGTGTATCTCTAAATTTTAGAGCCACTCCATATAGCGATGACATTATACTAGAGTCACATGGGGAAAGTGGCAGACATTACTGTATAGTAACAAATGATCAGGTATAGTTACCATCAATGAATATAGCTACGCCCAACAAAAAAAATCTATATTTACACAACAATAGAGAATGAATTGACAATGTTTTGCATCCTGTTTAATGAGTATCTTCCACTCTGTCACGAGATGTTTTCTGGAGGTCTGAAACGATTTATACCATTTTTGCTCGTAGCCTAAGATGCTTTTGTAAAACAGCTTAAAAATACTGTGTGACACTCCACTCTGTGATGTGAATTACTATCTCCACCAGCCTTCGTTTTTATCTCTTCGGCTTCGTTTTTTTCTCATACACTGATTTCAGACTTCCGTGTAAATGTAGCTTTAATGTGAATGTGACTTGTTTGTATCTTTTGATATAATTTAGATAAAAACATAATGAACAAATGGTTTTGACAAAAAATTGTTAATGCTACTCCGTGACATGCCACTCCCTGACGTCATAGAGATAGAGTGACAAATTACTATATCTAACTTCCATACAAGCTTCGTTTTTTCCTATACACTAAATATAGACGGGGCAAGTAAAGATTACTCATATTTGGTCATAATGAGTATGCTAAGATAATTCAGATAGATAGTATATTTTTCAAATGGCAATATACAACGCAAATGTCATTTATCACTCCATGACAAAAAACATAACTTAAGCAAAAATGACATCAAGAAGCATTTCTGGACATAAAATGCACATCCGTCGTGGAGTGGAATTGTAGCCCAAGCATGGCTGTTTTAAATGTATGTGTAGCAAGTTAAAATAGTTGGGTTATCACAAAGTATATTGTAAAAAGTGGATTTATTGAACTTGATGGAAGCTACGTTTGCCCTTGCAAAGTGACCCTTATTAAAAAATATACCCATATATTCAGCCTTGCGCAAGTGTCCCATAATTTGTTTTACATTGTTCTAGTTAGTTAGTTTGCTGATATCTTCATAGACACCTTGCTGATCTGCATGCCAGTACCGAGAGCCTCCCAGAATATACATTCGTGAGGTGAACGTGGACAAGCATTCCCATTCCAGAACTCAGATGTTAGCAAGGCAAAAAAACATGTGTTGTGCCACCAAGCTCCATAAAAAAAATCAGAACAGCTGCCTGGGCTGTTATCATTGTCCATATCATAGGTGGAGAAAGAAGCGCCGTTGCTTACAAAGCCTGGTTCTGATGTCGATTCTCCACCCAGCCCATCACCCGCATCACCACTGTACCCAGACACAGACAGTCTGAACAAATCGCCAGCGTCACCAACAGAGAAATGTTCATAGTCAGCATAAAAGTAGCCAGTACTTGGATACCAGATGTCCACATGGAGGCGGTGTGGCTTGCTAGTGGTCAGTAGATTTATCCAGGTGTTACCCAACCAGTGATCCTCAGCAGCATTACCAAATCCAGAACTATATGCATTCCAGTCCTGATGAAAAGACTGAGCTCCATCCGCCCTATACAACAGCCGGGTCCATACATACAAGTCTGTGAATTCGCAATACACTTCATGGGTAGTGGCGCCATTTCCTCCTGGTACAATGGTGTACACACCATCTTCACGCTTGCCAATGTCCCGAAAATCACTGCAATCAGCTGTAAAAATCAACTCTCATTGACATTAAGTAGTTCTGCTCTTTGAGCAACATATTTTTGATACAGTCCTATAGTAATTTAAGTCATTTCTGTAAGTCTAAAAACATAGACATTCAGTTAATATACCACATTAGAAGCTATAGGAGCGTTGTAGGGGACTACAATTTAAAAAAAAGTATACATTATGATAGCCAATAATTAGTATTAATGATAAAATATGTTGGTTCAGCTGATTTAGTTTACCTGGAAATGAGGCGCCATCCCACGCTATATCCAGATACTGAAATATGAAACAACATCAGATTAATTCATTTTTTCAAAATTGAATTTTGCTGTGCTTTATCGTGCTCTTGGGACTTTGTCAAGTATCCTCATATCAGGTGCAATTATAGTTCTACTATTTCATGTATGAATTAAACTGGTATGTGAGATACTGTGTTTGAAAGCTACGTTTGATTTTCCTTTTTCCCACTCGGCCTCCACTATCTCCTCAGCCCTGCGTTTTAAATCTCTCAAATAATACGGTTTTTGCAATATTTTAATAATAAGTTTAGTTTACAAAAATCAAGAAAATTGTGAAACTTGTAGTCCCAGTTCTTAAATAAACAGGGTGACTGGTTTCTTATTTCCTATAGGAGGGAATATATGTTTTAGACAGAATCGTAAAAAGGTTTTAAAAAAGGAATGTTTCCCATGCCATGTTGACCCAGAAAACATGAGACGTCGGCACAACGTTGTTTCACTTTTGGCCCACCGTCTACGACGCTGGCCCAACAGTAAACCAACGTTGTGCCAACGTCTCATGTTTGCTAGGTAGTGAATGATGAGTTTATAAGTATGTTGCCAGAGAAAGAGGTCGCCACAACTGAGAATCACAAAAACACATCGTCCTCACAAATGTTTTCCCTTATCAGGACATCTTTTTCAAAAGAGATTGCTTAAAAAATGTGAACCATTGCGTTTTTATAGTGCGACTGTGTTTGAAATAAAATGAATCGGGCTTTAGGCCACCTTTGTGCACATATAGGCTAAACTGGGCCAGGAGAACCTCCTGAGGATGGTGAGTTGATTGAGATGACACTGCCCTCCAGACACAGGATTCGAAATTCGAGCCCTGGCGGTCTGAGGTCACGGAGGCTCCCCACAATACTGACTTTCACACGTGGATGGAGAAGAAACATTTTTGTTTCTTTCAAACCGTCCCCGCCCGCGACTGTGTTTGAAAGCTACCCATTGGACACACGACGTTGTTGCGACGTTCAATCAACGTCGCAACAACGTCGTGTCACGTAAATTAAATTTGTCTATCATATGATGATACGTCCATGTCATTAAAAAATCGATGGTGTGTTGTCCTATGGCCTATATCTCCCTTTAACCCTTTCAGTGCGAGGACCGTACGTCAGAATCTTACGTCTGCAGAGTCTGATTCTGACGTATTTAATACGGTCCCCGCACTGAAAGAATTAAAACATTTAAATTGGCCGTAGACCCATACCATAGGTATTCAAATGAAGCGGAAAGAGCATAACTATGACATTCATCACGATTTCAAATGGAAAAAAACACCTTTGGTCTCAACACGACGTTGTTGCGACGCTCAATCAACGTCGCAACAACAACGTGTGTCCCAGTGGGTGGTACCTCAATTAAAGTATGGCTTATATAAAAATATTTCAGCACTGTAAGGGTTAATTTAGTGTCCTCATAGAGAGCAAACAAAGACATCAGTCAAAATCAACAGTCAAAACACAGTATCTCAAAGGTTTTTTATAGAGAAAAGCTGTCCCAATTGTGCCTCCCTTTTTTCACATTTGTTTTGCATGAATATCTCACCTTCGGTCTGTAGTGATCATAGGTTTTGTCACTCACAAGCCCATAGTTCACCACGGCGGACATCAGGTTACAGTAAACCTTGTTTTGCTGTCTGACCATTTCAAACAGCAGACACTCCTTTTCAGCTGCACATAGCTGGGAACATTGAATGGGACTCTTGACCACGCTCGTATCCAAAACAAGTGCACCTTCAAGCAGACGTTGTCCAGAAAAACGTACAAATTCCAACTGACGAAAATCGGGAGATCCTGTTAATAAAAACCGCTTTATCAATCATCAGTATAAACTAAACTATTGAGCTCCAAGCATGACTTGGATCGTTCCTAATACATTTTTTAGCAGGTAAAATCACTGATATTGGGAATAAAATGTGTGCTTCAATGTCAAGATAGGCAAATTTTTGGTCTCAAATTAAAATAATAAAAGTAATCTTAAGCCACTTGAAGTTGTGGGTCGCGGCAAAGAGACACAACTTCAAGGGGGTGAGAATTTAAATAAGAAAACAAAAATCCATTAAATGAGAAACGGTGTAATTCATCACAATAAAGAGGTCCTGAGCTTCCATATGAAATAATTATTTTATGGAAAAATTCATTCACCTAGAGGTTGGAGCTGCGGCAGAAATTCACATTTCAAGTGGAATGAAAATTATTTTATTAGACAATCAAATTACTGATACTGGGGGATGGATGAAATGGGTGTTTAAACATCAAGATTTGCAAGTTTTGCGTCTCTAATTAAACAAATATGAGTACTTTACACCCACTTGAAGTTGTACTTCGCGGTAGCAAGACACAACTTCAAGTGGGTAAAGATAACTGAGCGGGTAAAGGGTTAACAGTACTGAAATACAAGCTGATTGTGCGTATGTTGAGGCATAGGTTTAATTAATCAGGTAGGAGAGCAACCCCCATTTAGAAGTAGGCCATGGGCTACAAGCCCCCCCCCTCCCACACACACAATTAACCCACACCAATTATTTTTTTAAATCTTGATGTGTACAACACATGAGATGTAACAGAGAATTAAATTCCCGTTCTAATGAGAGTGCAGTTGAATAAGTAGTCGTCTCTCCCCATGCGCTCAAGCATGATTTTTTTTATTAAATAATCAAAATGAAAAACAAAACAAACGATTCAACATGGTGAAAGGAAACGACTTAATAAAACGTAATTATTGGACATATCCATATCTGGCCTATATTTTCTGAACTCATATAGGGGTTTGCTTAAACATGAGTGTTATTTATATATATTAATGAAAGAATATTGAAGCCTTTCATGAAAAAATGTGTATTTAGCTTTAATAGGATGAAATTAATCTGAAACATGATTTTCTGTATTACCTAGTCTATTTTTTATATTTCCATGAAACAAATGTTGTTTTTATATCATAGTTCAGATGCATAAAAAACATTTTTGTCGGTAATCATATGACATATTGAAGGTCAAATTTAAGTCATTTTTATCGAAAAACGTGACAGATAAATCTTCTCCAAATCATGCAGAAACCGAAAATTGAGCGTGAATGTGCAACAACAATATAGAAAAGATGTGGTTTTGGAGACAATTTTTGGTTTTGTTTATTTGAAGGTGAAGGACACCAAATATAGAATGTTATCCGACACATCAAACTCAGCACTCCCAAATTATGTAAAAACAACGGAAAAAATCTGCAATCAAATGTCGAGCAAAGTTTAATGTTTCATAGTTCAGCCCAGGCTGAATACAGACATTTTCAAAAAATAGATCAAATGTAGATATGGTCATTAATTATGTTTTATTAAGTCTAATTTTCCATTCGCCATGTTGACTAGCTTGTTTTGTTGTCGATTTTGATCATTTTGTAATAAAAAAATGTTTCAACGTATTTCTAGAGAAACTATTTGATCCACTGCACCATGCAATACATCACCTTTTATATGGTATATTGCATGTGTAGATTGGTAAAACAGAACAGCAACAGCAGACGTTGTTGTTGTTCTGTTTTTCCCTCCTGTTAGACAGGTTCAGGGGTACCCCGATATAAGCAGTCAACATATAATGGTCGTCTCTATTTTTTTGCTGTTAACATCTTCTTTTTTGTTTTGGACATATCAAGGTTTAAAAAAAGTTGGTGTGGGTATGTTGTGGGGGGGGGGGGAGGGGGGTGTAGCTAAGGTGGTTGTAGCCCATGGGCTAATAGTAGAACCTTTACACTTATATAATAATCATCGATGTCGTCTAGCGACACTTCAGATAATTTCGCGTCAGAGGCTTGTGCCAGTTAGCAGGTGATTATTGTCTTTTAATCACCTGGCACAAAAAGGGCTACCTTTTTCAGGTCTGTCCAGTCATCTCGGCCTCTTGTTAAGAGTTTCCGTAGAGGAGGAAATGTTACAATTAATTAATATTGAATTGAATACATGTATAGACGCCAAATCATACCAACATTGTATGGTATACAAATGTTTTATGTTTGCTGGGTATGTGCTGCCGAGAGGCTGGGTGTATTGGACATGGTGTGTATATGCACTGACCGGTCGCACATTTTCACGGGAGAAGCAAATTTAGGGGCTTGGCTAAAAGATATTGAAAGATATTGATGTTAATCATTAATTTGACTGTGATTGAAATTGTGATCAACACAATGCTAATATACCCATGAAAAAGATGAAAAAGATAAAAAAGCACATTGTGGAAGTAAACCATCCCTTTTCTCGCAAATTCTCCCGGACGGAAGCTCTCACACATCAATGGATGTTGTGAGATTTAATGTTAGCAGTCCATGCTCTCCATGTCTATGTTTTAAGCAGAAGTAGCTTTTGAATGTTTGCTTTGTCTACTCTCGACGACGCTGGCCCAACATTGGGCCAACGCCCCATGTTTGCTGGGACACGATTTGTTAGGACTAAAGCAATAAAATAGCATTAATATAAAATATAATTATTGACAAATTAACCTTTTAAGCGTGGGGTTGTTTTTAGTCTCCGCACTGAAAGGATCAAAATATCTATAATGGCCGTAGACCCATAAAATAAGTATTCAAATGAAACGAAAAGAGCTAAGTTAGACATTGTCTGATGATTTCAAACTCGTGTACCATTTCAACTCCACTGAGAGCATACAGTCCTACATCCATTTCGGCGCATTGCATTCATCGTGCACATTGCCAACTCTATCCTACCAGCTGCTCGTTTACATATGAGTCAAGTGAAGCATGTAAAGGTAAAGTACCTTGCCCAAGGACACGGACATTGAAACAACGTCCCAACGTTGAAAGGGGATCGAAAACATGATATTTTTGTGAATGACTTGTCTCATGCGGTCTTTGAACCCACACGGCTGGTAAATCTCTTCTACGTCTCTTAATGTGATTCGGAAGGTTTATATACATGTATATACAGTTCGTTGTACAATATTATGCTCAAAATATGAACCTATTAAAAACTAGAAATAATATTTTGTAAACATAACCGTATTGGTCTCCCTCATGGCGCAGAATCCTATCTTCAACGTGTAGACCTAATCCTTCCACTACCATCGCCGGTGCTGGCCAACATCCATGCAATACTAAGTCAGTGTAGGTGTCTGTGTACGCGTCTCTTCGATGTACCCCGTACACACGATGTATAGCCTACCCACCCAATACTGTTCAATGTTTGGCCAGCTTTGCAGCCCATTGCTGGTTCAATGTGCGGTCAGTTGTCAGCAAACACATGGCATTCACCCAATGCTGTTTCAATATTGACCCACAGTCTTCGACGCTGACCCAACATTGAAACAGAATTGGGTGATTGGCTTATGTTTTTCTCTGACTGCCATGTGGGTGACGCTTTATTCCCCGGAATAACCAGATAACGGGATACATTGGTCCGATTGTGAAATAATGTTGGGTACAAAATGTCAACCGTTTCCCACACACAGCACCCTTCTTCCCCTTAAATAGGACACAAACTCGGGCAAAATAAATTTAATAGGTTTCTGGCCTACGGCCAGGCCTAAAAATAAACTTTTGTGAACATTGTCACCATTCGTCAACGACATCAACTTGTCTTGAGGTTTATGCACACTTTAAAGGGACTGGCCCAGGCTAAAATCATAAAAAAATCGTTGATTTTATTTTGGCTTCTTAATATGACCATATGATGTAAACATGTCCATAGACTAGAACTGCAAAAGTTTTTTTAATTTTTGTGCTGCGCATTCACCAGTTAGACTAGATATAGAGACGAAATTCCTGATTTGCTATTATTGACAACCATGTCAAAAATTAGAAATACGGGAATTTCGTCTCTATATCTAGTCTAACTGGTGAATGCGCAACAGAAAAATTAAAAAACTTTTGCAGCTCTAGTCTATGGACATGTTCACATCATATGGTGATATTAAGAAGCCAAAATAAAATCAACGATTTTTACATGATTTTAGCCTGGGCCAGTCCCTTTAAAGTGTGAAAAATAATTATTATATGATTATAGGCCTAGTTACTATGACAAAGACAATTAACTTACCATTTATGTTAGGGCATAGACATAGGTAGATCAACGAGAACACAATCTGCTTCATGTCCATCATGGAGATATATCTAGATAATTCAAATACAAATCCTGAAATGACAGCCAGACTGCTGGTGTTGTTTCTTTTAAAGTACCAGTGTGGGATCTCGAGAGAAAGAAACAAGACATCATCGACCTAATATTGGACCAATGTTGGTGCACCGTCTACGACGCTTGTCCAACATTGGTCCAACATTGGGTGGATGTCTCGTGTTTGCAGGGGGGAGAAAGAAACGAGTTATCAGCTGGCGTGGTCACATGATGGTCACATGATCACTCATTTCTTTGTATTCTCTCATTGTTTTTCCCTCCCTCATGGTAGGGCCATACCACCAAACACGATACGTTCACCCATTGGGTTAATCATGTTAATGTATCGTGTTTAGTTGGGATAATCATTGACGTTTGCGGTGGTGTGCCTAAATAAATACATCTTGAGCATCTGTTTTGAGGGAAAGACTTGCATAAATTTCTCGAATTACGTGCGATATAACCGGAAAAAATACATAATATTTAGCTATATTAATTGACTTTCATTACAAAATGTAAATGCATAGGCAATCCATGCAGTAGACATGGTAAACTAAAGTTACTTGTTTCTTCCCCGTTTTCCGCTACACAGGTATTTTTCTTACATTTAATTTGCGATTTACACTGTTGAAAACAGGGCCGTGAATAAAGCTTGATCTAAGTGAGGCAAACTTGAAATTATGCAAACCTAAAGAACCGTTGGGGTTTAAGGTCACCTTTGTGCACATGTAGGCTAAACTGGGCCAGAAGAACCTCCTGAGGATGGTGAGATGAATAAGATGACAACACTGTCTCCAGACACAGAATTTGAAACTCGAGCTCAGGCGGTATGAGGCCGAGCACGCCACCTCTCGGTGACGCTCCCCACAATATTGAATCTTTACAATTTACAAGCGAGCGGGGAAGAAACATTAGTTTCCTTGAAACTTGAAGCAGGTAGCCGAGCGCCGTGTGCAGATGTAGCCCACAGTTATTGATAGGGCAGCCAAGCAGGCAGCTTTAACTGTTTAACCACTGCACCGTTGGGCCCCGTCCTATTTAAAATTGAAACGCCATTTCTTGTAATCTGACTAGGCCTGTATATTATTATTGCAAAGAAATATATCATATATCGTTTTCATCATATTTATCTATTTACTTATTACTTATGACATGTGTTATGATGTTTACTAGTAGACCTAGGACTATATCATATATTATTTCCGATGTCAAAAGTGGACAAATACATTTTAAATTGTGTTTTTCTCTAAACGTCAACATTTTAGAAATCCAAAAATGGAATAAGAAACATTCACATTATTTGCAATATATGGAATCGTGACTTCGTCGCTCAACGCCATTCGACTATGTTCAATCATAGATCGTTACCCGATAACTAAACAAAATAACCCACCATGCACTATCATCCCACCCTCAAGGCATAATCTGTACTCGCTCATTCCTCAATACAGAGTTTTTTGCTGAGAAACCGGTGGGCGTTTTTGGCAGAGGGTGTGTTTTAGGCATGTTCCCCTACTTACGCTGCAAGTGAAATTAATGTACTGCAGTTAACAATCCTTTACTAACCTTACTATAACGCTAAAACTGCAAGTGATATAACATGACAACTGTCCCGAATCTAACAAACCCAATATCAAATTATGTAGATAGAAATCAAATAAATATAATCGGGAATTAATGAAGTAAAAACATAAAGTTAAAATAACTCTTCGTGCAGGGCATTTGTCATCGGGACCGAAATCATCGGAAAAGAACGATTGACATTTTTTCTTGATTTACAAATAAAGATATACACATTGTTACGGGGTGTTTATGATGAAATTACACTAGGGGGAATTAATTACCGAAATGGATATATCAAAATTTGGGACGTAACATACCGATCCAAAAGACTAATATGAGACAGACGAGGTTGAGCTGACGGTAATGATTAGAACAAAACAATTCACATTCATTGACATTTTAATTTCATGAATCATACAAACAGTACAATGTGGTATATATGACAAACTCAATCTTCAACAGTCCGGAATATGAAAAGAGAAGCAAACTTTAATACATAGAAAATATGCCTCAAATATCAATAAATGTTCGAGTTTGACAATCACTCAAAATGCCTGATTAACGCAGATAATATTCTCATAAAATGTTATCTGCGCTATCTCAAACCATTCCAAAGATAAATTTAAATAATCCTGTGCTAAACAATATGAAAGAGAATTAGTTACTTGTCTGGCAAAGATGTACCAACATTACTAAACTATATGAAACATCAATATCAAAGTTAACAATATCACACTCTCGGTAACAATAATATAATTATCTCAATCACACATGAGTCATTCATCAGCACACACAACAAAATAATAAAAACAATAATACCCAAATCCCAGCGACCTGGAAAATAGACAGCAGGAACATGCTAGGCCCGTAAATTCGAAAGATCTTGTTCTCGAGAGCCGAAACAGAAAAGTGTTGCCTCATAACGCCGATACAAGACTACTTAAAGGAAAACCTCAGTCATACACAATTATACGTTGCATACAATTCTAATACGTCCACTATACGAGTTAATCATGCTCCACTGCTTCTGCAGGTAGGCCTTCTGCATTACTATTGGCATTGGAACAACATTGGCCCAACATATATTTACATGTCAGCAGTAAACCAAATACATTACTAATGGCGTTGGAACAACATTGGCCCAACATGTATTTACATCTCCTACGGTAAACCAAGTACAAATACCGTCAACACATTATGTTAATCCCGCAAAAACATAGATATATTATTTATCTTCCTTTAGGGTTTTCAATGTTTTAAATTGCTAGTAGAAATCTATAGGGGCCTAGATTTATCAGAATTATCAAATTAAAATCAACATCTCAGAATCATTCTTCCAATTGCATACTTTATGTGTTTATGAAAACCAGGGCAATCTATCACACGATAATAATTAAATCAATAGATTACAATTGTTTTGACATTTCTAGTAAATGCTGGTGGAGTGTAATTCATAATGCAGGTCTACATTTACAAAAAGTCAGTAACATTATGTGGTCAAAATAATCATTTAAAACTTTGTTTGTTTGTGGAATTATGCCACTTGAATCAAGTGAAATATTTAAGCAGTGGACGTTTTTTTATAAGTGTGCTCCAATTTTGCCATAATTAGCCATAATTAGCCACACACATGTCAGCAAATACGTTTTCTCAAATAAAGCTACACAAAAATGCAATGCCTCGTTTTAGTGTGATTTTCACATGAAATCTATTTTTAGTATTATTTTAAAAATTAAAGGACATCTCTAAAGTAAAAAAGTCAAGTTCAAGATCAATAATTATGTAAAAATAAGTTTTTAACAATTAAACATAGGAAAGACAGTGAGACCTGTGATTAGCTGGCTCAATGTTGAGATAATGTGTGACATTGGCCCACCACCCAGCAAACACGGGGCATTCACCCAAAGCTGTTTCAATGTTGGGCCAGCGTCGAAGACGGTGTGCCAACATTGAAACAGCTTTGGGTGAATGCCCCGTGTTTGCTGGGCAATAACCCGGAATTAAACTGGCATGTGTTTTTGTAAGCAACCGAGGTACGCCCTGTCAAATCTGTTTATTACATTAATTTACGGCTATATTATTTTTGCAAATGCACAATCCCCCCCCCCCCCCCGGATAATTAGTGCGATATTGGACATTATAGTGGAAAGATAAGCCAACCACTTCGTCATTCAGTTGCAATTTATATTAGGGGGTAGAATATCATACTTAGGCGAGCTTGGTAGGCTAAGTGTTAATCAATAGTTATACAAATATTTAGAAAAACAGCAAGGAGTAATTTCCATCTTGCTTATTCAGATGTGATAATTCGATATGTGTTGTCTGTTGTTGATGCATTCACCACCTATATATTCTATTCTCTCCATTTAATGTTGGCACGCCGTCTGCGACGCAGGATCAACATTATTCCAACATTGTGTCATTGTAGCAGAGCTTAGCCGCTTCCCATAAAAGGCGAGATATTGAACAAATGTTGTTTAAATGTTGGGCCAGCATCGCATCGTGTGCAATCTTTTTTACACAGCGTATTTTTGCAAAAATATACGTTTTCAAAATGTAATTATTAGATTAACTAAGCATCCACCACAAAATATTTTATAAATTTGAGTTTTTTTCTTTGGTCCGAAATTTTCTTGAAAACGCATTATATACGGTCCCGGCAGCATAAGGGTAAATGATATCTGATCAGCTCAGATCTAACCAGTCTGAACCGAGCCGAGCAAAAACCTGTTGCCCCTCACATTGCTGAATTTATTTTCTATTAGCCATAGACGCCAAAGGGTTTTTTATTTTTAAATTATCATAAATATCTTAGTCAGTTCTTTCCGCTCCATTTGGGTCTACGGCCATTAGATTTTTTTTTGCTGTAGCACTCGCGTGAGACTGGCCAAAGGAAGATAGACACAACTAGTGTGAGACACATTACTGTGTAGCATATTTAGGACCCGCCGGAGGCCGGTACTATCAACTGTAAGAGGGGGTAATACAGGGTTGTATTTTCCATGAGTAACAACCAAGCAGTCTGTAGCGTTTCATATTTTAAAAGACATAATAAACGTAATCGTTATCGTCCCTGTAACAATTTAAAATTGTATAAGACAAATACATCACAGATAAACGGAATGATAATAAAATTAATACATAAAACGAAATATACCTTTAACCATTATTCATTGTTACTCAATTTATGAAAATCGTAGTTTACAAATATTACATTAATACATAGCAATCGAATCGGCGTAGCCTTAATTATGTAACTACAAATTACAAATTAACTATCATCAAATTCACATTACCCTATATAACAAAATAATAGTTAATATAAACGGCGCTGTCTATAAATTAAGAAAATCTATGCACACTAATTGTAGTGGTTGTGAATTTAGAATATTATATTGACAAGTGGAGCTTTGACTAAAACATTAGACCTTAAACACTTTGGCAATATTACCTGCCATCTCTCCTCACCAGCAACTGAAGTGACCCTGTGTAAAATACCTCGTTTAAACTTGAACTTTTTCAAAATCTTTACAGAATCTCTTAAGTTCATTGCCAGGTTTCATGTTTTTAAAGTTAGGTTTTTTTTTAGCTGCATTTATCAATGTTAAAATTCTGCCAATATTAAGGTCTTCTCTCTGACATTTGCGTGTCTCACGGACATCAGCCACAATGTCAGGAGTAAAATTATCATGTATTATGTTTTCTGATATACATATTGTCTCAACTAGCAGTGAATTGGTTAAAGCACAAGCAATAGCATTTAGGATATATCTTTATCAATGAGTTTATTGCATGCGTTCTCCCCATTATCCTTACTTGGTAATCTAGATAAAGAGCGGTATTTAATTTCCAAGTCATACGATGTCAATGCAGCTAGCCAACAGTGGCCGGTTGCATCTAGTTTTGCTGAGGTGAAGCAAAAGGTGAAGCAAAATGTAGGTGAAGGGATTATTGTCTGTATAGACACAACACTTATGTTGATTCCCATATGGGTAATCACTAAATTTCTCTGTGACTGGTGACTGCCCATTTTAATGCTAAAAATTCTAGTGTATGGGCATCATAATTACTTTCAGCTTTGGCAAACCCCTACTAACATATGTGATAATTTTTTATGCTCTCCCTGTTTCTGTGACAGTACGGTACCTAAACCTTTAGAGCTAGCATCAGTTTTTATACACTGGTGAATACACTGGTTTAGCTATCTGAGCAAAATTAGCAAAAACACGTCTGTAGTAGCTTGAGAAACCTACGAATGTTCTAAGTGATTTGACATTATGTGGTTGTGGCCAATTTGTCACTTTTTCAATTTCACTAGGATGAGTACCTATTCCCTCTTCAGATATAATTTGACCACAATACAAGAGTTTCCTCTTAAGTAAGTGAAATATTTTCCCATTCAGTTTTAGATTATGTGATCTCAATTTTCAAAAAACTTTATATAGGCTATCAAAACACTCTTCAAAAGCTCTACCAGGCACATTTGTGTCATTTAAAAAAGCAATTCACCCATATATTGTGCCATCAATCGTAGAAATGTTGCCGGTGAATTCAAAAGACCGAAAGGCATACGGACAAATTCGATCAAAACCTAAAGGACCGACGATAAAATTGTAATTGACTTTTGTTCCTCTTTTATCTCAACCTGATAATTACCCTTTGAGAGGTCAAGACTAGAATAATATTTTCTACCTTCAAAATGATCTATTAACTCGTCTATGCGTGGTAATGCATACAAGTCTTTTAGGCCCTACTGTGCGTTTATTTAACTGCCTGTAGTCTACACAAAGACGCAGGTCTCCTGATTTTTTTACGCACAACATCTACCGGACTTGCAGATTCTTAAATTATGTTACACCGTTTTAAATGTAAAAGGTGCTCTTTAACCACTACATAAAGCGATGGAGGGATATGGCGATGCCGCTCCTTAAAAAGAGCATCATCAGTAAGATATATTTCATGTTTTATCAACCTCAGTTATGCCTGAGTTTGTGTCCTATTTAGGGGAAAGAGGGGTGCTGTGTGTGGGAAACGGTTGAAATGTCTGTACACCAGTCTTTATGAACATGTCGAATATAACGTTTCAGGTCCTTAGGTTAAATACTTTTGTCTTTAACAAGTGTTCAGAAATAATAATTTTCACGACTATATTTGTGGTTAAGTCTATAATAAGAGCTTAAAGGGTTTTGGTCGGAATAATGTTGGCCCAGCGTCGCAGACGGTGGCCCAACATTATTTCACAATTGGGCCAATGTATCTTGGTAATGTGTAGTGGCCTTTCTGACCACGGGGGATGAAATTGTAACCCCTATAGCCATTGCCGCAAAGTAACTTATGTATACTAATATAATGAATCGGGCTTTAGGCCACCTTTGTGCACATATAGGCTAAACTGGGCCAGGAGAACCTCCTGAGGGTGGTGAGATGATTGAGATGACACTGTCCTCCAGACACAGGATTTGAAATTCGAGCCCTGGCGGTCTGAGGCCGAGCACGCTACCTCTCGGTCACGGAGGCTCCCCACAATACTGACTTTCACACGTGGATGGGGAAGAAACATTTTTGTTTCTTTCAAACCGCCGAGACCGGGAACCGAACCCCGAACTCTGGCGTGAAAGGCAGCGGTGCTAACCACTACCCTAGGGCCCCCGCCCAACTTATGTATACAGAATGCTTGTTGCTAGGCCATCGTCAGACACGTTGGATAAACATTGAAGCAACATTGGTTAGCCGTCCAGTGATTGCTGTAGACGCTGGTATAGAAGAATCATGCGTTCGATAGTGTTGGAGTGGTGTTGAGCCAGCGTCGTACACGATTGACCGGCATTGAACCAGTAACTAAAGTCAATCTCCGCACTGTAAGAGTAAACATATTTATAATGGCCGTAGACCCACAACATACGTATTCAAATGAATCGGGAAAAGCTAACTAAGACATTTATGATGATTTCAAATTGAAAGAAACATTTTGAGCTCCATGGTTCATACAAAAATAACTCAGCGTTGTAAGGTATCAAACCAAATAAAATGTCACAAAAAATGATAAAATAGTGTGTGAGATGGTCATTTGAGTAAATATAACAATTTTGGATATCCCTATATTCTCGTACATATAACTATTGTTATCATTTGAGCAATGTCTGCGTTGAATGAATGAAAAAATAGAAACAAACAATTCAGGAGGACAATGATTAACACCTAGCCATTTATGTAAAGTGTCTTTTATATTGCACGGCAAACACGAAGACGATGGGCCAACATCAACCCAACATTGAGTCAGCGTGTCGTGTTTGCTGGGTGGGCCTATCCCGAGGTGTGAATTACATTTACTGCCACATTTTCCGTCACATGCTAAATGCAAATGAACCGATTTTATTCAAGTAAAATGTTACAATGACTTGTCACTTGAATTGGCATAAAATATGAGTCTACTGAATATTAGTTTTATCGTGAATTAAATTTTCCTATTGATTACAGTGTTTTTGAGTTTTTCGTGCCACTGCCAGATCCTGCTATCCTCTATGGGTGCTAAGTATGGAGCATGGAATGTCTGATGTTTTAGAATATTTTCACCAATTTTTTTTTGTAAAAATATGCTCTAAATATAACACGGTATGATCTATGGGGCCTGAGGCTTACTCACATTAACCCAGAAATCGGGGAATTATTTTTGTACAAACCATGGAGAACAAAGGGTTTTTAAAACAATTTTCAATCATCATAAATGTCTTAGTTAGCTCTTTCCGCTCCATTTGAATACCTATGTTATGGGTCTACGGCTATCATAAATACTTTTAATCTTACAGTGAGGAGATCGCATTTAGACCGCTAGACGTCGGAATCTGAGGTCTACATACGTCAGATTCTGACGTCTAAAGTCGGTCGCTTTAGGCTTAAACATAAAATAAAGTTTAAAAATTGACATTTATATGGTTGACATTTATATTTGGAGAGCCAAAGACGTCAATGGTAACATCAATAATTCCAAGAAGAAAATACAGTAGACTCCCGCCAATGCGGTCAAGTACGGGTCAGAATTTTTTTTACCGTAATGGCGGTCCGACCGCATTAGTGATCGGCTAATAAATAACACGTGGCGTCCTGCTATTTGATATCAAATCAATTATGTATACTAGTATATGCTCCAAATAATAAAAAGAATAATAACAATAGTAAAATGTGTTCAAAGTTTATTGCCGCTGTTTAGAAAAGCAGTGTTTTTATTTAGTGCAAAGTTAAAATTTATTATACAATTATGCACATTAAAATAAAAATTAATTTTAGGAAAAACATATTCTTTTAAAACGAATATCACAAAACAGCTTACTGCCGTTTGAAAAACGAATTAATGGAGGATAGTTGACCGGTGGATTTTATTTTCACACCTCAATATTGAACATAGATCGGAGAATGTCATCTAGACCACGGTCTGCTGTAAAGTCTTTGAGAACAGAAACCGCTGTCATAGCCTCATGGAATTAGTACTTTTTTTCCATCAATAAAAGTTACACAGACAGTGTATGTCCAGAAGTAGCGGGACGCCTAATCAGCAAACAATTACCCCTTAAACGTCTTTATAACTAACGCAGACAAATTCTTAAAGTAACAAATAATTTAAAAAAATTATCAATATTACATTATTTGTTATATTTTCTTTTTGAAATTATATTGTGCTTGCATTATTTAACATGTTTAATTATGCTTATTGACGATACCAGATAATTAATGCATGAAATAAAAAAGAGACTGCAGCACGCAGACAGTGTATAGCAAGAAGTTGCCGGACGCTTTATCAACAAACAATTAACCCTTTAACTTCTATATAACTAACAGATCAATCGTATATTTTAATGTAGAACATTTAAACACATTTTTTTCATATGTAGTACTGTGTGATTCGATGTTATCGTCACCACAGGACAATAAAGTTATCTCACATGTTTGTAATGTACGCATTGCACATGTGTGGAAAACATAGGTGACAGTTGTTCAATATAAAAATCCTCTCTCAAAACAAAATGATCATAACGATACATTGAAAATACTCGTTTGACCGCAATGACGAGCGTGAGCATTACATAATTATAATGAAAGTGAGCGAATTTGTCACTCTTTATGCAAATAAAAATGACCGCATTTTAATTTATACGCAGTTGAAGAACTGCTTAATGTGACCACCAATTGTTGATTGAAACCCCAGTATAAACAATTAATAGGCCTATTTTATTTATTCTTGTTATTATAATGTATTTTTTTACTAATTACTTCTATTATCATGTATGGAAGTGTAATGAAAATTGGAAGTCAAGCTTGTGTTATGTATATATATAGATGTCATATATATAGTTTTGTACATTTAGCTCGTTTTTTTTAACCCCAGAATAAACTTCTTGTCTTTTGTTGCTATTTTGCTATTATTCGCACTAGTGCCTGTATTGTGGTCTGTATAAACACACAGATACATCAATACTCCAGGTAATGGTGTGCTATGATTACGTGTAAAGCGCGCACCAGAAAAAACAAAACGAACATGATCGGGGTTTGTGGTAATAATTATTCACTTCATATCGACGGAATCTGACAGGGCCGACGTAATAGACGTGATATGCAGTTTAGCATGATATAACAGTTTCCAGATGATAATCTTTTTTCTACAGCTATATCTGTTTTAACAAATTCATAAGCTGTTATAACATAGTCTCTAATAAGTCCAGGACAACCATATGCCTACAACCCCGTGTAGGAATACATTGTCTACATTATAAGATACATACTTTTCCTCCTGGCTTGCAGCATCGCTGAGGATTTTGGCGCTATAAAAGTTTTTTATTATTGATTGATCACCTTAAAAATAATAAACCTAAACATCTGAAAAGGGTAACCTAAGCTCAGAACAAGTATATTTGTATTTTCTGCATAAAGCGGCCGCCGGGCTAATACCAACTGCAAAACATATATTTTCAACTATGTAAAGGCTTGTCTAGCACTTTTGATACTAATTTTGGGCCGCAAAAACTTTTTTTTTTAAGTTTTGAATTAAAAGCGTAATTATACCTCTCTATTGTTTGCGACTGGCACATGTTAAATCGAAATTGCTTAACGTAATTAGTAGTTTTTTCTCCACAATTGGTGAGATGGTATTTCTGTGCTAAGGCGCAATAACAGTCGTAAGCCATTGTACCTGCCCTGTTCTACTTTGGCTTTTATTTGCAGAAGGGGCGTGCTATCATTTAATGACTTCAAGACTAGGTGCACATCACCATTAATTTGAAGATTGGCGGCAGAATGAAAAACAATGATATAGCTGCTCACAATATTATAAGGGCCTTCCGAATTTTCTTTCGAAATACTTTACTTGAGTAATAAACAAATTCGATCATTTCAATTTTATTGATGCTGGAATTATTGTAGCTAATACTGTGTATCTGCTAATTTTCGCGTCTTAAAATTTTCGCGAATTTCAGATTTTAGAACTTTTCACGAAACTTAAAATTCGCGAATTTTCTTTTTTTATTAGTAGCGCTTTATCATAAAAATAATTTTCGCGAAATTCTTGAATTCGAGAATTTGTCCACCGAAAATTAAAACCTCGCGAATATTACCAGATCAATAATATATAACCGAGGTATTTGCGACGTGTTCGCAGTGAATAACCCTTTGCCCTTCATGGTACCACTATCTATAAAAAATGTTCAGCAATACATTGTATATTAACCCTTTCACCGCTAAAGACGACCATAGTCGTTTTTAATCATTTTTATTAGCCGTTCAAATATCAGTTATTGGGAACGAAATGAGCGTTTAAAAATCAACACTTGCTAATGTTTTGGTCTCAAATTAAACGTGGTGGGTTTTGGGAAATCGCAGACATGCTGGTTTTACAATGGCAGCATGCCGCACCAGGAAGATTACGAACATGATCAGTCTTGACGACAGCTTCCGACGCGACGGAAATCAACGAAATCGTAGTCGTGGGAGTGGCCACACAGCACCGATTGTTTGAGATTATCGTCGCGTCTTAATCAATCGGGGACATTAGGGCTACTATGAGAAGGACAACGCAGCTCTATATATTATAATATCAGCAACGTTTGTAACTTACGTGGCTAGAGCAAGATCAGCTTTGATGCCGCAAGTGGTGTTGATCCTCTTGATAGTCCGGTGGCCACCTACCATATTTTTTAATCTCGCTTACACCATTTTGTTCATGAACTCAACCGATTGTACTTTGTCCAGCATATCTTTGGGAACATTTCAAGACCGGTTGTAATGTAGTAAGTGTGTGCTGGGAGAAAATATGACGTTTTAAGGCAAAAAGACCACCCAAAAACACACAAAAATGAAAAAAATCATAGAAAAAAATTATCATGGACATTTTTATCTGATCACTAAGATGTTGCACAGAGATGTGATACTGAGCCATAGAGAAGAAAAAGAATGGACAAACTGACATTTGGTGATTATAAAGGGTCAAAAAATATAAAAATAACATAAAAACACAATTTGTAGGGATTGACAATTCGAAAAATAGCCCATAAATTTGCCATTTACTATTTTGCAAAATTTAAAATAAGTTGCCAGGTAATTTATTGATAATTATATTTATCTAAGTACTAGTTTTTTAAAGTTAAATCATAAATGTATGAGTATTTTCGTATTGTCCATCAACAAAAAATGTGTTACTTCAGGACCACAATTTTTTTTATTTTCTAATTATTTCATTCTGTTCTGTTTACGACAGAACACCACACGCATGTGCAATATTTTCTTGTATTCATCAAAATTGTTTTCCTTGATTAATTAATTTCTAGGGATAAATGGCACGATATTCTGGAAATGACAGATCAAAGGGGGTGGCGTTACTATTTCGGCAATATAAAAGCCCAGATAGCCGAATAAAAATATTGCTACTTAAAACATGTTCCTGGGTAATTTGTAGATATGTGTATACAAACACAAAATTTTAAAATAGTAAATGCCAAATTTATAGGCTATTTTTGGAATGGTCCATTTTCCAAAAACTCACGTAACTTTTATACATTTTATCACTTTATGATCATATTTATTATTATTATTTTTCATGACTTGTTTTCTCTACGGCATATTATCATATATCTGTGCATTATTTTATTGATCTGAATTGTTTTCTTTGATAAATTAGCTTTTAGAGATAAATAGGATAATACTCTGGTAATTACGAAATATTTGTATTTAACATTAAATTGCAAAATGGCTAATTTCAAATTTCTGGGCAATTTATACTATTTATCTCTAAGAGAGAACGAATAATAATACAACAATAACAAATGTGATCAAAAAGTAATAAAATGTATCGATGGGTCATTTTCAAAAAAAACATGTTTTTTATTTAACATTGATACATTTTATTACTTTTTGATCACATTTGTTATTGTTTTATTATTATTCGTTCTCTCTGCGATATATAGTATCACATATTTGAGCAGTATTTCATCGATCAAAATTGTTCTCCTTAATTAATTAGCTTTTGGAGATAAATAGTATAATATTCTGTAAATTACGAAATTAAGAGGGGTGACGTCACTCTTTCTGAAATAGGAAAGTCCTAGGTAGTCAAATGAAAATATTGCTACTTGAAATACGTTCCTGGGAACTCTGTGAATACTTTTATCTAAAAGTTAAAATGCAAAATGGTAAGTTTCAAATTTATGGGCTATTTTTGTGATTGTCCATTTTCAAAAAATCGCATTTTCATGTAATTTTTAAACATTTTGTCATTTTATGATCACAAAATATATGTTTTTCCATTTGTTTTCTTTTTTAAGGCATAGTATCACATCTCTGCGTTACATTTTATTGATCAGAATTTGCTTTCCATGATCAATTATTTTTTAATGATTTTTTTTCATTTTTATGTTTTTTTTAAAGTTTTTCTGCATTAAAACGTCTTTTTTTTCCAGCACACACCTACAAGATTACAACCGGTCTCAAAATGTGCCCAGATATATGCTAGACAATGTACAATCTGTTGTGCCCATGAACAAAATAGTGTAAGCGAACTCAAAAACTAAGCCAGATAGAAAAATTGGCCACCAGACTATGGAGGATACTATCCTCCTCGATAATATATAGAGATACTTTGGCACGCAAAAGCAAAACCATTTAGTTCTGACTGTCAGCGCATATATGATATGGAATCAGTGATGAAAAACACTAAATGGGCTAACCGGGCACTGCTATCTCATCATTTCGTCATTTACATATCGCGTAATAATTCGTCTTCTTGGATATGAAAGGGTTTATCTAGCTGCCACTTTGTATAGTGGCAGATACACCCTTTCATATCTAAGGGGACGAATTCCCATCGATTTGCATTGCTGCGGGTGGCGGGCAGATACAAAATGCTTCTGAGCAACTACTAAACAGTTGTTTTATTTAGCAGGAGAAATAAATATTATTCCCAACTGCTTCACCAACACTGCGATGCAAAAATGAAATGAATCGGCCTTTAGGCCACCTTTGTGCACATATAGGCTAAGCCGAGCACGCTACCTCTCGGTCACGGAGGCTCTCCATAATAGTGAGTTTTACACGTGGATGGGGAAGAAACATTTCTTTCTTTCAAACCGCCGAGACCGGGAACCGAACCCAGAGCTCTAGCGTGAAAGGCAGCGGTGCTAACCACTACCCTAGGGCCCCCTCCCTACTGCGATGCAAAGCCATAAGGTAGTATATTTGATAATTTTACAAGAAAGCATAATACTGCCTTTAAGCTTTCAGAGCATGACAGACAGCATCGACGATAAGAGCTGAACGTCGTTATTGATGAGTAAAAACCATCATTGATGCGGTGTTGTGCAAACACCACCAGACGACCAATCGACCACATTCGTGTTTAGTTACAGTCTGTAGTGGGCGCTATATAGTCTTTGTCACACCTGATTTACTAATGTAAGCGGATATAGCCTACTAATACAGGTACCGGATGTTGCATTAACACAAGTTTTCTGTTTATTGTCATAGGTGTGGTTTTGTAGGCATGCCACGCTAGGGTGAAGAGCAGTAACTGCGTACTTGAAAACCAAATTTACATAACAATCCCCAAGCTATCAAATAACTATATCGACTTTTATGGTCGTATGCCAGAAACAAAGGTATGCTGGACGTCAGTCTAGCTCGGTGACCAGGGCCCGTTTTGAATGAAACAAGAGCGAACTCGACTGTAGCCCGCCGCCATTATTGAACTTTAAGGTGAGGTAAAATTATTGATTTAAAATGGAAAAAATCACAGTGAATCGACCACAGACAGGCAGATATTTCATTGACAGAAAGAAAGTCAATTCAGACTTATTTGTCATAGAAATAAGAGAGATATATGTACATGTATATACAAGATTGTTGATTTGGTAAAATCATATGACAATATAAATAGTGACATACATAACTAAAATCATGTTAACTGGCATTGCCATAAAAACACTAGGTATTACGAAAACATAAATGACTGCTACTAAAATAAAATTAAAAGAATTAAAAGGCATTGCCAAGATAGCATAAGGTCTATCATTTTGTTTCCCGCACCAAAACCAGAGATAAAATAGCTACTATGTATAACATACTAATTATATAGTAGCAAAAAAGACACTCTGGAAAGCGTAGAAACCTAAAATATATACAAGTGCATTTTGAATTTGTCTTCAGCCATTATTCAACTTGTCCGACAGCTGGTCATTAGTAACATGCATGACAAATTTTTGAAGGATACTTAAAACCCTAATAAGTCATTGCGCCCACAAGGTCAAATTATTGCTTGAAAAATGCAAAAAATCGCAATAAATCGGCCATTTTTATTCTTTTTCAGCCATTATCGAACTTGTTCGGGAACTGCTTATTAGTAACTTGCATAACAAATTTCAGCAGAATAAATAAGGTCAAATTATTGACGTAGAATGCGAAAAATCACAATAAATCGGCATTTTGAATTTTTTACAACCATCATTGAACTTGTTCGAGAATTGAGCATTTGCAACATGCTTACCTTTTCATGTTATTAATGGTAACATGCATAACAAATTTCAGCAGAATAAAAAAGGTCAAATTATTTACGTAGAATGCGAAAAATCACAATAAATCGGAATTTTGAATTTTTTACAACCATTGTTGAACTTGTTCGAGAATTGGGCATTTGCAACATGCATACCTTTTCATGTTATCGAGCCCACAAGTAAATATTAACGCCGACGCTAACGCCGACGGCGCCGAGCTTCAATTGCAAGAGCCCACCTTTTCTATGGGTATCTCGAAAACCCCCTTGACCCCCTCGACCCACGACCCCCGACTCAATTTTAAAACAGTTTTGTTTGTTTATATAATTATAACTTTTGTATAATAATAATATTCGGGAAACTTATATTTATAATATAGGCCTACTGTGATGCAAACCTGGCTGTCAAGTGATGTTGGCTGACCGTCTTCTACGCTGGTCCAGCATTCATCCAACGTTGGTTTAATGTCTCTTGTTTACTGGGTGGTCATCGATTGGCGCAATAATACACCATAAAACTATAGTTTCATTAATACACGTAGGCCTACAGCCAGGGCTGACCAAACACATTTTAATGATGGAACACTGTTTACGACGCTTGCCTTTCAAACTTTAATCCAAGCATGTGATTGAATGCCTCTTGTTTTTTTGGTGCCTAAAAACACTTGCCAGTCATATCACCCTGTCCATCACGGTGACTGCCCTATGTTCAGAAGATTCTATGTTCAGAAGGTTCTATGTTCAGAAAATATTTGTTCAAAAGGTTCTATGTTCAGAAGGTTCTATATTCAGAAAGTCCTATGTTCAGAAGGTCCTATGTGCAAAAGGTTCTATATTCAGAAGGTCCTATGTTCAGAAGGTTCTATGTTCAGAAAATATTTGTTCAAAAGGTCCTATATTCAGAAGGTTCTATGTTCAGAAGGTCCTATATTCAGATATATTCAGAAGGTCCTATATTCAGAATTTTTTTTGTTTGATGTAGGAAAAAACTTACATCTTTCAGTTTCAGGTAAACTACAATGCAAGATAACAAATTACAGCCTTTCATTTTAGCTCATTCGGTCAAAGGTCAGATGAGTTTTTGTCATGGCGCGTTGTCTGTCGTCTGTCCGTCCACAATAGCCAAAATTGCTATTGGGACTTTAATCAACACAAAACCAGGAGTGATCACAGAAGGATAGCCCTCGCAATTCAGGAATAGGCCTATGACACTATAGGCCCCTATCTGAATTCAAATCCACCTGAGTCCGGTGCTAGTGTGAACTTGCCCTCAAGTTTTTTTCTGCTTTTTCATTTTAATCTATTCCAGATTTTTTTGGGTGTCTGCATATCCCTAAAATGCGTTGTATAGTTGGGTTGACCAAAACATGAGTGGAAATCGCCATTAAAATAAAGTCAATAATGAATAGATTGCCCAAGAAAGCACCATTCAGAGCCTTGTTTCAACTATATGCCTACCATTGGGCACAATTATTTTGGTAAATCTGTAGCGCATGTTTTAACTCGATTTCTCAACGATTCTGACCCGATTTTTCTGCACAGGCCATTTTCAAGTCAAACTCCAACACCAGTGAAAGTTTAGTTAGATCATTCGACATGTAATAATATTCCTGAATTAGCGTAATGGGTTGATAGAGGGACGTCATAATTTCAATTTACAACAATCATTCAAATCGTCTAACTTTTGAAATAATACAAATAATTTTACGTTCATAAAATTTCATGAAAATCGGTTGATAATTGACGGAGTAGTTAACGAAAAACATGCGCTACTGGCTAGTTCTGTCCTAATATATAGCGTGGGAATTAGCCTTGACTGACTGAGAGCAATCTCGACCCCAAGGTCAGAAATATGTTCATAACTTTTTAATGACTGTGTTAAAAAAAATGAGGTGAGCATGCAACCTTGTAGCTAAAATGTTACTGATTCTATAAAAAGGTATTTTCTTACATATGACTACACTCATTCTCAGTGGTATACTGTCTCCGACCATCGACGGGGCAGTGTAGGAGACGGTGTGGCTTGCTAGTGGTCAGTAGAATTATCCAGGTGTTACCCAACCAGTGATCCTCAGCAGCATTACCAAATCCAGAACTATATGCATTCCAGTCCTGATGAAAAGATTGAGCTCCATCCGCCCTGTACAACAGCCGGGTCCACACGTACAAGTCTGTGAACTCACAGTACACCTCGTGAACAGTGGCACCACCGCCTGGTTAAAATATGGTATACACCATCTTCACATTTTCCAAAATCTCGCAACTGACTGCAATCAACTGTAACAGATAGTATATAGTGAATATATAACTTGATATACAATATCGACAACATTTTGAAAAAAAAGTCATTTGAGTTACAAATAAGAATAATCTAAGCTAATCAAGCTTACCTGGAAATGTCGCTCCACCCCATGTTATATTTAGAAACTCGAACTGTAAAAAATCCAAATATATATTATTAATCGTTTTTTATATTTGATTGAAAAGTATTTATTGTTATTGTGGCTACTCAACCAGTTTGTTTTTTAATGGTAGTCGTATTTGATTGCCACAAAGCAACAATACAATACTATAAACAGTATGCTAAATACAGGGCTATCATAATATTAACACAATTACAGACAGTAGAACATTTGATCCACTTTAAAAATTTACACGTGCAATGTACATATAAAGTTAATGACCATCAATTGCGACCTCCATAAATTTAGTAGGCCTACTTTTAACTTTGTTTATACATATAGAAGTTAAAAAATCTATTATCATGATTTAATTTCGTGATCTCTAAAAGCATTACACGTGTAAAATCCTTCATGAGTTTCAGACACCCCAGATGTATAGGTCCACAGTACAAGATCAAGGTATTGGGATTAGTTCCCGAAATTAGTCCAGCTTGCAGCAACAGTGTTCCACAGACAATCCCACTCGTTCGAGTAACGACAGATTGTTTGGTCTATTACCTAAACTGGCTACGCATGTACTGACTGTCGTAAAGTAAACACTCGGAACATATTCCTTATACGTGAAATACATTATATTCAAAAATAGTTTACATATCTCACCTTTGGTCTGTAGTGGTCGTATTTTGCGTCACTTACAAGCCCGTAGTTGACCACAGCTGACAAAAGTTTACAGTAAACCTTGTTTCGCTGTCTGCTGATTTCAAACATTCTACATGCCTTGTGGGCTGTACAAAGATAAGAACATGTGATGGACTCTCCATGAGGCTTGTATCCAAAGCAAAGGAACTGTGCTCAGGTAAGCGTTGTCCAGAGAAACGCTCAAATACCACTTGGTGAAAATCAAAACATTCTGTAAACCACAGTCCCGTTAAATATAATTTATCTGTGTGGGTTAACACTCCTAAAATGGCTACTGAACTATGTCCTGCTGAATTGTTTAATTGCATTTTTTTTGTGATTTGAATTATTTGACTAACTGGACATCTACCACAAACTATAATATCCATTTCAATGACATATTATTTGGTTTCAAATCGGCTTGAAACCGTATATATACGGGAGTAGCAGGACACTTATTTTTTATTAAAAAATCACAGAGGATCAAACGTCAAGTTGAGGTCAACGTCATACCATAAATGACCAGATGAAACACTTTTTTTGCAATTTTACAATACACCGCTTTCCATGTACGTGACAAATATTTAAATATGTTTGTATTTAATCATACAATAATATATGTTTAATTAAACAAGTAGGCCTAAAACATTTAAATAAATACATTTTAATATTGAATGAAATTTTCCGAGTGAGCGTGTCATTATTGTCGCAAATTATGATTGCGCATGCCATCGGTTGCACCCTATCAAAGATGGGAAAACATTATAAATGTTTTTTTCCTAGTCCTCCATCTATGTTATTGAATATTTTATGTTTTGTCGAATGATATAGATGTTGCGTTTGGTTTACTTTATCAAATGGCAGGCTACCTTCTTTGACATCGGTCTTAAAGTGCTATGGACAAAATCAGATTAAAGACATAATATAAGTACTTTATGTGCCACTTCATCAAAATTACCTGTTTTTGCTAGTTTACTTGGGATGGGCGCATCGGTTCCCAGCCCTAATATGCGAACAAGAGCAGAAACATTTCAAACATTATCTTCTTGCAATTTAAATGACCTACGGGGACGTCCTTATATTCCGAAGGTTCGATAGTCCGAAGGTTCGATAGTCCGAAGGTTTTTGTTTTTCAAAGGTTCGATGGTCCGAAGGTTCGATAATCCGAAGGTTCGATAGTCCGAAAATATTTCTATTCTGAAGGTTCGAAGGTCCAAAGGTTCGATGGTCCGAAGGCTGGATAGTCCGAAGACTCCATAGTTCGAAATTATTTCTATTCTGAAGGTTCGATGGTCCGAAGGTTCGATGGTCCGCAGGCTCGATAGTCCGAAGGCTCGAGAGTTCGAGAGTATTTTTATTCTGAAGGTTTGATGATCCGAAGGCTCGATGCTAGTATTTTACTAACCTAAAGATTGAGTGCATCTAATATACATTTTGGGGCAGCATCCTGGTACCAAGAGACGCACTTTTAACCCTTCAACCGTCAAATTATTAAAATGGAATTTTCACCCACTTGTAGTTGTGTCACGCTGATGCGATCCACAACTTCAAGTGAGCGAAAATCATTCAGATTTGACAAAATGGAGGTTACTATTTTCAAATCTTGCTGATTGATGTCACGTTTTATCCGGTAGTACTTTATATTATGGCGATAAAACAATGAAAACCCGAATACAATCGGGACCGGCGGTTAAAGTGTTAATCCATGTAAGCGACGCTTTTAAGTGAAATTATCAAAAGTAATAAAAATGGTGAAAGAAATAGATTAGAAAATATATATTATGGCAATCTTTAAACGATCAGAGTCTCGTAGTCCATAATATTTCATGATGTTTTCCATCATATAATGACATTTTTGCATTTGCCATGATTTATTTTATTATCATTTCAAATATTTTTTAGGCCTTTATCACAAGTAAAAAACGACAAATGTACAGGGGCCTATTTGGTAGCATGTTGTGAGTAAGCCTATCTGACATATGCATATGACTCAATAGGCCCCTAATAAATGATATAACAAATGACTTTAATAATGATAAAAAGGGTTATATGACAAAGCATGAAAAGCCTTAAAAAAATTTATGAATTTTATTAAGGGTCTAATTTCCATTAAATATTATTTTTGAGAACACACAAAGTGTCAATTAATTATGACCGGTATAGCTTGTAAACGCTTGGGAATATTCATTCATTTGAAGCTGGTAATTGCGTTAAGCTAACCAAGGCTGAATAATTGACTTTTCACATAGACAGTATTTGTTCAACGTCAGAAAAATATAGGGCCTACTAATCCGTGCAACGGATCGTGCAAATTAATCAACAAAATGATACTTTCAACATTTCGGTGATCAGGTGGTGGTGGTATGTCTTTACTTTTAATATTTATATTGTCACAACTTTTTAGAAAACCTACATCGTTCTTCGTGGCGTCTCATTTGATTCGGTGACACCCTTATAGTCAGAAGGCCCGTTAGTCAGAAGGCCACTTAGTCAGAAGGCCCTTTAGTCAGAAGGCCCGTTAGTCAGAAGGCCCATTAGTCAGAAGACCCGTTAGTCAGAAGGCCCGTTAGTCAGAAGGCCCATCAGTCAGTTAATCAGCTAGGCTTTTTTGTCAGAAGGCCCATTAGTCAGAATTTGTTTATTGGGTAGTGAACGCTTCATTTATATCTGGGCATGTGAGGGGGGGGGGGGGGCTACCCACGTGTTTTTCCAAAAAAATCGGTAGTTAAATAGATAGTTTGAGGGAAGAAAAATAGACATGAAAATTATAATGTTAAAAAAAGTAAACACAAACACATTGCACAACTAAAAGTAAAACCTGTAGAGCTCCATAGAGATCGGATGTTGCGTCTCTAGGACATTAGTATATACTTTCGACTATTCGTTGTTAATAAGTCGATATAATCTTGATATCATCTTGAAAAAAAATGCACTGGCGGTTCGTAGTTCGTACATTTATATTAAAAACTAGCATTATTGATGACGGGTTGGCTGCTTAGTTGGGTTATTTTCAGCGATGAGTGCGCTTAAATTTTTTCAGCACTATACTTTTTTTGGTATATCTTCTTTACTGGAATAGATGTGAAAACTGTGTCATGAGAAAACCCCACAAGATTTCTCAACTGGTGTTGAGTTTGTAGCCACTGTTAAATTTATGTCAAGCGTTAATAAATGTACCATTTTGCTCAGAATAAATTGTTTTTCCAAATATTCTGACAACCAGCATTATTTGTCGACTCTTTTGTGTGGAAAGGCTTGGTTCATATTTGAGAAAGTAAAGTTTGCCTAAGCACGGGATAACTATTAGGCCTATATAATGTGATTACAGTATATAATACCGTGCCAATCAAGACCAGCGCAAAATTTAAATCTCATTATAATCTAATAGCAGTATCTTGTTATCTCGACCATTTTTTCTCAGCAAGTTTCAAAGTTCTGGCACCCGCGTTTAAAGCAGTATGTTGATCATATTGCTTGTTCATATTGACATTATTACAAACTGCTCAAAGACATAGTGTGTACATTGCTGCCTATATTATGTAATTAGCCTATTATAATTATACTATCTTGTTCCTATATGTAGAAAATTTATTGTTATTCACAGGCAGCTTGGCAATAACCACTTGATCCAATTTTATGGGTATTTTTCATTCATTCGAAGCTGGAAATTACGTCAGCAACATTAGGTTCAAAAACATAATGAGTAGCCTATTATTAACGCAACCCTATGAAAGTGTTAGACGTTGTTACTGGCACAAGTAATTGAATAAAGACAAAAGATTGGGCATAAGATTGCTCACAAATGAGATGATTTTGATGAGGTAATTATCTGACTTTCTGACTAAAGGGCCTTCTGACTAATCATCCTTACTTATTTTCTGACTAACGGGCCTTCTGACAATCGGGCCTTCTGACTAATCATCCTTACTGGTTTTCTGACTAACGGGCCTTCTGACTTACAGGCCTTCTGACTACTGGGCCTTCTGACTAACGGGCCTTCTGACTAAAAGGCGGACACCTTTGATTCCGCTGGCTGACGCACACATAGAATATAGGGGGCCTAGGTCATAAAAATTGCTAAAACGGACGCCGGCCTGGCAGACTTTCGGACTATCGAACCTACGGACCACTGAACCTTTGGACTAGTGAACCTTCGGACTATCGAACCTTCGGACTATCGAACCTTCGGACTAATTAACCTTCGGACTATCAAACCTTCGGACTAGTGAACATTCGGACTATTGAAATGAAATGAATCGGGCTTTAGGCCACCTTTGTGCACATATAGGCTAAACTGGGCCAGGAGAACCTCCTGAGGATGGTGAGATGATTGAGATGACACTGTCCTCCAGACACAGGATTCGAAATTCGAGCCCTGGCGGTCTGAGGCCGAGCACGCTACCTCTCGGTCACAAAGGCTCCCCGCAATACTGACTTTCACACGTGGATGGGGAAGAAACATTTTTGTTTCTTTCAAACCGCCGAGTCCGGGAACCGAACCCCGAACTCTGGCGTGAAAGGCAGCGGTGCTAACCACTACCCTAGGGCCCCCGCCCTCGGACTATCGAACCTTCGGAATATAGACATGTAACCTGACCTACATAGGGCCTACAGTGTGAAACGTTTCGTCATAGTAGAAACAAGTACGATATGTGATGCAAGGCATCACATATGGTAATAGTCGCGGCCAAAATATTTTTTTAAGTGCTGAAGGATATGTTTAAAAACCGATATTGTTTATTGAAGAAATATCTCAAGTGCAATTCAAGTTATAATGTCAAGTTCTGAGCAGTTTTTGCTATGAAAGGGGTGAGATGATGATAGGCTTATTAGTCTAATGATGTGTTGGAAGAAAAATTGTTAAATTGACTGTAGGGGAGAGTGGGGCACCTTGACCATAGGGGCACGTTGAACCACTTTACTTTTCTCTGTTTGTTTAAGTCACACTCACCAGATATCCCGTCAATATGACCACCTGGTGGTGTGTGAACGAACCAAAAATTAAAGGGCACATTTGATCACCTCATCAAATTTTCTGCTAATTTTAAAAAATATCAACAAGAAAGTGAATTTTACGGGGTGATTTTAATTTATTCTAATTCTTATTGAAACATAGTATTAAATAACAATTTTCTTTTCGTAGAAACACTTTCATGGCCAACTTTGAATAAGAACTATTATTTCACATTTGTTTTGGCAAGAAAAATATTGGCAGCCAATTTATCTTGAGGAATTTTGATGGGGCACGTTGAACCATGAAAAGTGGGGCACGTTGAACCCTAGTTGAATGTAAAATTTAAGAGTGGGGCACCTTGAACATAGGGGCACGTTGAGCCACTTGATTTTTCAATAAAAGTCGGGTGTTGTACGAACACAAATCATATATAACTAGGCGATAGAGATGGCAATATTGCTGCTTATGTGTTATTTCAAAACCGTTATTTCAATTTTTTATCGTGGTTCAAGGTACCCCGACTCATGGTTCAAGGTACCCCGTAGGTGGGGCAGGTTGAACCTATGAAAAAAAATAATTGAAATGTGATTTTTATCTTAAGTGAGAGATTAAATTCAAGTTATTTTATGCCAGGATGTAACCTTTTTCTACAGCTGTCATTTGCCATACAAAAAATATTTCAGTTCTATTCTGACTTGAGAGGGGGTTGAAAAATAGAAAAACTGGGTCAAGGTGCCCCACTCTCCCCTACAGCTAAAAAATCAAAAACAGAACTACTTTTGAGACGAATACAAAAAGGTGTTAAATGAAATAGCTTTGAATGTGCACGAGTGCCCTCATATAATTTCGGGAACGGACATGAAAAGGTGGGAGACGATTGGAACAAATCATAATTCGGGCTATCTGTCAGTAATTGTGTTATATTTATCCATTCCAAATTTGTGTAATTATGATATGACTTGGAGAACAGATGATTATCAAATTGAGAAGAAAACATTAGCTTCGTGGTTCTCAAAGATGGGATGGATGCGACAGATTTACATACTTTTTCGACCGAAAAACAAATATTTTTACTAAAATTTTTTTTTTTATCTGCTGTTAATATATACTATAGATATGCTTATCTTGAAGTATCTAATTATGACAAATAATACATGATTATGCACTTGCTAATTATTTTAAGAAATGAAAATGATCAACAAATTCGAATTGCTCGAATTTTGTGTTACGTACAGGTTTCTTACTCCGGTATCACATTTTTTTCTACAGTCATTTCTTAAAATTCGTGGACTTTTCATCCAACAAAACGACAAAAATATATATATAATTGGCTAGATTACATACCACTACTGTATACCCTGTAGAAGTTTTTTTTATTAAGGTTGTGGTGTGCCTCTTAGTTTGTACAACATGCAATGAGGATGTTAAAAACAAATGCAGATATATTGAAAAGAATATCTAGACAGGCTGTAGTTTTTAATTCTATGCCTTTAGAAGAATAGTAAAATTCCATGACTCTTGTAGGTTTCCATGAGTGTACGAGCCCTGTAGGCCTACACACCCAATCACATAGCAGGGAATAAATGACATAAAGTGATGGAAAATCATTAAATTGTTGAATACTTGTTACAGATACAGATATTTTGGATCATTTATCGTCTTTATCTGATATGAGTGTGTATTTACTACAAGATTTGAATATATTTTGGAGACTTTTGGGTTACAATTTAAGGGTGGAAAAGGAGAAACGGGAGTAAAATAAAAAACAATGTATGAAAAGTATGTTGTTACATTGTATGGGTTGGCTAGAATAAATGGAAATATTGTCAATATAGAGATAATAACAGATTTGATATGGTAAAAAGATTTTTTCAATATAAAATAGAAATAAAATGTAAGGTACATAATAAAATATTTATTCCACCAACTACCTAGGCCTACTTGAAGATTTAATACAAAATGTATTTATACAAATGACAAAAGAAATCAAATCTGCTCTGCAAAGCTGAAAGTCAGTATCTGCTTACTTGTAAAGTAATCAGATAGTGCCTTTTGTCTTTGCATGACGGAAATATAATGTTTACGCAAGGGTGAGAACTAAGAATAAAAGAATGTAAAAATATTTCTTTCACCAACTACCTAGGCCTACTTTAAGGTTTAAAACAAAATATATTTATGTATTCATGTGTAGTGTCACAGTCAGGGTACACACTCATATATTATATATATATACTCATATATATACTCATATATATACTCATATATATATGGCTTATGTGATTTTGCTATGTTCATTTGAAGTGTCATTGCACCACAAAACAATACTCAGACCCAAACGATGAATCTACACTGCAAAAAAATGAACAAAATCGGATAATTTTTGCTCGTTTGGTGTGCTTTTATGCATTTTTTTAAACAAAAATAGCCGTCTCACGTGAATTATTACAATATTCCCATGGTGTTTGAAACATTCTGTGTGGTGGATAAGTAATTTACCTGTGAATTATGTATTACTCATGTGTTTACTACAATGCTGCCAAAAAAATACAGCAGAAGAAAACAATGTCATTTTGCCATTTTTGTGATTTTTTACGTCAAAAAATATCCTCTCCGAATACCACTTCTTAACCAATGTCTATTTTTTTAAATAAAAATGATAGATGTTTATATAACTGTGAAAAGGTGTTTAAAATGAATGCATAGGAATTTTATTAAAATTATGATCAGCTTGAAAAGTTATGTTCATACATTTTAAGATCCTCATGTTGGCTTTCCGTCAAAAAATGTCCTCTCAGAATAAAACATTTTTAGTGTGTCAATAATTTACAAGTAGCAGTACACCAAGCAACCATATTGATATGCCTTAGTGTGTGCACAAGACTCCTTTGACTTACCTGCAAATTACCTTGTAAAAAAATGTCCTTCCCGAATAATCAGTCCTAGTGTACATATGGTTTCTTATACAAAGGTTAAATAGATCTTTAACTTTGTTATTGGCTCTAAAGTGCTCATACATCCAAGGACAAGTTTATCATCTTTGTTTATTAGACAATGGTCAAGTGAATATTCTTCATGGCTTCATGTCCATGGGAAATTCTGTCAAAAATTGTCTTCTCCGAATAAACTAAATATACATTATTTTTTAGTAAAGAATGATTTGGTTTATCTATGCTGGAGGTAGTAGCACTGTGATATTAGTGCATATATTAGCTATAATTTATACTCTGGCTATAAATTTATTCTTTTTTAGGCATGTCAAAAAAATGTCCACTAAGAATAGAAGGTAATAAATGGATTTTTTAGATTTTGTTCACAATTTTAATATTGACTCAATTGTAGTAGTAATTTATGTACTATTGGGAGTTTTTCAAGTTATATAAAGCAATAAAAAAGGGGCAAGGTTTTCATTTATAACAGCTCGTAAAAAAATACTTTTTAAATGTTCTCTTTCAGTGTTAAATTTGAAAACAAGACAAAAAATGTAGTTTTTTATACAAATTTTAATGACGAAGTCTATGTGAGATGGCTTGAACTAGTCAAAATAGTGAGGTAGAACCACATAAAATACATTTCATTTACCACATGTCAAAAAATTGAATTAAAAAATTGAATATTTGAACACTTATTCGACAAGTGGTATTTTGTTAACTACAATGTTTACAATCACAAAATTTTCAACACGGCATGCGTAATATGCTCAGTATTAGTTTAATTATGTTCTATTTAAAATAAATGATGTGCATAGATATATGAAACATTGTGCTCTACCATGGATTAATATTAAAATTAAATTAATATAAATAAAAAATGTGTATTTGTTTTATAAAAAGCTGCTTTCGTATAACTTAAATGACAACTGTGATCAAAATAAAATGAATAACATAATGTGAAAAATATATTTGTGTTGAATAAATAGGCCTTTGAATTAAGAGGGAAATAACCTTGAAATTTAATCGCAATTGATTAAATCGTGGCTTATATAAAAAATATATAATAGTTGTAACCCTGAATATACATATTAACCGAAAAATAGAAAAAGAAACTAATCAAAGGATTTTGAAATTCAAGTAAAATGAGACACTTTCATGTACTGGTACCCTGACTGTGAAACTACCCTTATAAAAATGTCAAAATAAATTAAATCTGCTCTTCAAAGCTAAAAGACAATATCGGCTTACTTGTAAAGTAATCATTTACTGCCTTTTGGCTTTGCATTGCGGAAATATATTCTTTACGCAAGGGTGAGAACTAAGAATGAAAGAAACAAAATAGTTGGCTAATTATTTGCATCGTGCAAGTAATTAACTGACGATATTGTATATGACTACCAGATGGTGACAAAGGTATAAAACTAGAAACAAATAACAAGTTAAAAAATATGATGAGTTATTTGTCAATCTATAACAGAAAAAAACACACTAACTATTCAACTAAATAACCTATTAGATGACTGGCAAATGCTTGATGCCAACAAAAAAAATATTTAAAAAGTAAAGAACTAAAAATGGTAAGTTAGATGTAAAAATACAATAACAAAAAATGCACATAATATGAGTCGAATGGAAAAGTTACAAATATAATTTTGTTTATAAAACATGGTGTCAATACCGGATAAGTTAAGAAATGGTACATATAAAAATATCAGAAATATATATTTTATATTAAGCTACCTCTTGTCATAAAAAAAAACTTTTAAACATAATGTACAGATTGTAACAACAGTGGATGATATGCTTTGAAATTATGAGTGGTTGTCTGATTACAGAGGCAGCAATGACAAGAATAAAATAAAATAAAGAGTGTAATTAGGACATGACTAGATGTTTGGCAACATTGAGAAAAATACTACCGCATATATGACTAGTTTGTTTTATACAAGTAAATGAACATATCAAATGGTTGCAGCTATGAAGAAACAAGATTTTGAAGTAAAATAAATGATAGGTTGTTAAAAATGCATGATATATAATGGTGCTTATATAATCAACGTTATACGATATAAAAAGTAGATAGGTCAATTGTATACGAATTATAAAAAAATTTGCAGATTAATAAACATCGTAGCAAATATAAAAAATATGCCTATAATAGCGTACAAAAAAATAGTATTTAAAAATGTTGATCAATACTGTTTTGGACGGGCTGATAATTACATTGTATGGGGAGGTGGATTTTTAAAATGAAGTGCAGAAAACTACTTAAAACAAACTATGTGTATATACAATTTGTTGAATGAAATTGTATGAAAATTTATAAATTTGATATATACGAGTTGACTTACACTGGACGAGCCAATTCCGTATAGTTTTTAATTTTGTATTTCAGTAAATTACATTTCAAACTATTAACACAGACTAGTTGATAATTAGTGACACCAGGCAATTGCATTCTGTCTCTGGTAGAATCAAACAATGGAAATGTGAGGAGTAGGCTTAAATATATCGGCTAGTATATGCCTACGTCAGTGGCTTGACCTACCCATTGAGCCAGTGTCGAACTCAACCTGGGTTGGTGCCGGTCTCAGAAAAATCCCTACTATGTCCGATGTGGGATCCGAACCCACGACCCTTCGACTTTGTGGCCACAGAAAAAGCATCTTGAATGTATTCAATGACTCAATGGGGTAACAGTTTATAATTATAAAAAAATAAGATTTTGTTAATACAAAGTAGTCGAAATAATGTCACTGATTTAGTACCTAGTCCGGGCGAGTAAACGGAAACGTTACATACTACGAACTGTGTTAATTTTTTTTTAGTATTGACGTTTAGCGCTCTAAGGGTGAGCCTACTTTTTTTTAATCAGAACTTCAGATATGTTTCGTCCTGAATATAAGAATGAAAACTTTGTTAATAGACAAAATGTAACTAGTAAGAGTACCCCATCAGGAATTTCGACCTCATAATTTAAGTTCATCATGCAACAAGGTATAGCTTTTTTTTATAATTTGACATAGTGGTACATTATGACATATTTATCAAATGAAGTTACCAGACGTTAGCATGCTCATAATCATACAAATTTACAGAAAAGGGAAAGTTACATACTACGAACTGTGTTCAAGCTTTTTTTTAATATTGAGCGCTCTAATGGTAGAATTACATTTAATGAAAAAAATCAAAACCTCATATCTGTCCCACTCTGAATATAGAGTGATATTAATAGTGTTTATAACTATAATAATGAGGATTATGTTATAATGAGGATTTTGACCTCATATGTCCTTCACACAACAAGGTAGGAGTATTATAATTTGATATAGTGTTATTAGCATGATCACAACCATAGAAATGTACTTGAAACGGCAAATTTACATTCTATGAACCTTGTTAGTTTTTTTATCATTGACTTTCAGCGCTCTAAAGATAGATTTATTTTGAAAAAAATGAAACCTTAATCATTTGCCATCTTATTTTTAATAAAAGAGAAATAGGATCGACAGTGATTTAAAAAATTGTTTATAACAATTGTGGTGTGATTTTTTATTAACCCGGGGTTAAATGTTTTAGAGGGCTCGAGGGTACCCTTGAATATCCCTCATTTTAAAAACTTTTCTGCCCCGATAAACTTATACAACCACTCTAATAATGCTCCAATGATATTTTCCTGTCATATAGGTTACGCATATCAGATCTTTTTCACTTTTTGAGTCAAGCAAACTTAAAAAACTATCAGCTTTTTGAAAATTGGCTCCCAGACTAATAGTCGATATTTTAATTATAAATAATTTCTTGGGTGCTTTGCAAAAATGAATCATGATTTTGTTTAATGTAGGGCTAAGGCTATTGACCCATTTATAGACTACACATATCATGCTATGGGTTAAGGAGAAGGCTGCTCAACCAGAGCTCACTATCATTCAGTGTGGGCGATAAAACGTGAGTAGGCCTATGTCACTGTCAGGAATAGGTGGTTTGTGAATGTAGTCCAAAAATCTGAACTGAGATTAATTACTACTACTAGTATTACTACTAGGCCTAGCTTACGGGATTTAACTACTAATGCTTACGAAATTTCAAATAATTTATAATAAGATATCGAGCAAATATTCCAATGTTGATTTGATGTTGGGCCATCGTCGTAACGGTGGCCTAACATTAAATCAGCATTGGATAAATGTTTCGCGATTGCTGAGAAACTCCCCCCCCCTTTCTGTGTGTTTGTGTTACTGTTTGTGTGTTTGTATAATAAGATTGTTCCACCCTCTAAGCGGCACGGATCATCATTAACAATTCGCAGCGACTAATCGATTGACCAGTAAAGAAATGCAACTGTCCGCGTGATTTCGATACAAAATGGCTACCTCTGAAAAAACATTGGTTATTCTGCAAAAATATACATAATAAGTGTACTGAACATTAAGTGCACTTCATATTAAGTTAAGTTGCATTAAGTTAAGTTGACTAATATTTGCTTATATATAACACAGAAATAGTGTCAACAAATATGAATTTTAAACATTGTTAATAAGACATGCAAATTAATTAAAACTTGACAGTTTTAAAATGGCTTCAAACGATAATTAATAAGACATACTAATTAATCATAACTAAGACTTTACACAAAAGTTAAAGTAATATTAAATAGACAAATAATTTTATTTGTATTTTGACACTTATATTCCTAACTTACTTATATAAACTCATCAATCAACTTTTTCGGTGAGGGGGCCGTCTTTAGACTGCAGAATCTGAAGTCTATAAAGTCTGACGTCTAAAATCGATCCCGGCACTGAAAGAATTTAAAACAGTTATAATTTATGATGTTTTCAAATTGAAAAAACTTTGGTCATAGCTTACACAAAAAATCTCAGCGTTGTAAGGGTAACTTACTCATACATAGTCATACATATTTATAGGACATTTATATATGATTATAGACAATGCATAATTTTACAATAACTTGATACACGTGTATACTACAAGTAGTAAAGTAAGTGCTGGAAAGGGTAATGGGCAGCGTAGTAGTTACAGACGACATAACTTAAAGAATCATTCAACTGCAAAATGCGCATGCCTGGGACGGTCAAGTGTAGGCCAACAGTAGCCCATTGAGTACAGATTGACATTAATATAGGCACTGAACTAATTATAAGATACTACTTAAACGAGACATTGATCCAATGCTGTTTTAATGCTAGGCCAACGGCTGCGACGCTGGCCCAACATTGAACCAACATTGAATAAATGTACAATGTTTGAGAGAAAGTCCTCCTGCCCAGCAAACACAAGACATTTGTATATCATTTATACAACGTCGGCCCAACGTCTTCGACGTTGGTCTAACATTGCATAAAGTCATTCAAATGTTTTGTGTTTACTAGGTGTCAATACAAGCTTGGGGTCAAGCAGTTTCAACATCCCCGCAGTAATACAGTCAGTTTGTCTGCAAGCCAGCGACCAAGTAGGGGCAAGGGCAAGGGCTTTGAATTATTAACTCACAGATGTCGCTCAAGTATATATCAACTTGCTGTGATTAGAGAACTTGCTATTATTGAGGCTTTGGGTATGAAACGCATATTTAGTATCATTATGGAATAGGGCCTTGGCCTACCCACGGGCGCTATTGCCTTCTGGGGGACCCTTGTCCCGCGAATTTTGACAGTTGACCACACCTTTAAACGACGCTGCTATAAATCCTCCATCAAATACATCTAAATGGAGGTCATCAGTTGCACCAGTCGAGCTTGCTGACTTTGGCATGTATTGACAAATTAGCGCTAAAAGTCACGATTGTTACAAAATCCAACAATCATCATATCCCTCTACCAAGAGAAAAGTGCATGGAGCTCAGTGGTCACACCTGGACCAGGATAATTGCACTTTTATGTCGTGTATGTTGTATATCTACATGACTGTATCATATCAATAGACAATAACAGCAACAACAAAACCACCAACAACATCACCATAATAGACCGGTAGGCCTATCCCAGCAAACACAAATTATTTGTATTACATTTGTACAACGTCGGCCCAACGTCTTCGACGTTGGTCCAACATTGTACAAATGTTATACAAATGTGTTGTGTTTACTGGGATACTACTTATCCAGCTTCAATTAAATACCCACAGTGGTCAAAAGTTTGTTCACCCTAAAGTGATGCCTATTACAGCGATGTTCAATACCTTAATTGAACCACAGCATATAAACGCAAACCCCTTATATTTTATTTTATTTTTTTCACAGAATAATTTATGAACAAATTGTATTTACGATGATAAATGAAACATAATTAGTGTCACAATTAATATTTAGTAGGGTAGTCACGTGATCGTATAATGGTGGCTTCTCTCCTAAACAAAGACGAAAACACTGTTCTAATCTTTGCAGGACGATTTATGTCAGAACTTCTGATTATTACAGCTTTAAGTTCTTCACATGTGGTTGGTTTGACCTCTCATGTGTCCTTTTTCATCCGACTCCAGATGTTTTCGATGGGATTTACATTTAAAAACGGTGGAGGATATAGCATATTGTGTCTATCATTGTTTTAGAACCATTTCAACACCGCCATGGCTCTGTGGCATTGGAGCGCATTGTCCTACTGGAACACAATTGTGGGCTGCTGGTCTGTAAATAATTGCTCTACTGGCTCCAGCAAATATACATCCATGAGGTCAATGTGACAATTCTGGTTGAGATATTCATCAAAGACAGAAATGGGTCTACGTATCCGAAGTCGCGTTGCATCTGGATTCAAGCTCAATCCATTTTTGTCCAACACACTTTACGTTCATCATCAGTATGTAACGTAAACTTACATGCATTAGTGAGGACCACAAAGGACCATTTACCATTAGCTCCCCAGTGCTGAATTCTCTTGACCCATCTGATGTGGTTGTGCCGGTTTTGGTATGAACCATAAGGGTTTTTTCTTGCCACTAGGCTGAATATGTCACATGTATGTATGTAGCCATCACCCCTCACAGTTTTGTCAACGGACAACTTCGCGATATAGTCTTCAAAAGTTCAGACCTTGATAGCATCTTCAGACGGCTGTCTTCATGAGCCGATTTCTTCTTCGGACGACCATGCTGGCATTTTTTTTCACTTCTGCCTGATAGTATGTACCTCGCCTGAATATTGTGTAGGCTTGCTGCTTTTTTAGTGCAGCTTAACTGCGCTGCAAATACATGATTTTAAATCCCATTACGTTTGAGCCTTATAATTTAAACTCGATTCCCATTACCAATGTCTAGACTGGAACTCATAATCGCAGTGCACAGGCATAATTTCGTATAAGAATCTGTAAAACATATGTGGATAACTTATGATACAACTTAAAAACGTGTACTAGCTGGCCGCTCACTAGTGATTAAACAGTGGTTTGTGCATAAATTGTGTGGGGGTGAACAAACTAATATGTCCACTGTCTGTACATACGTCGAGTTGGCAGTATGGTTGACATTGCAATGTCTGGTATTGCAAGGTTTTTTTATGGATTTTCGCTGTTACGGTATCTGGGAATTATTTCTAATCGGTTGTCCTTTGGACGACCTTGGACATTATTTCAAGTCAAGAGGTTGTTACAGACTGGTACGCCCCCTCCCCTTGAGTCCGCAGGGGGTCCCCCTCCCCTGAAAAGGATGACTCATCCTCGGATAATGAATGGGCGTCATGACGCCAAGTGCTTTATTTTGATTGGGTGGTTCAAAATATTAATGAGCGTCTCTGCATCATGGCAACATATTTTATATTTAGGGTCATTGGGTTGATGACTCATCCTTGGATGATGACTGAGTGTCATGTACTGAGGCCGGGAACATCAATGTGCATGATGAATGTGCATCATTGTCATATTATATGAAATGAACATCATTTTCAATATTGAACAAACATTAATCAATATATCAATACCAATATATCAATATCAATTTATCACTATATCGATATATCGATATATCAATATATCAATATATCAATATTATCTTATGCAATAAACAAGGCTATTTTTAAAGAATTGTTTTATTCCTTCTGTATGCACAAATTTGATTGGCTGGTTCAAAATATTATTGAGTGTCTTTGAATATTGGCAACAAATTTTAAACTTAGTGTCATCAGGATGATGAATCATCCTAGGGTGATAAATGAGCGTCATGTTTAAGGTCCTCCTCCCCAGAAAATGATGACTCACCATTGCCCCCTCTCCATGGGTAAAACTAAATGAGCGTCATGTTTTGACACTAGGAGCTTCAATGTACATGATTGATGAGCGTCAGGATGATGACTCATCATCAAATGATGAATGGGCGTCATGACGCAGGTCCCCCTCCCCCAGAAAATGATGACTCACCATTGCCCCCTGTCCATGGGTGATAAATGAGCGTCATGTTTTGACACTGGAAGCATCAATGTACATGATTGATGCGTGTCAGAACGATGACTCATCCTCAGATGATTATTGGGCGGCATGTCACGACATCAATTAGTTTATTTTGTATGGATGGTTCAAAATATTAACAAGCATAGGACTATAGATCTGTATAATGTCAATTCTCAGCAAGAGTAAGTGCGTGTTTTACAAAGCATTAGATGTTTTTATTTATATATTATTTATATATTTTTTAGATATTATTTTTACATTATTTATACATTAATTATATGTTATTTAGATATTATTTAGATATTATTTTTCCATAAATGCTTGCTGCTGCTGCTGCTGCTGCTGATGCTGCTGCATCTTGAATAATTGTGTGGGCCTATGTGGATTTTAAAATGTTATCAGTAGGCCTAGATATATATACTTTAAATGTATTATGATTATATTAAATATGTGAAGGAATGAGAGATATTTATAAATAAAAACAATATTTTATTACCATAATGATGATTCATACCAGACCTATCTAACTAAGCATACATTAGAATCCCATTGTATATATACCCCTCGAATTCTAAAGCTGATGTTGCTGCTGTTGCGAAATGATGAATGTAAATGACAAATGGAGTTTTTTTTTATAAATGACTGATGAGATATTTTTATTATTACAAATATTCTAAAAATTTTCATTGAGACAAATTATTAAGAGAGAAAGTGTATATTATATCCAGTTAATTGACTATAAGTTACAAAGGGTTAAACACGGTTGAATGATTCACACCTGCTGCATATCCAATAGAGGCATTGGTGTTGTGTGACCTTGAACAGATATGGTGCATTGTAATATGTGATCAGTTAGCCGTGACAGCTACACTTTACCGGGGTGCATGATTAAACGTCATAATATACATGTTAATGTATTTACTAATGGAAAAATGGTTTGTTTAGGTTTAAAAACATCAGATGATGTTATTACTATCATATATCCGCCAATAATATAAATAGAATTATTTATATAAGTGAATAAAAAATGATGTAAATTACAAATGTAGTTGTTGTTTTTATAAAAGACCAAACTGGATTTATATGACAAAAGAAGTGATTTTGAGGAGATTGGAGAACAAAGAAATTCTGACATTTTTCAAAATACAGCTTTCAGATTAGTCCCTGTGGGTGAAGCAGGTTTAAGTCACAGATTGACCGCGTACAAAATTGTGGGACATTTCTATGGACTGTCATACCTCAAAATATCGGGCAATAGTCAGGTCGAAAATATTTTTTTAGAATCAGTAACATTTCAGTTCCGTGCCTGCATGCGTAGCTCAGAGGTCGCACAGTCATTAAAAAGTTATGGACATTTCTCTGACCATGGGGTCGAGACCGCTCTCAGTCACTACCATGATGCATTTTTCGGGTATAGCAAATACATCAATCCACGACCACGGAGAGGTTGCCACTGCAACCTGAGTTCAGACTGGCTTATAATGACGGTGGCGCTCGGTTCATGTATGTACATGTATACATGTTAGGGGAGAGCAGGGGTGTAAGAAAAATCTTCTCAGCTAGAGTTAGAATAACAGTTATAAAGCACAGCAAAAATGTAGTGTTGTAACCCATTGTATTGCATGATTCATGGTTTATCCATCCCTATGCGATCACCATACTTTATTTGTCATTTGGATTTCTGTCATAGACTGGTATACCCCAATCAACAACACATTGTTCGCTAAACAGCAGCTTAGGTGTAGGTCATTGACACATTTGGCACCTTGCTGTTTGCCGTCCTTTTGCCTGATACTCCATTACGGAGGCCTGATTTTATAACATTGTTGTTGCCCTATGTCTGATATTCTGTCAAGGAGGACTGCAAAGAAAACAATTTAAACAATTTAAACAAACGTTGGTACTGTTGAAGAATCGAAGTTTTAGCATTGTTAATGTTTGTCAATGCTGGCATTTGACATGTCAACAATCCCATGTCCCCCATTCCCTTTTGTCTGTGATGATTCACCACTATTATTAGGTACCCTACCCCATGGTATGACTCATCACACCTCCCCACTTCCCTCATGAACATGTTGAAACTTGTTTGTGCTTTGTAAGCAATAAAAGGACACCAAACACTTCAATCTGATTGGTTCGTTGGTGTATTGCACAATCAATAAAATGACTCACCACTCCCCCACCCTTTGCCCCCCCCCCTAGGCTTGGTATGACTCATCACAGCTACCCACCTTCCTCATGAATATGTATAGACTAGTGTTTGCTTTGTCAACAATAAAAAGGACGCCAAACACTTCACACTAATTGGTTTGTTGGTGTATTGCACAATAAAAAAATGGCACACCACTCCCCCCCACCCCTAGGGCCCCCCTCCCCATCATTAATCATTTGAGCATGAGTCATAATTACAATGACACTAAACATCAATTATGTTGACACTGCAAACGTGTCTGGACTTGTCTAAACCCAGATTGGTTTTGAGCATATCACCTATAGGACACCTTCTGCATTATAATGAAGTTTTATAAATGTATATGCCACTTCACATTGTGAGTGTAAAAGGTAATACAGTTATGGCTCTTGTTAAGGAAAATAAGATATTCATTTGTCAGATATCCAGAATAATATCTATGGATTTAAGTTAGCATATTTCTGAATATCGAGATGTCACATTTTATAATGATCATACCAAAATAATGTATAATGCTGTACAATTATATATATATATTATATGCTGTACATAGCTTTGGATTTTAAAAAAGCATTTGACTCTTTAGAATAGAATTTTAAATTTTGTATATTAGAGAAGTTCAATTTTGATAAGAAGTTTATAAAATGGATTAGATTATTATATAATGATATATTCAGCTGTACTATTAATAATGGAACATCTTCAGGTTATTTCTCTATTACAAGAGGTGTAAGACAAGGAGACCCAATGTCTCCATATCTTTTTATTTTATCACTGGAAGCGTTAGCGCAGATAATAAGAGACGAAAGTCAGATAAAGGGATTAGAGTTGCTGATTGGAGTTGTGTCACTGCTCCTATGCGCAGACGATGTCACGTGACTAGTGGCAGATGTAGAGTCTGCTAAACTATTTTTTACCATTTTTGGACAATACTCAGGATTAGTGCTGAATATGAGTAAAACAGAGGCACTTTGGCTAGGAGAAAATCCAAGCTGTGAATTAAACTCCATTGGTGTATCATGCCATAAGCAAGCTATTAAAATATTAGGAGTGTTTATATCAAATGACATAAATTTAGCTATTGATGTGAATCTTAAAGAAAGAATAATACAATTAGATCAGTGATTAACAATTGGAAAAGAAGGAACTTAACGCTAATTGGTAAAATTGTGGTACTAAAAACTTTTATAATTTCGCAGTTTCAATATGTTCTATCAGCAATACATATACCTGAAAAATATGTGACCCGATCTGGCAAAATGAGACGGAAGTCGCGTTTTGGGGTATTGGAGTTATTATCAGATCCTGAATCTCCACAAAATTACCTTTAAAATGAGGTGTCACACAAGCCTGTAGGTTGAATAGCTCCAAAGATGTAACTCTGGCCAAATCGGAAAATATCAATTTAAAAATCGTGTCATTTCAAGAAAACGGAGTTCAAAGATGGAGAAAGGTTTTTCTTGAAAATTTTTCTGAACCCTTATTCAATTTCTTGCATGAGAATGACACCGGGAAGGATTTTTTTTTTAATAGACAAATGGGACAAATGACCAGTATAGTAGGCCCACTTCAATTAAAAATGGTCAGTTAGCTGATGGAGGTAATCCCAAGTACACACTGCGTCACTTCTTAGGGTGGGGTTTCATATGGGTATTACCCCAATAAACACATTGGACTGCACACTTCGTACTACACATGCACATCACACTACACACAATACATAAGCTACATACACATACACATTGAATCACATACACAACACCATACACAGCAAACACCATACTACACACATTACATCACACACATAACACACTACACACCACACACATTGCAGCACACACATTACACTGAATACTGTATTGTGGGTAGTATGATGTGCATGTGTAGTACGAAGTGTGCAGTCCAATGTGTTTATGTATGTAGTGTATGTATTGTGAAGTGTGTGGTGTGATGTGTGATATAATATGGTAATGAAATATCTAACAACCAATCTAGTTATATTTTAATCACGATGCGTCAACACTGTCATACAAGTGTTTATATTACAAATGAAGAAATAAGACACGTTGTATTACACAATCTTTTATTGTTATTATAATTATTGGTACAATACCATCAAATGAGCATGCATAGAATATATTCTACATTATATATCAGATAGTTGAAGGGTAACAGTCTTGACATAGCAATTCACCAAGCTGATTATTGTAATCTTCACTCAGAAAATACATACTGTGTATGTACCTGCTAGTTGCAATCGAAAGTTATGTCAAAGTCTTTCTGGAAAAATAATAAACATTTTATTATAATATAAAAAATTATTGGCCTCTTTAAATATAATTCGTACATCATAAAAATAATAAATTCATCATAAAAATACTTACCCATCCTCCTTGTTTATAAATTCATTCAGTCAAATTATCTGCTATATAAGAGCCAATGAATAAGGCAATGTCATCAATAGTTTTATACATGTCTTTTGATGCTGATTGTTTGGCTAGGGAACGACAGAACGTAAATAGTAAAATAGCATGTCCCCAGTTACAAGTTTTGTTCCGAAATAGATCATCAGCAATTCTACTTAATACAGATATATCAACGTCATCAAACTTGTCCTCACACATCCGCCTGAGTAAGTTGTTGTATCTAACCATCGATTTTTGTACAGCTTTATACATTATTCTGGTATGATCATTATAAAATGTGACATCTCGATATTCAGAAATATGATAAATTAAATCCATAGATATTATTCTGGATGTCGGACAAATAAATATAGAGCCATAACTGTATTAACTTTTACACTCACAATGTGAAGTGGTCATATACATTTATAAAACTTCATTGTGATGCAGAAGGTGTGCTATAGGTGACATGCTCAAAACCAATCTGGGTTTCGACACGTTTGCAATGTCAACATAATTGATGTTTAGTGTCATTGTGATGATGACTCATGCTCAAATGATTAATGATGGGGAGGGGGACCCTAGGGGTGGGGGGAGTGGTGTGCCATTTTTTGATTGTGCAATACACTCACGAGCTAATTAGTGTGAAGTGTTTGGCGTCCTTTTTATTGTTGACAAAGAAAACACTAGTCTATACATATTCATGAGGAAGGTGGGTAGCTGTGATGAGTCATACCAAGGTTAGGGGGACCCAAGTGGTGGGGGGAGTGGTGAGTCATTTTATTGATTGTGCAATACACCAACAAACCAATCAGATTGAAGTGTTTAACGTCCTTTTATTGTTGACAAAGCACAAACAAGTTTCAACATGTTCATGAGGGAAGTGGGGAGGTGTGATGAGTCATACCATGGGGTGGGGTACCTAATAATAGTGGAGAATCATCACAGACAAATGAGAATGGGGGACATGGGATTGTTGACATGTCAAATGCCAGCATGGACAAACATTGACAATGCTAAAACTTTGATTCTTCAACAGTACCAATGTTTGTCTAAATTGTTTAAATTGTTTTCTTTGCAGTCCTCTTTAGCAGAATATCAGACATAGGGCAACAACAATGTTATAAAATCAGGCCTCCGTGATGGAGTATTAGGCAGAAGGACAGCAAACAGCAAGGTGCCAAATGTGTCAATGACCTACACCTAGGCTGCTGTTTAGCGAACAATGTGTTGTTGATTGGGGTATACCAGTCTATGACAGAAATTCAAATGACCAATGGAAGTATGGTGATCGCATGGGGATGGATAAAACATGAATCATGCAATACAATGGGTTACAGCACTACATTTTTGCTGTGTTTTATAACTGTTATTCTAACTCCAGCTGAGAAGATATTTCTTACACCCCTGCTCTCCCCTAACATGTATACATGTACATACATGAACCGAGCGCCACAGTCATAATAAGCCAGTCTAAACTCAGGTTGCCGTGGCAACCTCTCCGTGGCCGTGGATTGATGTATTTGCTATATCCGAAAAATGCATCATGGTAGTGACTGAGAGCGGTCTCGACCCCATGGTCAGAGAAATGTCCATAACTTTTTAATGACTGTGCGACCTCTGAGCTACGCAAGCGGGCAAGGAACTGAAATATTACTGATTCTAAAAAAATATTTTCGACCTGATTATTGCCCGATATTTTGAGATATGACAGTCCATAGAAATGTCCTACGATTTTGTACGAGGTCAATCTGTGACTTAAACCTGTTTCACCCACAGGGACTAATCTGAATGCTGTATTTTGAAAAAATGTCAGAATTTCTTTGTTCACCAATCTCCTCAAAATCACTTCTTTTGTCATATAAATCCAGTTTGGTCTTTTATAAAAACAACAACTACATTTGTAATTTACATCATTTCTTATTCACATATATAAATAATTCTATTTATATTATTAGAGGATGTATGATAGTCATAACATCATGTGATGTTTTTAAACCTACACAAACCATTTTTCCACTAGTAAATACATTAACATGTATAATATGACGTTTAATCATGTACCCCGGTGAAGTGTAGCTGTCACGGCTAACTGATCACAAATTACAATGCACCGTATCTGTCACCACCCAGGTTACCACTCTTTAGAACAAAAATATCGCCATCAGGCATATATAAAGTCCAAGGTCACACAACACCAATACCTATATTGGACATGCAGCAGGGTTCTAACCAGCCTGAAATGTCAGGGTATCGGGCGAGGTGCCAGCCAAGACTTGAAAAATCGGCGAGGGGTGAGGGGGCCGCCTAGGCCCCCGTAAAATTTGTAGATACTAGCTGCTCCGAGATGCATCCTAAAGCATTTCTATACACTTTGATACATGGCTCTCACGGGTCCTTGAAAACAGGGAAAGTCCGTGAATAGGAAAAAATGAAGTATGGGACTTGAAAATTCCTTCATTTTTTTGTTAAAATATAAAAAATCCATGACAAATCTTGGATTTTACATCAACCTGTGATGTTTTGCTGTTGATCGCGACAAACGTCACTCAGTGGCAACAGTGATTAAATAAAGGAAAAAGCCCCACTTGAAAAATCTTGACATCTGTCTCATCTAGGCTATAGATTCAATGTTTTTTTATAGACTTACTTTGCAGACAAACCACGGCACAGCTGCTATTAATTAGAAATCCATAATCGCCAGATACACGGCAATAGCTTGTGTGTGCATGCACCTTTCGTTTTTCTACTTATACATTCTATAGCATATAAAGCTAGTAATAGGGGCCTATGCCTACATGTATATTTTTACACATCTCAATATCAGTATTAGAGATACACTGTCTAGGTTGTATCATATAGAGGATGTGGTAGATAAATTTTATTATCATGATTATGGTGCAAATAGTTCACGCAATATATAAACCCCAATAGGCAAAGCATCGTAGATGATATTATGCGAGCTCGCTTCAACCCACGTATAAGCCTATGTTGCATCTGAAATCAGCCAATGGCGGTCGCGGTATTCAGCGCTGCTAAACAGCCCCAGCGTGGCTGAAGGTTTCAGCCACAGATTGACCCAGTACAAAATCGTGGGACATTTCTTTGGTCAGTCATATCTAAGATTTAGCCTTGAATAATCAGGTCGAAAATAATGTTTTTTTAGAATCAGCAACGAGATCGCATGCTGGACTTATTTTTCGCACAGTTAATAAAACGTTATGGGCATTTTTCGGGGCTTGGGGTCGAGATCGCTCTCAGTCACTGCCATGTTGAAAAAACGTTAATTTTTTCGGGTGAAACAAGTACAGTAATCCACGGCCTCAATGAGGACGTCACAGCTACTGCTTATCCAACAAACACGAGTCGCTGCACAAATGATGTGTTAATGCTGGCCGGCTCTCTGCAAAGTCGGGGCATCATCAGGCAAGCATTGCATCAGCGCCTCGTGTTTTCTGGGATACGGCAGCCCCGTATTTTTCAAAATATCGGCAGCGTGTCGCTCTTTATTCAGCATATCGGCAGCATGTCGGCGATACTAGTAGCGTAGCGGCAGCGAAACTCAGAGTGTCGGCCCGACACGCTAAAAGGGCTTGGTTAGAACCCTGATGCAGCAGGTGTGAATCATTCAACCAAGTTAAACCCTTTGTAACTTATGGTTAATTAACTGGATATAATATACAATTTCTTTTTAGAATATTTGTAATAATAAAAATATATTTTTACAATCTCATCAGTCATTTATAAAAAAACAGCAACTCCAATTTTGTCATTTACATTCATCATTTCGCAACAGCAACAACATCAGCTTTAGAATTCGAGGGGTATATAGACAATTGGATTATAATGTATTCTTAGTTAGATAGGTCTGGTATGAATCATCATTATGGTAATGAAATATTGTTTTTATTTGCATGTATTTATAAATATCTCTCATTCCTTCACATATTCACTATGGTCATAATACATATGTAATGTATATACATCTAGGCCTAATGATAAAATCCACATAGGCCCACAAAATTATTCGAGCTGCAGCAGCAGCGGCAGCAAGCATATATGTAAAAATAATATCTAAATAATATCTAAATAACATATAATTAATGTATAAATAATGTAAAAATAATATCTAAAAAATATCTAAATAATATATAAATAATAACATCTCATGCTTTGTAAAGCACACACTTACTCTTGCTGAGAATTGACATTATACAGATCTATAGTCCTATGCTTGTTAATATTTTAAACCATCCATACAAAATAAACTAATTGACGTCGTGACATGACGCCCATTCATCATCTGAGGATGAGTCATCATTCTGACGCTCATCAATCATGTACATTGATGCTCCCAGTGTCAAAACATGACGCTCATTTATCATCCATGGAGAGGGAGCAATCATTTTCTGGGGGAGGGGGACCTGCGTCATGACGCCCATTCATCATTTGATGAGGAGTCATCATCCTGACGCTCATCAATCATGTACATTGATGCTCCCAGTGTCAAAACATGACGCTCATTTATCACCCATGGAGAGGGGGCAATTGTGAGTCATCATTTTCTGTGGGAGGGGGGCCTGCGTCATGACGCCCATTCATCATTTGATGATGAGTCATCATCCTGACGCTCATCAATAATGTACATTGATGCTTACAGTGTCAAAACATGACGCTCATTTATCACCCATGGAGAGGGGGCAATGGTGAATCATCATTTTCTGGGGGAGGGGGACCTCAAACATGATGTTCATTTATCACCCTAGAATGATTCATCATCCTGATGACTCTAAATTTAAAATATGTTGCCAATATTCAAAGACACTCAATAATATTTTGAACCAGTCAATCAAATGTGTGCATACTGAAGGAATAAAACAATTCTATAAAACTACCCTTGTTTATTGCATAAGATAATATTGATATATTGATATATTTATATATTGATATATCGATATATCGATATATCGATATAGTGATAAATTGATATTGATATTGCTATATTGGTATTGATATATTGATTAATGTTTGTTTAATATTGAAAATAAAGTTAATTTCATATAATATGACAATTATGCTCAGTCATCATGCACATCGATGTTCCCAGCCTCAAAACATGACGCTCATTCATCATCCAAGGATGAGTCATCAACCCAATGACCCTAAATATAAAATATGTTGCCATTATGCAGAGACGCTCAAAAATATTTTGAAACACCCAATCAAAATATTGCGCTTGGCGTCATGATGCTCACTCATCATCCGAGGATGAGTCATCCTTTTCAGGGGGAGGGGGACCCCCTGCGGACCCAAGGGGAGGGGGCGTACCAGTCTGTAACAAGCACCAAAGAGAGGGGGAGCCAAGGGGATGGGACCGTGATGAGTCACCCTTTCCAAGAAGGGGTGGGGGGGCCGTGATGAGTCACCCTTTCCAAAGAGGGGTGGGGGGATCGTGATGAGTCACCCTTTCCAAAGAGGGATGGGGGGAACGTGATGAGTCATTCAAAAGGGGAGGACAAGTGAAGAGGGGGGCTCGACCAATCACAACCAAGGGGAGGGGGGGGGGCAGATTATGTTAATTCGGCCGCGAAGTGCCTACTATTCTACTCTCAGACTCAGACTTAGAATAATTTATTTGATCAATTAATAACATTTGCATATTTGATTATCACCATAGCACTTATCGGGACCCCTCCACTAATACCGTAGGTCGCGATCGTGGAGGCCACCTTAGAAAGAAAAGAATAATTGAATATGCATAATAATAATAATAATAATAATAATAATAATAATAATAATAATAATAATAATAATAATAATAATAATAATAATAATAATAATAATAATAATAATAATAATAATAATAATAATAATAATAATAATAATAATAATAATAAATGCAATATAGAATTATACATGCGAGTAATGGTTGAGTTCAAGAAAAAAACAAGTTTTTTTTAAAACTTTCATCATGTGTCAAGAGTGTACCCATATTTATACACATACCCGGCAAATGCGAGGCGTCGACACAACGTTGGCTGAATGCAGGGGCCGACGTCGTAGACGGCGGGCCAACATTGAACAAACACCGGGCCAACGCCCCGTGCCCGTAGGATAAAAAACTAAATAACACTATACGTCATGTACACATACATAACAATCAGGGATATTACATTCTAAATTATAATCTGAAAAATGCCTTGGCCTTCGGCCCTTTCAAAGCTAAGAATGTAGAGTTTCTCGGGCTTTATCCTATACTTCGTGCCATAGGTCGCATCAGAAAATACCTTGATCGCCAGAGCACTAAGAAGCTTGTGCATGCCCTTGTGATATCACGTCTCGATGCCTGCAACAGTCTTCTGTACGGTCTGTCAGATACTCTACTAAAATAGCTGCGGCGTGTACAGAATGCATGTGCCAGGATGGTCATGAAGTGCTCCAAACGCGACCACATTACACCATCACTGAAGGAGCTCCACTGGCTACCTGTACACGCTCGCATTGGGTATAAGGTCATCCTTCTGACATTTAAATGCCTAAACAACTTGGCTCCTTTTTATCTGGCGGACTTTATTAACACATTATCGTCCAGCACGAAGTCTCCGCTCAGCTGACAACAGACTGCTCGCTGTACCTCCTCCTGGTAAGAAACACTGCAAGAACAGGTCCTTCGCCTATGCTGCCCCTCTATTGTGGAACAAGCTTCAAGAAAAAATAAGACTGATATATAATACTCCGCATTTTGAAACAGCTTTGAAAACATTATATTTTACCAGATAATTTTATTAATTTATGAATCTTTACCTGTATGTTGAACTTTTACATGACGTGTTTAACTTTTACAATTATACCGAACTTATAATATTTTTATTTTTAATCAGTATTATCCACCCTGATTATGACTTCAAATATGTTTTACTTAACTTTGACGTAACTTCGTTAATTTATATTTTCATTTTTAGTATGTACAGCGATCCAGAACACCCTTTGGATGAACCGCTTATATTTTATGTTTTAAATAATAATATTAAAAATATATAATCTGGTAACATGACATATTGTATGAAAATAAAATATCACAAGAGGTATAATTGATTCTCCTGTATACCGACATGTGTAAAAAAATAGCAAGTTTAGTATGTATAATCACTTATGATCACATACAGCATTTTTTTCAGACTGCAAAATAACTTGCTGTGCGCATAATGCTTCTAGAAATAACTTATTTTGTGGTTTTATGTAGGCCTATCTATTGCTGTTTCAGAAGCTGACATAATCTTTTTGATGCACACAAAGCATACGTGGGTTCATACGCTTTAAAAGTTGACGTCTGGTGAATTGCTCTTCCAGACCCATTCACACAAGGCCAACATTGTGCAATTTTGGCCCAGTGTCGTTTGCTGGGCGTGCGTTGGAATACGATACAGTTACACCATACTAACGTAATAACTCAAGCAGAAGATTGACTGCTTCCATCATGTTCATTAGTAGTGTGGTTGCTTTCGTCAATACTTTAACTGCAGCCAGGTGTAGGCTAACCACAGAACAAAATTGTTTGTTGTGATTGTGTCTATGTTCAAGAATTTGTATTTTTTCATTTCTAGCCTAACACATAATTTAATTGTGATGATTCAAGAAGAAGTGTTGACATATTCTATTGTCTTGTTTCGTAATAATGGTTTACCTGCTTGAATAAGGAAGTTGCAGTGATGATTACGTTGAGCATTGCGTTCTTTTCAGCGTATTGCAATTGTAAACATGACCCGACGTATATTTAGTAATGTTTAGTAGGTAATGTTACGAATTAAAGGGTAACTTTGCCAATTTCGTAAAAGTGTATTACGAAACTATGTGGCGCCATACGAACGCTAAAAAAAATTGAGAATTGTACGAATCTATTATTGGTCGTACGAACCTTTGTGACCGAGGTATGACACCATCTTCACAATTGTGGTGAAAACAGCAATTACGATTTAGCACGTATCAGTCACAAACAATAGAGGGGTCTTATCACGCTTTGAATTCAAAACTTAAAAAACTGATTTTGCAGCCGAAAATTAGTATAAAATGTAATATACAAGCCTTTTCTGAGCTTTGGTTAGATATGTTTTGCAGTCGGTATACGGCGGCCGCTTTATGGAGATAAAATGCAGAAGATGCAAATATACCCTTTCAGATGTTTAACTTGGTTATTTTTAAAGCGACAAAATTATTTCGGGCATGTATGTGGGCAATAAGTCTTTATATCTCACCTAACTGGTAAATGCGCAACACAAAAAAATTGAAACTTACGCAGTTCTAGTCTATGGACATGTTTACATCATATAGTTATATAAAGAAGCCAAAATAAAAATACAAATTATTTTTAACGTGGGTTGTGGCATGTGGACTGGTGCAGTGGAATGATTAGTATTATCTAAAAAAGGGTAACCATTTAACGTCTTGTACGTCGGCCCTGTCGGATTCCGTCGATATCAAGTGAAAAATTATTTCTGTAGATATCCATCATGTCCATAATTCCATTTTAGTTTTTTTCTTATGCGTGCTTTAGACATAAAAAATGAGTGTTACTTATATTTACAAATGTCATGGAAGAATATTGAAGCCCCTCATGAAAATATGTGTATTTAGCATAGAGTGAATTGTGAAACATGATTTTTTTCTCAGAATTGTTGTGCCTATTTTTTTAACCTCTTGTTTTTACAAGATTGATGTGTGTTGAATTAAAATCTGTTGGATAACATTCTATATTTGGTGACCTTCACCATGTTCACCTTCAAATTAGCAAAACACAAAACGGCTGCGCATGAAAGCACAATTTATGGTTTCAGCAAGATTTTTATTATATAATTTTTATGTAGACGTGTCTTCGGAAAGAGATAACCTTTATTTGACCTTTAAATACAATATACCGTCGTTTTTTTTAAAATACTGTTACTGTAAGTATTCCCCTAAACATGTGACGATTATCTGATTTATTTGTAGTTACTTAGTGGCTCCGAAATAAACGTTGCTGACGAGTAAATTGAAATGAACATTATCCAAAATGGCCGCGACATTCACTTTCATATCAGCAAAAAACAAAATGGCTATCAAAATGTAAATTAAACTTCTATTTTTATTTGTGGCTCGAGGTTGCTAAATTTATTATTATGTGTGAATGACTTGAGGGATGAAACACACATTTTTGATGTTTTTTATCGTCTGACCTATATTTTATCGCAAAATCCCAGATTCGAACTCAGCACACTCAGCACACTCAAATTAAGCAAAAAGAAACGAAAAAAATCTGCACTCAAATGTTAAGCAAAGTTTAATGTTCCATATTTCAACCCAGGATAAATACAGACATTTTCAAAAAAGGCTACAATATTCTCTCATTTAAACATATATATGTCATGTGCCGATCTAAACACCACTCAGTATTAAGCATATACACATCTGGGCTCAGCAAACATAGGTCAAATATAGATATGGTCATTAATTATGTTTTATTAAGTCATTCCCATTGGCCATGTTGACTAGCTTGTTTTGTTCTAGATTTTGAATATTTTGTAATAAAAAAAATGTTTCAACGTGATTGTAGAGATAACTTTTTGATCCACTGCAACATGCAATACATCATTGGAACGGAAATTTAATTACCTTTTATATGGTATGTTGCATGTATTTATGCTAATAAATGAGTGTTACTTAGATATATAAATGTCTTATATATACCTGTTAGTTCTCTAAAAATTGGGTTGGTGTACAAAAGTGGCAAATTCTCAGCCCGTCCCTATTTCCGGCAATGTCATCAACCAGGTTCTCTATCTGGAGACCCATGAGAACAATTCTAGACATATGGACAAAAGTTGTACCGCCGTTTTAGGTAGGCCTCCCCCGAAAATTTGGTCCCTCTGCTGCTGTACTAAAGGGTGCCAAAAACTAAGTTTATCAGTTATTCACGTATTTCTTATTTTGGACATGCATGTCTGAAATAAAATTTCGTCCTTATTTCTCTATAACTAGTAAATTCGCAACACAAAATTGAAAAAACGCAAATTGCTGTCGCAATTCTCGACTTGTAGTGAATGAAGATGATTTGATATGGTTTAAAAAAGAAAGAAAATTGCCATGTATTGGTAAACCACTATCAGGAAATTTTCGTTCTAAAACCCTTGGTTGTAGTAAAATTAAGTCTGTTTTCAGGAATGTAAAATGATGCTTTAAGGCATCGTGAGGGCTTAAAGGGTTAACCTATTTAAATGAAATCACTGATCCATGAATGATCTCCTACCGTTCATGTTCTCTCACTACACACTTAGATCATGTGAGCTCAATATGATCCACACTGCGGCGTTCCCAGGAAACACGACACATTGGCCCAATATTGGTTGTTGTTTCCTTGGACAAACATTAGTGCAACATTAACCCTTAATCCGCTAAACACAACTTATGTTGTTTTTAATCCGTATAATTATCCGATCAAATCACAGTTATTGGGTACGAAATGGGTGTGTAAACATCAAGCTTTGCAAATTTTGTTTCAAATTAAATACATAATAAGTCATTTTCAGCCCCGTCAAGTTGTGAGTCGCCGTAGCGAGACACAAATTCAAGTTGTTGAAAATTTAAATTACTAAATTTAGCGCTGTAATGGTTGAAACAACCGTGGGACAACATTTCATGTTGGCACATTAAGGCTATACATAGTATTGGATATACAAAGGGGCGACTGAGATGAGTTGAAGGGCGACAGGATGCGTTTAAATGTGGCGGTGAGGCATTTAAAGGGAAACGAGAATACCTGAAATAGCAGTGGAAAGCTTCAAAGGGCAATGGGATGAGGTTAAAGGTGACGCCAAAGGGTGACGAAATGACTTTAATTAAAGGACGACATAGATGGATAAAGGGCATCAAAACGTCGATAAAGTGCAACGGAGTATTGGATATACAAAGCATGCATACATGAATAGCAGGCGCACCTGCAGGCATGTTATGCGAGGTACGCAGCTGCCTGCCCACCCCACTACCTTCAAATTTCCAAATAATGGCGTTAAAGAGTGATGGAGAGGCGTTAAAGGACGAAGAAAAAGAGGGTGACGCAGATGTGTTCAATGGCGATGGGAAGACGTTAAAGAGTGCTGGGGAAGCGTTAAAGGGCAATCAATCAATCAATCAATTCGGTAACTTCTGTAGCGCCTAAATCCTCGGAGATGCGAGCTCAGAGGCGCAGAATCCAAATCGAAACCAGCTCAAAGTCGACAGTCAAAGCGTAAGTCGTCAACTGGGCGCCGAATCTCTGAGAAATTAGGGGGGGGAAGCCGAATCGAAAAGAAAAGTCTTCAGCATTTTTTTAAATGAGGTAACTGTACTCGCAGTTCTCAAATGTGGATACGTTTAAGGGTTTAAGGGTGACGAGAAGGGGTTAAAGGCAAGGAAGAGGCGTTAAAGGTCAATGAGGAGGCGTGAAAGGGCGACTAAGATGAGTTGAAGGGTGACAGGATGCGTTTAAATGTGGCGGGGAGGCATTTAAATGACAACGAGGATACGTTAAATAGCGATGGAAAGCTTCAAAGGGCGATGGAATGACGTTAAAGGTGACGCTAAAGGGTGACGGAAATGGCTTTAATTAAAAGACGACATAGATGCATAAAGGGCAACGAAACGTTGATAAAGTGCAACGGAGTTGTTTATGTAATGCGGAGGCGTTAAAAAACGACTAAGCGGTGCTAACGCTCGACAACGATCGAGGTGTTGAGTGACAGAAAGGTGTTAAATTGTGATGAAATGCCCTAAAATGCGATAGAGAGGCTTTAAAGGGCGCTGGGGATGCGTCGAAGGGCGGTAAGTAAGGGTTGAAGGGTGACGGAAAGGTGTTAAATGGCGATAAGAATGTGTTGAAGGGCGATTGGGAGGCGTGATAGAGCGACTGAAGGGGGGCGTTAAAGGGCGACGGGAAAGCACTGAAGGTCGATGGGGAAGCGTTGAAGAACATTTTATTCTGTGAAAAATAGCCAATTAACCTGATAACCACAAACGTGACATTGAACCATCAAAATACTACAATAAATGCAGATAAAACCACATCAGAAATAAGTATTACACTTGTTTCTATCTTTATTTGTGCTAAAAAAATGTTTTTGGAAACCAGAAATGGATTTTCTGGTCAAAATCAAGTTCAAAAAGGTATTGCATTGGTTGTGATTTTTGTTAATTTCGCTAGAATCATATTTTCGCTAATTTGAACTTGCAATTGACATTTCGACTTTGGGGATGAAGTTGAATCACTAAATTAATACCAGAAATGTTCCAGTGTGTTAGGTTATATCTCTTTTTATACGAAAAATACGTATTACACTTGTTCTTACTTATTAAAAATTAAATTTTGGTCACTTGACCTAAAATTGAAGTTTTGACATTGCAGATGACCTTAATCATAAAAAAAATTAGCAAAAAATATCATAAATGGGTTTTCCAGTCAAAATCACATAAAACTGAGGTATTACTCTTGTTTCTGTTTGTATTTGTTAAAAAAAATATTTCCAAGAATTAGACCATGAAATTGACGTTTCGACCTTGACGGTCACCTTGAATCACAAACATAATATAATAAAAGGATTTCCCAGTCAAAGTCCCATGAAAATGAGGTATTACACATGTTCCTAGCTTTTTTTGGTTAAAATCATATTTTCGATCACTTGACTTTGAAATTGACCTTTTGATATTGAAGATGACCTTGAATCATGAAAATCATTTTAGAAATAAATTTTCCAGTCAAGATTACACCATAAATAATCAGCCTTAAAAATACTTTATATATTTCAATAATAGGTGAAGCCCATTATCACCTTTTATCTGCAGGATTATAAACATTTTATGAAAAAAAAAAAATTTCACGCACAATGGCGGACATCTTGAAGATGACCTCGTTTAATCCATTTTTAGGGGTCGGATTGTGATAGACTTTTTTCTGCCATTCACTATATCGAGTAGGATAGAAACCCATTGATAAACCTTTTGTTATATTTTTTGGGGGGTCAGGTGGTACAGTGATAGCCTGATCTTTGGTTTAGCCGGGTAGTACAGTGACCCGTCGAGCTATAGGCCTATCGGCTGGGTCGCGTTCGTATAGCCTACAAGCGTGAGACTTACCGCTTGGCTGATAATATTATCCGTGAAATTCTTTAACCTATTCAAGTGAAATCACTGATCCATGAATAATATTCTACCATTCCTATTCTATTGCTTCATTGTACATTATACTCTTTCAGTGCGGGGACCGTCTTTATACGTCAGAATCTGACGTATAAAGACGATCTCCCGCACTGAAATATTTAAAATATTTCCAATGGCCGCATAGACCCATATCGTAGGTATTCAAATAAACCGAAAATAACTAACTAAGACATTTATGATGATTTCAAATTGAACAGAACACATCGGACTCCATGGTTTACACAAAAGTATTTCAGCGCTTTATGGGTTAAAGAAAATCATGTAAACACGTAATATTCCATGTTTATCCATCCTCGCTGGCTCAAAGTTCTCAGATAAGCGTAGGCTCAGCTGAGCCAAATGCCACTAACTGCTTACTTGAAGTAATAAGCAGTTAATGTCTTTTGGCTTTGTATAGCAGGACTGCACAATTGTAAGCCTATGTCCACTGCGTGTTTTATCAGTCTTTATCATTACAAGGTGACATGAATCGTTTCCTGCAACACATTGGCCCAATGTTGTTGCATTATTGGACCAACATTAAAGCAACAGTGGGGCAACATCTTGTGCTCTGGAGAATTAGGTATACAAAATATTGGACATACAAAGCGATATGAATAGGCTATTATAAGCTGATAAGAAGTTCACCGGTCCTCACCCACGGTAGTCATTAGCCTACTATATATGGTTGATCCGGTGTCATTATAGGCCTATAAATGTTGACGGTCAGTTGCTGATCTAGTCATCGTTTATTCAGGGCTTCATTGGGTGAGTTATCTAATTTAAATATTCCCCCACTTGAAGTAGTGTCTCGCTACCGCGAACAATTATTTAAAGGAGTGGGAATACCTCATATTGGTTCCTTGTTTAACCCTTTCAAGCCTGAATTTACCATCGTCATCTTCATCCACTACAAGTCGCGAATTGCTGTCGCAATTCCCGACTTGTAGTGGATGAAGATGATTTTAAGTAGTTGAACAAATTAAAGGAAATTGCAATGTTTTGGTAAGCAAGTTTCGTGGAAATTTTCATTCTAAAGCCCTTAGTTGTATGAAAATTAGGTCTGTTTTCAGGGAAGTAATATGATGCTTTATTGCATCGTTAGGGCTTAAGGGGTTAATTAGAGACCAACACTCATTTCATTCCCAATAACTGTGATTTGAGTATAAAAAATGAAACATTCAATAGGGTAGGAGTTAAAACACATCGATTAGTTGATTCCGTGAATTGAATACAAAAACAATCGTCAACTTGTGTTTTGTAAGGGTCATTCACTGTCTTACTTATTCGACGATGCGCATATATATAAGTGTCGGTCGTGAACCTACTTTAGAAGTCGTATGTTTAGACTGTAGGTATAGCGTACGTAGTGTGGAAATAATCAGGGTTCCACACAGATATTGGACAGTGGCGGGTGATCATGATATCAAAATGGTTAATTTTTTTCCGACAGCCATGTTTTTGTACACAAAATAATCGGGTTTTGGGCGGCGTGTCAGGGTGCAGTTGAAATAATTATAGACCTATAGGCCTACTATTGAAATTGTGAGCCAATAAATGAAAATTGCATGCAACATTTCATATACCATTTCTGTTTTGTTTCAGGAGTCACGTATAATAGAGATCGATATGCGTGCGACAGGCCGCTACACTCTGATGGTCACTATCATTTGCACAGTCGGATTTATTTATTTGCTTCTCGGGATATTAAACGAGCACATTTCAAGTCCATTTTTTCAGCTCTCTCAAGTTTTATTTCCCAGCAGCAGCGGATCTTTCGATTCATCTTTAAATGTGAAAAATAATATAACAAGTGAACTTTCCAATATATCGGCTATCTCCGATGTGTTGATTTTACTTTGGAGTAAAATGCACAACAAATATTGGCATAGCCTTGCCAATGAGAGACCACTCCCATGTGTAGGCACTACTGCTGGGTCTTCACCTTGTGCATGTAGATTTACGAGGGACAAAACTTTAGTGAATTCCAGCTCCGCAGTCATTTGGGATCTGGTAAGGAAAGAAAAAACGTTCCCATCAATTCGTAAGGCAGATCAATATTGGATTCTCCTTAATTCTGAGTTTCTGCGAATGACTAACAAATCTTTTCCATATAAGACAAGTAGTTTATTTAATTTATCAGCAGGGTATCATGAGGATACAGATATTCATCTACCCTATGGGATGTGTAGGACGAGAGATAGTCAACAAATTATCCAGCAAAATATAATTGTTGATAAAAAAGGGACATGTTTAGGGCTAATCAGTGCATGTAATGATGCTCGTAGCCTGCGGTTACACTATATCAGACAACTGAATATGTCCATACCAGTGGAAATAATAGGTAAATGTGGGATAACAACTCCAAAAACCGGTGGAAGGGGTTATTTTGGAACGGGAAACTCATCCATAAAAAGTGATCTACTGAACAGCTACAAATTTTACTTATCCTTTGAAAACACGTTGTGCAAACATTATATCACGGAGAAAGTGTTCAAAGTTTTACAAGACGACATACAAACTGTGCCTATAGTTAGAGGGTTTGGACCATACAAAGATCTGTTACCTCCGCATTCATACATAGACACAGCTGATTATGCGACAACAGAGGATTTAGCACAATATTTGAAGCTGTTGGTTTCTGAGCCGGAACTCTATTTGAAATATTTCAAATGGAGAGAAACAATCAAATGCTTCGACTTCTACCTTAACCGCTATGAATGGCCATGCAGAATTTGTAAACACATATGTCAGCTGCGAACCACAGGAGAGAAACGTAGTCTGAAAACATTTAATATGTTTCAAACTGAAAATAACTGCTTCTTTCCAAAGCTCATTAACGACAAGCCGTAAATTATTATAAGTTCCATCCAGCTCGCTGCCAATAAGGTACAGAATTTGTTATTTGTTCTTAGAGTTTGTAAGAAATCAGTATTTCTTCATGGTCAGCTGCATTTCTGGTTTTAAATTGACCTCTGCACCGATATTCTGTGAGCTTGCGCGTTTCTTGTGTGTTTCGTCTTATATAGTAGAAGGCCCACTTGCATAGCTATAAAATACCACAACAGAAAGATTCAAGTAGTTCCGATATACATATTGTACATACAAATTGCAAGAGTCGCCACCATCAAGAACATACACCATGCCATCTGGGTACTGACTTATTACACATAATCGAGGCTGCCTGGAGACTGGCTTTATCAAGAAGACGCATCAGGAAACTGATACATCACAATTGCTAAGGAAGGATCTCAGAAAGCTCATCTCTGTGGGGAATCCACCCCAAATCAAAATGATTTGGCGCAGGGGACTTTCTCTTGACTGGGCGCCTACATGGCCATGTAGACAATCCACCACAATTATTGTTGGTCGCAGGTAATCACTGGATTGGTGTTGTAGCGACTGGCATGCTCAACAATGTACTCCAAAGTGAAGCGTACAAATGTGGGATCTGACGGTGTAAAGTCTATCATTGGACGAATATGGCTGTTGGCGTTTCTGTCCTGAATGTGGAAGATTGTGATGCAGCATCTGCATGTAGCCTGAACACATAGGTGTAGGCTGTGGAAGGTGAAAGGCTACTTTCCACATGATGTCAAGGTTGTCACAAATAAATAGGGCTTCACTTCAAGTTTTTGGTTATATAAGCGTGGTTGTAACAGAGTCCAAACAGTTAGTTAACTGGATTAACCAATGAATATTTATACATCTCTCTAATTGATCTAATTTACTCTTTAAATGTGTACTTTGACTCACCTCAGCATCTGTACATCATTCATCTCATCAATTGACTACAATGTTTTTTTATCGTATTACAATGTCACTTAAATGACCATTTGTGCCGAAAAGTGACTTAAAGCAATAATTTACTACTTCTACTTTGACCCGTGTATCATTACATATAAATTACACGACTCTAATTGATCTATCTACCATAGAAATGTAAACTTTGACTCGTATATAATTACATACAAATTACGTAATATTGACAAAATCTTTCAATAACATTATTTAACAACATTAGCTGTTGTTGAAGAGAATATGAAAACGGTCAGAAGGACAATTAATAAGTAAATAAACAAACAACTTGTAGCGGATGGAAGCGGGAGGAGGTACGATTTATTTGATAGGTATGAAAAAATCTATAAATTGATATTTGCTCTGATTGATTTCGATCGCGTCTGTTCTCTAGATTTAGATGCATGAGATAGGCTGTTATAATTAAATTGAAATCCGAACCAACCCTGAATTGCATAAGTTAGGATTTGACCTAAGATTACATGTCTATTTTGTGTTCAATGAATAGACGTCCCATTTGTGGAAACAATGTATTTATACAACATTATCATTCCCTCTCAAATAAAACTATGCGGTTGGCAAAACACCATTCCTGGTCAGCTTAATAGGTAAATCACGAAAATACATGATACAGAAATAATGTTTTTGAGGTTTGTTTGTTTAAAAAAAGTTGTTATCCATTATGATAATGTGTTCTCCAATGAGCGTTATCGTTAGTATGCGGCATATTTGAAGGCTGGACTAGTACCATGGCCAAACAAACGATGGTAGATGGAAATGCCACATACCTGCCTCGCCGCTCATCCGAATTACTTCTAGGTAGCATAATCAAGAGCAATAATGCAAACTTACACATGGCTTCAATAGGCTAATCAATCATACAATCAAAATGCCCTTGATAATTTCTACCACCTCTCCAAGTAAAATCGTGACACTTGAACACAAACATACGCACTGTGAGCTCGTGGATATGGCTTGTTTTTTGCTCTTCATACTCAGAAGCCAATAAATACCGTCGCATATAGCAAAATACTAAAGCAATATATACATAATGTTTGTTTGGTAAGAGTCCAGCCTTCAAATATGCCGCATACAAACGTTGTCTAAAACTGCAGTATGGTAAAACACTGTAAAAAGGGTAATATTTAAAGATTTAACAATAAAACGGCGATGTAGGATTTGGCACAAGGTTTTGGCACTCATGATGGATAATACAATGTACACATGTTTCACCATTAAAATGTGTCTACATATATTTTGTGTTTGTTGATCCTTTGATATATGTATAAGAGGCGTCGAACAAGTGGGACATTTCTTCCCGTTTTTTTAAAGCAAAATTTTAACTTATTTACTTAACAGATCGATTAAATTAATGATAATTAGTCATACAAATAAATTTGGAGGCAGAAAATGGGGGATAAATGTGAAAAATACGTGTTTGTTAGAACGGTCGAGCAGAGGTTTTGGTGTCCTCTCAATAATGCTATGTGCGACCGCAGTGAATGATTTTATTGTGTTCTGTGTGCGACCTTTGGTGTCTCATGTTCGACCAAATGTTCGACCATGTGGACACGAAATTTTTTCGTGTCCTTACTTTCTAGTATTGATTTTCAATGTTACGACAATTTCGTGTCTTATGTTACGACCACTTTCGTGTCTCACAACGTTTTGTGTTTATAACTTTTCATTGGTTTGTAGGTTTAATCTGCAATTTTCACAAAACTATATTAATATAGATACAGACGAGATCCAACATTGATTCTGCTATTTTGTACAGTCATTGTGAAATAAAAACACTATATATGAGCGGTCGAACGGTCGCACATTTTACCATATTTTCAACCCCTATACAATTACCTTTTTCTTTCTGTTCCACATTGTTTTGTATACAATCATGTAAAACACATACATCCCGTGTACACACGGATGTATACACACAAGTTTGGACACTAAATGGCGACTACTGTTCAAGAAAATGACATTAAAAGAAAATGCATGTAGGACACGGAAATTGTATGTTCAGTAAAGGTAGTAATTAAACCATTTTACTTGGTTTTCATTTGTTTTCAACTATTACTTCTGCATCTGCATCATTATTTGGCTTTTTAGTTTATTTTTCAAGCGATTGTGGCAAGGTGTTAAAATTTATGACATGATTTAGTAGTAGCTGTCAATAGGACACGAAATGTTACGACCACCATAGCTTGATATATTTCATAAAAAAGGCTCTAATTATTATAATTTAGCTGCTAGAATCTCTTTCTATATAAAATTAATTTTTCCTCCACAGATTTGTCCGTAAATTGCTTAGAAAAAAATAATTGGTGTCCTGTGATAAACAATTGTTCTGGGTACGGTTTGAAATGTCCCATTTATTTGCTTCATAGTGGGTGACCATAATGTAATAAATTTGCACATCTGGCTAAAATTGTGAAAATTGGTGTACAAGCCCAGAAGACAATACTCTTTCATATTTTTGATGGATCCAATCTGAAAAATGGCTAGACCCACCATTTTAGGCAAAATTAAAAATGGCCGCCACTCGAAAATCAAAATTATCATATCTTGGCAACATATGGCCCAAATTTTACGATGTTGACATCAATTTTATATATTTGGATGACGAGGAATCTATTTTTAATGGTTTAAAAGTGATTGGGATGAAATTGCACGTTTTAGTTTAATTTAAAATGTCCAAACTGGCACATTTTGTAAAAGAATATGCTAAAAACCGAAATATCGAACGCTGGATACATTTAAAAAATAGTGACATTTGATTCATATTTGACTGTTAACAACATAATTTATATAATCCTATACATAATGGTGAACGTCATCAGTTAAAGAAATCTTCAGTTAGTACATGTATCGCTGTTAGCAAACATTCTTTGGACATTCATTGTTTATGCACTCACACTTAAAATGACATAGATGTGTGCATCCTAGATTAGCATTAGCACATCTGCTGCCTTTCAAGAGCCTTTCTCCAAATATATCCTGCCTGATGCAGTGATCGTCTAGAAGGCGGAAGTAAGGCCTCCTGGTTGGGTGGTATGTTTTCTTATGTTCGTTTGCCGCAGTCCATGTACCGCTCCAGCCATGTCAATGGAGTCCAGGGAGGACAGAAGAGGATCTTCGGTAAATGCCACGAATGTGTCTGTTATTTCTGGGTAGGCATCCAATGTAGCCAATGCACTTCTCTGCCAATACTCATATAAGAGTCATTACAGACTTATTTGTCATAGTAATAAGAGAGATATATATGTACATGTATATACAAGAATGTTAGTTTGTTAAAATCATATATGACAATATACATGGTAACAACTAAAATCATGTAAAATGGCATTGCCATAATAAAAACTGGGTATTTCAGTAATACAAATGACTACTTCTTAAAATAAAATTAAAAGGCAGTGCCAAGATAACATGGGGGTCTATCGTTTTGTTTCCCGCACCAAAACCAGAGATAAAATAGCTACTATGTATAACATACTAATTATATATAGTAGCAAAGAAAACACTCTGGAAAGCGTAGAAACCAAAAATATATACAAGTGCATAATTATGCGACAGTAACTGGAGTATGAAATAAGACAATGGTAAAAATTATATGGTATTTTTAAAAAACAAACAAAACAATATAAAGCAGTACAATAATTGCGGCGAATCCGCGAAACAGGTAGCTACGAGTCATGTGACCATGCAAGCACAGTCGCTATGAGCTCGTAGATATTAACCTGTTAACTTAACAACTAGTAACAGTAATAGGCTAGTGGCGGTTATCATGCGAGTACAATCAATGTGGCAATCCGCGAAACAGGTAGCTCCGAGCCATGTGACCATGCAAGCACAGTCGCCATGAACTCGGAGATTCCCTGATATTGAATAGTGGTGTAAACTTAACAACGTAATAACAGTACTAATACCGAAAAACAATATATACATACTAATAAAAGTCGGACATGGTGGTTCGTCGACTGTCAACAAAGTAAAGCATCAGAACCATCCATATTATCGAGTGTTGCAGACTTAGTGATGTAATAACAATGACAATTACGGATAATAATTATGTGTGGCATTCTCGAAGGACATGGCACTCACACAATAACATTAAAGTTTATTTAATTGACTAGTGATTTATTACCTATATAGCCCTCGAACAAATAAAAAAAAAATCAGCTTATTTTAATTCACTATAATTATTGTTTATTTCATACCATTTCACTCACGACCTAGTTAGTACCACATACTCGGAGTTACAATCGAAGAAAAACATTCCCGACCTCATAGATAAAATCAGCTGACTTAGCAACTCGTCTGATAACAAAGGCGACGGAAACGTCCCTAACCGGCCCTAAAAAGCCAAATAATAAATCCGAGAGCAACAGCCGTCCTGGTGTGTGGTAATAACCAAGTCAGATCATGAAGGCATGATAATATGGATAATATAGCGACATGAGTCACGTGTTTTTAACAATTGATTTGTTTAAAACAACCATAGATAAATTGCGCCGGTGACTTCACCACTGTTATGTCTCTAGATGTCATAATTCGTAGAAACATTTCATTTGTCGGCTCTATATTGATAGTTGCGGTTACAGAGTTAAACAAAATTTTGCGTTCATTATTCATAGCGCTACAGTGGAGAAGAAGAAGATGTAATTCGTCGTCAATTTCGTTCACACCTTGTGCATATTCGCTGGTTTATTGGAGTGATTGGATTATTGTATCGTCCTCTTTCTATATTTAGATCATGTCAGCTCATTCGAGCTATGGAAGAGTGGAAGTGAGATGCACCTTTGAGGACCAAGTTGTTTATACGATAGCATGGATAGAGATTGTCTGAAACCTTTTGCCAGAAACGAAACCAACCCATAATTCAGTCAATCTCAGGCTAGTAAAAGGACTAACAGCAATGACTACAATAATGCTATTGTATTCACTGTCCTGATATAAATATTGTTATGTGCTTAATAATGTGTAGAAACGTAATCAAATCGTTAACCATTTCTTGACCTATGAATGTAAAGAGATCAGCCTTATTTCCTAATCTTTTCAAAAAGTGTTCTAGTCACCAGGGATGGGTGTTGACTCCTGAACCTTGGTTCGACAACCACGTTTCTCTTGGGTTAAACGTGTCAAACTTTGATGAGGATAGGAATCCCAGATCAGGCCAAGTCTGGTTATTATGGACTCCGATATCATTCTCTGGACGAATGCTAAGAAATGACGTTCTACGTATTGTTGAAAGTTTGCAACTTTGATGGTTCGGACCATATATGGACAATGGAAGCAGCATCAACAATTTTCATGGACACATCGCAGGAAGAAGTTTTCAGGCATTCTAAGATGTCAGATTTTTTCCCACTCTTCCATTTCCCCCTGTCAGATAATAATGCTGGCTCCTTTCGATTTCCAAATAACGTAAATAATCTATATATGCATTTGGGCATGATTGGAGAGAACTAAATAAATGAGAAATCAACGAAGTACTTTTCTTCTGAACATTAATATTTTTGCCTTCAGTTCTCAATGGTTTGCAATGTTGGGAGAGATACCCTCTTCAGTTATAGACACAGATACATTTATCATACACTTTTATGTACATTCATGCCTTTGTTAACATGTTAAAGGCATATTGCATTATGTATCTGCTGGACCAGCAGGAATATTTATCTAATGTGAGCATATTTGAACAAGTGTCATAAAATAAAAAGGATTGCCCTTGAGTATATACCGGGATATAACATCTTTAGACAAACGAGTTTGGTGAATATGCCAGGTAGAGACAAGGTGTTCATCCAATATGATAACAGCAGGATTGTCAAATAAAGAAGACATATATCGGTAGTCAGAGTAGTTTGCTTGGTTGAAAACAAACAAACATCAGCACAGGTCATCTATTACCTACATATGAAGGTCAAAATCACCCTCACGAACAAGTGATCGATCAAATAGCTGTATTCATTACAGATCAAGAATCATTAAATGGGTTTTAACTAATATGAAATTTATATTGTTACAAATTCCTCATGTTGGTATCTCAGCTGTCAAAATCAGAAAACCCATGCAGTCGGTTTATAGCATAATAATAATAATAATAATAATAATAATAATAATAATAATAATAATAATAATAATAATAATAATAATAATAATAATAATAATAATAATAATAATAATAATAATAATAATAATAATAATAATAATAATAATAATAATAATAATAATAATAATAATAATAAGAATAATAAACTTTATTTCAAGAGGGTAACCATTTAGCAAATTGAATTGCTAATTTGCAATGGGCCAAAGCATAAGCTTATTTCTTCAGAATGAGCTAGCCGTGAGAAGAAAATTGACATGACGAATTATCTTGAGATGATGATTTGTATTAGAAACGGACTGTGCTCGAGCTAAAGTCAGTGCCCCTGCTTCAACAATGATGGATGGGAAGGTAACAACCAGACCCTAAAGCTTCAAATACAAATTCGACATGAAGGACCCCCAGCATTAAAATATATTTAGCTTCACCCAGAGAGAGAAAATAGGCTCACCCATGATACGCCTATACCTTCACAGACACTGCCCATATTGGTGGCTTCCCGCCAATAATCACCGCCGTCTGGGTTGTGGCGCGTCTAGCTCAGCTGTCAATCCCTCCTCACAGAATCTCACAATTCTAACCATTTGCTGGTCTGTGGTTGGTCAATTCCCATTATCCCCGCTGGTGAGTATTATTTGCAAACTCCAGCAAAAATATCAGTGTGTAAGCCTGCCCATCCTCCCCGTGCACTGCTGTATCAGTGAAACGCCTACCCAGCACATGTATCTGTCCAGGATTAAGAAACTCTATCACACATTTTCTAATGTTCATGGTTTGTTTCACCATTGGTGTAGATGCTGTCTTGTCAGAGCAGCATGACTCCAATAATCGCATTTGGTTTGATATTAGGCCTATCATTTTTCAATAAACTAGACATCAACCACGCCCAAGTATCTTCTGTATCCAAGTGTATCGATTTGAGAATTATATCAGATGCCCGATCAAGCCAAGTTTCCTCTTTAACTTGGCGTCATCTATCTTGTCATGATGTGGACGCACAAGAAGTTCAGACTTTGGGGGGGGGGCAACATAAATATCTGCTGGTGGAGAGGTTGGGATGATGTATGTGATACATGCTGATGATCGTCCAAATGTTACAAAACAAACTTATGTATATTTTCATAGAGAGGGACATGGCGCAATGGCTAGAGCGTGGCGCTTTGACAATGTCGCTACCTGCCGCGGGGTTTGGAATACGGCTTGGTGCAGGATTTTCAGAGAAAAATCATGTTTTTCCCCTCTCAATCTAGGCACATTGTTTCGATGTTGTGTCGTTAGGCAAGGCACTTCACCCTCAAATGCTTCACTTGACTCAGGTGAAAATGAGTACCAGGTAGGATAGAGATGGCAATGTGTACGATAAGTTCAATGCGCTGAAACGGCTGCAGGACTGTATGTTCTCCGTTGAGTTGAAATGGCACACGAATGAACAAGTCTAGTGACCAGGGGGGTAAAATGTAAAGTCGTATGATAGGTTTTCAGACTTGATATCAGACTATAAACCAGCACTTTTACTTTTATATTAGTTAGGCTGGTCGGGACAGTGAATTATGACAATAATTGACTAAAGGCTACATTTGTATAATTTATTATTTTGTGTTCTATTGTATTTATTTAACATGCAATAACGTTATTGTAGGTCTACGCTAAATATGGTCGAAGCATAAAATATATGACTCTAATCATGTTTAAACCGAGACCAATAAAACCGTTGACCTTGAAATACATGAAGTTGATGTTAATATCATTAAATTTTATCCATTGGTTACAAAGTTATGATAATTATTGTATGCGAGTGACGGCCATTTTGGATTTTGCATAAAATGGTGGTTCCAGTACTTTTTGAAGTTGGATCCATCAAAAATATAAATCTATAAGGTCTATAAAGTACACAAATTTTCCCACGATAATATTCGCATATATGTTTACCATGAGTGATAGTTGCGCTGTTGTGAAAAAAAATGTCAGGATGGCAAATACTAAAACTATAGCCTGCCGTGTTGGACTATTCTGATTTCAATAAACAAATTTTGGCAATTTGAGCCAGATGTGCAAATTTATCCAATAATTGGACATTATGGTCCCCCACTATCTGATAATGCATCAAAAAACAGTAAAATTTGTCATAATTATTAGATTAAATGATCATATTTAGATTTAAAAGCTCTTCCAGCTTCTTTAGTTTGTCTACAATTGATAAGTATTAAAATATTCCCAAGTTTGCATTGTGTAATATCATATTTGTCTATTAAAAAAATACCCCATTTTCGACGCACCTTTTGAGAATAGCCCATATATAAGTATTAGTAATCCAATATACTCGTAAATCTATAATGGATTGGTGGTGTAATAATAGTTTAACACTGTTTAAGGTGAATTCCGGTTTAATCATTTCTGGTACGACAGGGAGTGGTAAAACTATTGCTTCCAGGACAGCAGCAGCCTTATTTTAACCTGATTGAGTAAGATGTAAGATGGTTTGCCAGCCACAGAAGATATTGCTACATGGAAAAGTGCACATACCTTAGTAATTCTTGACGATTTAATGAATGAGGTGATAAAAACGCTGTCACACAATTTTTTTATTACTATTGGGTGTCATCATATTGTAAAGAAGGGGTCAGTTGAAGTGACACTAACACATTCTCAAGGACAGCACGTTTTAGGCCGATTGGATCTGCTGATTGGATCTGCATGTCCACTGGCGAAAAGACAGCCATCAGAGAAGCAATTAGCCGGGATTGACCATACGTGGCGGAGGTGTGGATAATGAAGCCTGTAGGGAGAGTGGGAGCGCAATTCTTACGGGCAGAGTACTATTCACCTCAGTTCCTTGCTGGGCCGCGTTCTATGGTCAATCAACATTATCAGGCTGATTAAACCTCTTCCCAGTCCCTAGCTTGGCAGCATTTGTGAACGCGGGGTGGTCCTGTATTAATGAGATCTGTGGACGCCGGGAGGTCCTACATTAATGAGAGCAGCGTCCTGCCCTGGGGATGGGATCTCAAGGCGATAAATAAGCCGAGTCCTTTCTGGAGATTGAGATCTCAAAGAGAGCCATCAGCGAAAAGTATGAATGGGGGCTGAACAGGACAGATGGCCTGATGGTAGAAGTGTTGTGAGTAGAATATGAAGTGTTTAGAGAAGTTGGTATAAATTTTGACGTCTATGAGTTAGGTTAGGAACCCAGTTACTAAAGAGAGAGCAGAGTCTTGCTCTGCCTCGATTTATAGTTAAAGACTTAGTTTAGCTATGACTTATATATATATTGATTGTTGTCTGTCTGCCTAACCATGACATGGTCCTGCACAGAGGATTGTACAAATAAAGACGTCGCCGACCTGAAAGTGAGTTATGTGTTATGAACCAGGAGTCTTCGTGTTGTAAACCTACCCGCCACTGGTGGCCTAGACGTCTTGGCATTGTCACCAGAGGGGGTAGAGATTTTATATTGTCGGGCTTGCCCAGGATTCTGTGCATGATAAAAAAAAATGTCGCAGACAGACAAAAAGGAGCAGAATAATAAAATGTCTCAGGCAGACAGCCAGGACAATAAGCAAGTAGAGACAATGATATCAATGGTCAAGTTTGAACAAAAGCCAGTAGCTACCTGGGGCAAAGACTTTGAGCAAGGAGAAAAAAGGTAACACCCTTGCCACGGACACCATGGACACCTATGTCAGATCGGCAGAAACAGCATGTACTACGCATTTGCGAGGAGCTGGCAAAGTTTGAGGAGCTGACGGAGGAGGAAGAGGAGATGGAAGAGGAGATAGAGGCCGCTATGAGGGAGTGGTGCTAAGAGGTAAATACCTTGTGAAAAAGTGTGAGATCTTTAACATAAACTGACTATAAAATGGATCCCGCACAGTTTAAACTATATACAGATGGCCTAGCCAACCTGGAAACTACCAGGGCTAGGCAGGACAGTCTTCGGAGTGTAAAAAGGCGCGAGGAACAAATTGCACAGGCTTTGGTGCGTCAAACGTCGCCCTGCGATGGTACAAGCACGGCGGGCGTCAGGATGTGGTTCAAGGAGATTGAACTAGCAGGTGCCGAGGCAGGCACAGAACATATAATTTAAATCGCTGCCAGGTCAGCCGCTGGTTCCTTGAGGGGGGAACTAGAGCAGTATATAAAAAAGAGGTTGACTGCACCCACAACACTAAACAGCCGTTTTGAAGTACCATGGGCAGAGGTGAAAGCTCACCTACGAGGGGCTTTTCTCCATGTGGACGAAGACAGTGCCCTGAGGGATGAAGTCGAAAAAACACACCAGAGTGCTTACGAGCCGGAGGCCAGTTTTAGTCGTCGCTTCCGCGAGGTCGCTGATGCTGCATACCCGACGGATGCTCGAAATGAGGATCAAAATAGAATTTTGATCAGAGCATTCGCCCGCGGTTCACGCAACTATGAGCTAGCTCGCAAGTTGGTGGAAGAGGGTAACCCCACCAGCCTGGAGGACGCGTTCGAGACGTTGGCCGGCTATAGCGCTCGTAAAGACGCTTACGCCTGCCTGAGCCGCCATGAGGGAACAATGGAGGTGGCACCGGTCAACCCCGCACCACCGCGGCCCCAAGTCGCACCAGAGTCAACAACCACGGTGAGCTTATTGAAGAAAGTCTTGCAGAGCCAGGAGCGGTTGCAGACCAAGGTTGCCAAACTTGAGGCGCAGACGGTGCCCCGTTCGGCGCCTGCAGCCCCCTCGGCTCGCTCTACCTATAGGGATGGAAGACAAGGACAACCCCGGAGCTCTCCTCGTGACAGGGGCTCTCCTCGTGACACCACCACTAATTGGACCCCCGAAGGAAAACCTCACTGCTTCCAGTGCGGACGTGTAGGTCACATGAGACGTGAGTGCCGCCAAAGCCAGTCGGGAAACGGACAGCGGTCGTAGGAGCAATCTCAGGTCGACCAGTGGTCGATCGGCAGGTAGGCGGTCTGAACATCGGTGCGTTGGTGGACACAGGCGCCTCTTGCACGCTCCTACGACTAGACATTTTTCATAAAATAGCTGATCTTGCTCATCGCCAGCGAATTCTGGCCGATGCCCCAGCGTTACGAGGTGTTTCCGGCGCAGCATTGGACGTCAGGGGTGCGACTGAAATCAAAATCAAAGGAGTGGCACAGCCAATCCGGGTTACGATTTTAGGCGACCTGCCGTGCAAGATGGTGCTGGGGGAAGATGCCTTACAGAATGGAAAAGGTATTATTGATTTCCATAGAAATGTATTGAGATGGTATCAAAAGGAGTGGCCGATGCGACGCATCGAACATGCCTTTGAGGCCAGTCTGGGGCACGTATTACCAGAGACTGGGGATGAGCAACTAAATCAGTTGATTCAGAAGAATGCTGATCTGTTTTCTGCTAAAGGTGAGCTTAATGGTTTTTGTGCTACCACCCCCAAAAAATCAAAACCAATCATCCTCCCATAAGTCAGGCTGCATATCGTAGCCCATTATCCAAACGTAAACTCATAGAGGAGGCTGTTGCGGATATGTTAACCGAAAAAGTAATCAGGCCAAGCCAGTCGACTTGGGCTAGCCCAATTACACTAGTACCAAAACGCGACGGTTCTACGCGGTTTTGTGTCACTGTTCGGGATCAGTAACCCCTACCACAAATTCAAGACATTTTTGATCAAGTAGGCGGAAGTACCATTTTTAGTACTCTAGACTTCAAGGCCGGGTATTGGCAATTGCCGGTTGGCGAAGATTCAATTGAGAAAACAGCGTTTAGGTGTCATTTAGGCCATTATGAATTTTTACGCATGCTTTTCGGCCTAACGAATGCACCTGCTGTTTTTCAAAGAACGATGGACCAGGTTCTTTCCGGTCTCATTGGCCGTATTGTGATTGTCTACCTGGACGATATAGTCATATATAGCCGCAACGAAAAGGAGCATATACAACACCTTAACCTTGTGTTTGATCGCCTTCGTGCAGCTGGATTACTATTGAAACCAACAAAATGTTTTTTTGGCCTAAAGGAAATAAAATCACTTGGTTATATTGTAAATCGGGATGGGAATACAACTGATCCGGAAAAAGTAAAAGCAATTGCCAAATTAGCACCGCCTACAGACTTAAAAGGCGTCCGATCATTTTTAGGAATGACGGGTTTCTATCGCCAATGTTTGCCAGATTATGCGAAAATCGCAGAACCGCTCGAGGAATTAAAACGGAAATATGCACTTTTCGTGTGGGGGCCATCTCAAAATCAAGCGTTCGAAAAATTAAAGCAGTTGCTAACGTCCGTTAATGTCATGGCTGCCCCTTGAACCGATAGGCCATACAAGCTGTATACAGATGCTTGTGACTATGCAGTAGGGGCTATTTTAGTCCAAGAGGATGACACGGGTACTGAGAGAGTTATTCAGTATTTGTCACATTCCCTTTCGAGCGTCCAGCGTCGATGGGCCACCATTGAAAAGGAGGCCTATGCAGTAGTTTATGCCATTTCAAAATTACGTCCATATTTATATGGAGCTGAATTTGCAGTATACACTGACCACAAACCACTTACCTCATTATTTACCAAAGAAATGCAAAATACCAAAATTCAAAGGTGGGCTGTTTTGTTGTCAGAGTATGGGGCGAAAATACAGTATCGCCAAGGCAAGAATAATATTCGCGCTGATATGTTATCGCGCATTCCTCCAGAAACAGGCATAGCCACTATTGATTGTGATGAATGGGTAGACCCCACCTCAATTCCCCAGCAAGATGCTGCTGACGTATTCCCCTTACTGTACGATGGCCTTGATTTAGAAGAAGTAGCCGCGGCGCAACGTAAAGAGTTTTATCAGTATTTCCCCACCTACCCCCACAGCAGCTAATTATCCACATTTAGTATTGCCTGCTGCCTACCGGAAAAAAGTCAACAATCGCGCCCACAAGGAAGTGGGTCACATGGCTACCGCAAAAACGCTTGATCGGTTAAGAGAAGCGTATGTTTGGCAAGGAATGCGGCATGATATAGAATCGCACATAGAATTGTGTCCTGTCTGCCGTGTTCATCAACGACGGCCAGACTATGTGCCAATGGGTGAAATGCCTTTAGCAGCTTACCCTATGCAAATAGTGGGTGCCGATTTAATAGGACCTTTTGTCTCATCACTGAATGGGAATAAATATGTTTTAACCATAGTTGACCATTGTACTGGGTGGGCAGAAGCTTTTCCCCTGAAGGACAAGAGCAATGCTAGCGTGTGGCAAGCATAGGCCAACCACTTCCTGCCACGTCACGGCACACCGGAGGTACTTATTACTGATAATGGGCAGGAGTTCAAAGCCAGTGCTTGGAGAACTTATTTAAAACAATTAGGAGTGGAGCACCGTACCACCACTCCTGTACATCCACAAAGTAATGGTAGAACAGAGCGATTTAACCATACTTTAAAAGAGTTAATGGCTAAATCAGTAAACAATTTTGCTCCAGATTGGGAAAATCGCCTTGGGGACTGTCTTGCAGCTTATTGTGTGAGCGTTAGTAGCGTGACGGGATACACCCCCTTCTTTTTGCTCTACGGGAGACATGGCAGAGCACCACTCACGAGGTTGCTCCAGCCACGTTCAGCTAATCACTTTGGTAACCGTCTTGATGACTTATCGTCGGCGCTACAAACCGCTCGTCACTTCACAGCAGACAGCCGTAAATACAACCGTGCACGGTTGGCCAAGCGCGCAGACGCAAAAGACATCCATGTGGGTGACACCGTTTTACTAAAAGCAGAGGAGCGCTTGACATTAACAAGCCGCTGGGACCCACAGTGGGGCGTTGTACGTGTGAGCGGGCCAGTGCTGTGGCTGCGCCAACAACAAAGCGGGAAAGTTAGAGTCGTCAATAAGGAAAAAGTGAAGTTAGTGGACCCCCACCTCAACTGGGATGAGATTACAGAACGTCTCAGACGCGATCAGCGCTGCCGAACAGGAATTAAAAGTTTCCCAACCAGCATTCCACCCCCCCCCCCTGCTAAGAAGCGTATAGTTGAAGAGACGGAGGAGGGTGACGCTACATCGACCTCGCGCCTATCACCGGACAGCCAGGTGGCGTCGGATCAGGAGCTTGGCTTAGACAGTTTGATGTCTCCGCCTTCCCCGACCCCCTCAGGTCAATCCAGCCAATCTGCGGCATCCGACCCCTCCCCTACAACTATGGACCTTCAGACGCCAGACTCCCCCTGTCGACTAAAGTTAACTCGCCGCGATGGAGAGTGGGAGGTTGTGCAGCCACAAAATTTCTCTCCCTTACCAGATTCTATACCCCCCCTCAAATTATCTCGCCGCAACCGCCGCTGGGCAATTGATGGCAGGGCTTCAAAAAAACGCCCTGCTCCATCGACAACAGCGTCGGAGGTCTTCACGTTTAGCTACAAAACGGCACTTGCCATTTCACTCACCTCCCTCAGCAGACGAACAGAAACGGGCACGATGCGAAGCAGTAGACTTAGTGTGTTTGTTTGCTGGTTAGCTGGTTGTAACGCAACGCAGTGGCCTTTCACACTGAAGGATAATATTCCACACCGGTTGAGTGATGGACTTTTAATAACACGGGACTCAGATATAAATGTTCGTAAGGGGACATATACTGTGTTAGTAGTGATTGACGCACCTCAACCAGAACCACGCTTAGCAGAGCGTCTTTTTGATCTGAGGGCAGTTATCAGAGAACAAGGAAAGCACCAAAACTATTCTCGAACAACGCATAATGTGTGGGAACAAAGAATAGCGGACATTGAGGCTACGATGGCCACTCCCCAAAGTCTACCCATAACACGAATCAAACGTGGACTGTTCAATTTTGTGGGTGGGATTGGTGCTACGTTGTTTGGTACAGCAACTGAGGACCAGATTGAAGAGTTGAAAAGACAGATTGTGAAAGCCCAAAGAACCAATAGACGCATTGTCCATACCACATACAAACTCATATCGGTGGTCAATCAGACTCGGGCTGAAGTAACTCTCAATCGCCAACATCTCATCGCAGTGGATAAATTTGCAAAGGAATTGTACAATGAGATTATATCGTTTCGCAAAGGCATAACGGGGTTAGTGGGTAGTTTGGTTGCTCTAGAACAAAGTTCTCAAATTGATCAGATTTTGTCAGCCTTGGAAAGTGTTCATAATCTCTGGCTGCGCGAAGCTGATCGGTATAGGCGTCAACGCGCATCATTGGAGTTGGGACAGCTCACTGAGGAGATAGTGCCTCCTAAGGAGCTGTTACTGATTCTGGAGGCAAGTCAGGGAGTCGGGCTGTTTTCACCTGGTCTCGCATGGTACTACCAACATGTCACATTGGTACCCGTGTGGGAAGAGACCCAACGGTTGGTTTTCACAGCCCAACTACCCCTGATGAATAAGATACGGTATGCAAGGTATCGCATCCGTTAATGGCCGGTCCCGGCAAATGAATCGGACCATACGTTAACCGTTCAAATACCTGAAGACGTGGCAGTTTACACGCAACGTGGGGGGATATTTGAACTCCATGATTGTGCCGGCAACGAACCCGCCATCTGTCGATCAGGGCCCATATATGGTAAGGGACGTCTTCTTTGCACCCGTGGTATCCTCAATGGAGATAATACCCAACGGGCCAGCTGTCTATTTACAGCTGCACGGGAAACAAGTCCCGCAGGCAATGCAGAGGAAGTTGCACCTGCATTGTATGTTATAAGTACATATGGAGAAGGTTATTCCCTACATTGTCGGGGGAAGTCGGAAAAACGACACACTTTTGAGGTTGGTCTATACCTTTTAAGAGTGGCTGCTGACTGCCGTGTGCAGGGCCGGGATTGGACACTTCATGGAGTGGCCCATCTGCAGGCTCAGCTAGCTGTAGCACCAGACATTCTTACACATCTGCCACTCAATATAACCACGCTTATTCCACAAGAGCTACTACAAACACGCCTTGAGCACCCGGACTGGCAAGCATTACCACAAGTTGAGGACATTACACTCGAGAAATTAAATGCTCGGTTGCCCAGCTGGACATTGGAAGCGGTCGGCCGCCGTTCCTCGTTCCGCTGGGTAGTGCCGTTGTCTTTTCTGTCGCCGGTTGCTCTAGTCGTTGCTTGTGCGCTCTTGCTATGGTGGAAGTGTCCTGCGACAAAAGTATGGAAATTGCGTCGGACACTTCACTTGGAGTCGGTAAAACCTCCCTCTCCTAGTCCACCTGGAGAACAGTGGATCGCGCTTACACAAACAGGCGAGGCAAGCGCTCAGGTGTGAGTACCAGACAGGTCTAAAGGTTAAGCTATTTCTAATTAATGTTAAAAGATATAAATCTATGACGTCAACGTTGATAAACTGTTACAAGTTCATCACGGGTATAAGTGGAATTGTTGAATTTTGATAGCTTGTCTAAAATGTAACAACAAAATACCTCTTCATTGTATAATCTTGATGTTGTAACACCAATTGCACTGAAATAATAATTGCATGTTACTATGATACTTGTTAATTATTGATGTTGTGGTAGATATTAGCGTAGGGACCTCACTTCAAGCTGACGCGCTGCATTTATGTTGTGCATTGTACTGAGTGAACAAACATAACCCGTTTCTTCACTTTGTGTGATGAGCGTATGTAAAGCAGGGGTCAGTTGAAGTGACGCTAGCACATTCTCAAGGACAGCACGTTTTAGGCCGATTGGATCTGCTGATTGGATCTGCATGTCCACTGGCGGAAAGGCAGCCATCAGAGAAGCAATTAGCCGGGATTGACCATACGTGGCGGAGGTGTGGATAATGAAGCCTGTAGGGAGAGTGGGAGCGCAATTCTTACGGGCAGAGTAGTATTCACCTCAGTCCCTTGCTGGGCCGCGTTCTATGGTCAATCAACATTATCAGGCTGATTAAACCTCTTCCCAGTCCCTAGCTTGGCAGCATTTGTGGACGCGGGGTGGTTCTGTATTAATGAGATCTGTGGACGCCGGGAGGTCCTGCATTAATGAGAGCAGCGTCCTGCCCTGAAGATGGGATCTCAAGGCGATAAATAAGCCGAGTCCTTTCTGGAGATTGAGATCTCAAAGAGAGCCATCAGCGAAAAGTATGAATGGGGGCTGAACAGGACAGATGGCCTGATGGTAGAAGTGTTGTGAGTAGAATATTAAGTGTTTAGAGATTTAGAGAAGTTGGTATAAAACAGGACGGTTGACGTCTATGAGTTAAGTTATGAACCCAGTTACTAGAGAGAGAGCAGAGTCTTGCTCTGCCTCGATTTATAGTTAAAGACTTAGTTTAGCTATGACTTATATATATATTGATTGTTGTCTGTCTGCCTAACCATGACATGGTCCTGCACAGAGGATTGTACAAATAAAGACGTCGCCGACCTGAAAGTGAGTTATGTGTTATGAACCAGGAGTCTTCGTGTTGTAAACCTACCCGCCACTGGTGGCCTAGACGTCTTGGCATTGTCACCAGAGGGGGTAGAGATTTTATAATATGAATATAAGTTGAAGATTCATCACCCACAATTTATATACGCAAGGCTAATTCACAAGAATGATTACATCAAACCCAACCTACCTGATATTATTTGAATATACTAGACATTCTTTACAAGTGATGCGATAAGGATCGCAGTTATATCCTGGCAATCAAATTGGAATTCGTACACAAATTTTCCCAGGATAATATCTGCATATATGTTTACCATGAGTGATAGTTGCGCTGTTGTGAAAAAAAATTGTCAGGATAGCAAATAGCAAAACTATATAGCCTGCCGTGTTGGAATATTCTGATTTCACTATAATATAATGAGTGTAACCTTTAATAGATCCGGCAGTACTCAAAGAAGAACCAGAACCTGTCAGATCGCTGAGTACATACATATCGATTCCATACCTGGATGATGTTGTTACGAATATTAGCCTGGATTTAACACAACCTAAGATAGGCCAGCGTAAAGGACTCTGTGAATCTTAATCATGGAAGAATCTCAGAGGATGATATTAATTGAAAATATAACTTACTAGTTAAAGGCCCTGTGAAGTGATTTCAGTTCATCAATATAAATAAAGTATATATCACAATGAACTATTTTTTAACTTAGCAGATTATTTTAGTCCACTAATTATCAGTTATTTTCAAAAATAAAAACTGAAAATGTGCACATTTTCTGGGCTGGGCGGATCTCACAACTCATAACTTCACACACAAAAACCGCCCATTATTGAATCTGAGTTAATATTGAAAGTGCAACGGGTATATATTTCATGTTTCTTGTATTTGTACATGAGCTGAACCAGATTTCTATTCATTTCAATATGCCCGCATCGACAGGGTGAACTAGGGGTGAGTGAATGTTAGACTCTGGTCAGGAGCGGGCACGGTGATAACCAGCAATTCTAGTGCTGTACCTGCATTCAGGAAGCGTTGGACCGGCGTCCCGTGTTGACTTTGGTCAGTTTTAAGAAATCATGCAGTACATCATTAGCTACATGTATATGTACATGTATTATAACCAGACAAGCATGTCTCCGTCTTGGGACCTCACGAATTAGCTCCACCCACTACTTTCGCCTTCGAGAAAATCGCTCCCAGTGGTTTAAAAATGGGAGCTGAGCACTCTAGTATTTAAAAGTCATCTAAAATAGTATGAGATATGACATTGTGCAGAGTAGCTCTGGGGACTACATGGGGCCTTTAACCCCTTAACAGTGGACTTTTTTAATGCTTAACTGTCCCCTGGGGCTTTAAAACGATGTTTGTCCGTACATCCATCCGAAAATTTGAACGTAGGCTTGGACTTCTAATGCAGGAAGGGGACCACAAGGGTGCAAGGGTTGACACTGGTTGGGGTTGCCCTTTTTCGGGGTACGATCCCAAGTTCGGGGCAAGGTCACGTCAAGGTCATTTCAAAGTCAAATCTGCCGAAAATAACATTTTCGGCCGGTTTTTACACTTTTAGAGGCACGTTATTGACACAACAGTGGCAGACAAGACTACAAGTGACAGGTTATCAACAGAGGACAACTGATGAAAACAGGGTGTGTGGGGTAATACCCCATTGGTAAACTAGTTATGGTGCCTTAATAACTTTAGGCTCAAATTGGCTGCAAAACAAGCAACGTGAAGACATTTTAAACATTTAGCCTTGGACTTCTATTGCAGGAGCGAGACCCAAAACTCGGTGCAAGGGTTGACATAGTTTAGGGTTGTTCTTTCTCGGGGTACGATCCCAGGGTCATGCCAAGGTCATGTCAAGGTCATGTCAAGGTCAAATCAGCCGAAAATCACATTTTCGAAAATCACATGTTTTTCACTGTTTAAGAGGTACTGACTGAACAGTGAAAGACAAGACTATAGGCCTATAGGTGGCAGGTTATGAACAAGGACGTAATATTACGTCATGCACAATGTTCACTTCCACCAGGAGAACTACATTTCACGGAATGACAATTTTTTTATTTGCATATTTACAAGATGGCCGCCAATCGCTAAGCTCAAATCTATAAAATGACATATATCTGGGCCTACTTGTCCAAATTTGATGATCTTGGGAGTCAATTTATATCAAACCATAAGTAGATTTTATGACATATTACAATTATTTGGAAGTGAAGGGCAAAAGTCAAAGCTATTTAAGGGTTTGATAACGTTAAAAAAGCATAAAATGTGACACGTGACCGATTTTCACCCAGCCAAAACAACATTTACTTAACCCCTTCTGGTCTAACATTTTCGGGTAGGGCCTACACCCGTCATGGATTAGTGCAACCTATGGACTAGCATGACGGGTAGGTCTTTACCGTTATAGTTTTAGCACATATCCTAACAGCTTTTTAGCAAAGTAGCCTAAACATAGCCTACGCGGTGACCTACAATTCATAGTGGGACAGCTAAGTGGGTTTTTTTCTGGGGTATCTTACAAATCCGGAAACAAGCACCAAAATTGGCTTGACTACTCTCTGGAGGCTATTTTTTTTACCTTGAAATGACCTTGACATGACCTCGGTATCGTTCCTAGAGAAAGAGATACCCTAAGCTATGTCAACCCTTGTACCGTGTTTAGGACAACTGAAGAAAACATTTTGAGTAAAAACAGGGTGATATATAATGGGGTGTGGGGTAATACCCCTTTGGTAATCTAGATATGACGCCTCAATAACTATATGCACAAATGGGCCACAAAACAGGCAACGAGAAGAACATATGGGCCTGGACCTCTATTGCAGGAGGAGGATCCCAAACACGGTACAAGGGTTGACATAGCTTAGGATGTATCACTTTCTCTAAAGTAAATGTTGTTTTGGCTGGGTGAAAATCGGTCACGTGTCACATTTGATGCTTTTTTAACGTTATCAAACCCTTAAATGGCCTTGACTTTTGACCTTGACTTCCAAATAATTGTAATATGTCATAAAATGTACTTATGTTAGACTCATGTTAGACTTATGCAAAAACACAGGACTGGGAATATGTAATGGTAGGTTAGGAGAGGATTGCGACAAAGGGGACTACACATTTTTCTGTAGACGCGGCCGGAGTGTAGTTGACTACCTTTTAACCCCATATAACCTACTAAACCTTATATTTAATTTTCAAATTGGGCCAAAACACATTGATTCCGATCACAGACCCATTACATTTGCATTGCAAATGTTCTCGCATTTTACAAATCAGAAATCAAAGCCACCGGATACAAATGTAGAAGATCACAGACCACGATACATATATAAATGGTGTCCAGAGAAACAGAGCGAATACCAGGTCGCGCTGCGTAGCTCAAAATGCTTGGCTATAATAGAAAACTTAGCCTGTGATTTGTGTGAAAAACCCAGCAGTGACTATCTGAGTACACAAATAAATACTCTGACAGAAACCGCAGCAAACGGTTTATTTAAAAAACATCTTGTAAACAAAAAACTAGAGCAAAAATGCTTCCCAAGTAACAGCTGGTTTGATAGCGAATGTAAGTTACTTAAAAATGAAGTTAATAGATTTGGACACCAGCACGATATAGCTATACCCAAAAACAGCGACACCTATTTTGATTTATGTAAGAAATATAAACAACTAGTACAGAAAAAAAAGAGAACCCACATCAAGAAATGTAAACAAGAACTCCAATGTTTAACCAACGAAAACCCTAACAACTATTGGGGATTTCTGAAAAATCTTAAACGAAAATCCACACAAGATGAAGTGGACATAGACCTATCCGATTTTTATTTTTGTTTTCTGAAACAAAGCACACCGCCACAGGGACAAATCTATAGCAGCCTCCTTAAAAATAAAATAAGCAGCTGGAAAGATGGAAATCCACCATTTAATATAAAGATAATTGTGTCTCAAGATAATTGGGGGGAGCTGAAAGGGTTACTATATAGGGCCCTCTAGTCTAGGGTAGGCCTACGCAGCAAACACAAAAACATTTTAAGGATATTTAGAAAATGTCAGACTTAATGTTTTGGTAATCTAAGCCCTCACGATGCATTGAAGCATCATTTTACACCATTGAAAACCCACTTGATTTTCCACAGCTAATGGTTTTAGAAGGCAACTTTCGATGAAATTGTTCTACGAATACATAGTAATTTTCTTCAATTTATCACCCACATCAAATCATCTTCATTCACTACGAGTCGGGAATTGCGGCAGCAATTCGCGGCTTGTAGTGGATGAAGATGACTATGGAAAATTCAGGATTGAAAAGGGTTAAAATAGGGGACACTATTTTTATGATGTCGGGACCACATATTGCTCTCTATATATATAGCCAGGAAAATGACGTGGTCCCACCAAAACGGGAACACATTTATTATTAAAATAAAAAAAAAATTGTCGTTGGGACCATAATCCCCCCGTATAGAGGCGACAATGTGGTACCGGGACCACATTTTAAATCCGTGTTTTTGGCCATTTTCTTTCAGTGCTGAGCGCCCGTCTCGGGGGCCTTATCACCACCTGAAAAATTAGTCCCTTCCTTTTTATCCCCCACCCGTAGGGGAAGGGGGATTTTAGTCGCTCCAGGATTCCGTCAGGCATAACGTTTTTTTGTGAACTCAAAAAACTAGTGGTCAAATTTGTTTGAAATTTTAACATCACATTCCTAGCCACCTTGGGGTGTACAAGTGATTTTTAGCCCGCCTTTTAATTTTGATTAACTCTTTAACCGCCGGTGTCGCATATATTTGGGTTTTCATTTTTTATTAGCACATTAAGTACCACATTTTGAACATTTTGAAAACAAAATGTGACATCTATCAGCAATTTTTGAAAACAGTTGACCTCCATATTGTCAAATCTGAATAATTTTCACTCACTTGAAGTTTTGGATCGCGTCAGCGATCCACAACTTCAAGTGGGTGTAAATTCAGATTGAATAATTTAGCGGTTAAAGGGTTAAAAAAGATGGGCTATTGCAATTAAAGTTCGGCTTGGTCAGGGGCGGATTTATACCAGGTTTACAGGGTTCCGGAACCCTGTCAGCGTTTTCAAATCCAACAAATTACAGGGTTTGAGACTTAAAAAAAACCCCGATAAATTAATTGATTTTGGGGGGATTGGAACCCTGTCAACGTTTTTAACATCTAAAAATCTGGACATTGTGGCAGTGACAGAAACATGGTTAAAACATGATGAAACGAAATCAATGATAGCTGATATCTCACCTCCTGGCTATTCGTTTTTTCACGAACCTTGCGCAGATCAGCGGGCAGGAGGAGGAGGTGTAGGCATACTAGAGTCTGTCCAATTAAAAACTGACATTCATCCTCTGCCATCATTTAAAACGTTCGAAGCGATTTCTGCACGTATCGGAAACAATTCGTTCAGTGGTTTTGCTGTCTGCCTGTATAGGCTTCAAAATGGTACATGGCAATTTTTTGATAAATTTTAAGATCTACAAGAGAACTTAATTTCACTGCATGACAATTTGTATATATTGGGAGATTTCAACTTACATTTAGATAACTCAAATGGAAACACCAACAAATTCAATGAAATCCTCACATGTTTCGTTCTGAAGCAGCATGTTAATTTTCCAACTCATGTTCATGGTCATTGGCTAGATCTGCTAATCACCAAACGCATTTCTAATTCTATCAAATCAGTTTTTTCGGCAGCAGTTATCCCGGACCATCTTGCGGTCATATCAGAAATTGACTGTTGTAAGACGAAATGGAACAAAGAAAAAATATCGTTTCGAAAAATAAACAAAATTGATTATGAATCGTTTCATTCAGATATTCTCAGTTCAGATCTGATAAAGAAACCAGAGAAAGATCTCTCGGCACTATGTCAACAGTATAATTCTGTTCTTAGCTCTATTTTAGACAAACACGCTCCTGTAAGTACAAAGACTCTGCCCAGAAAACCACCAGCTCCATGGATGACTCCAGAAATAATGAAATAAAACGCTTCGCCACAATCTCGAATGAACATGGCGCAGATCTCGCACACATCTAGATCGTTCTCGTTACAAACATCAATGCCACTTGTGTAATAGAATGATGACAAAAGCTAACTCGAAATATTTAGCTGATGTTATTGCAGAAAATTCGGACAATCCCCGTCGCCTTTGGAATTCAATAAATAACATTCTGCATAGAATTCCACCTCCTTCTCTGCGAGAATTCACAAAAGTAAAATCACTTTGTGATCATTTCTCTGGGTATTTTGTGGATAAAATTGAAACTAGCCGTTTCAAATTTCCAGATAAAGTACAGAATATTCCACAAGTGCAAAAACCAGAAATCAGATCTAAAATGAACGTTTTTGAACGTGCGTCAGAAGATAAAATTAAAAAGCTTATTTTGAGTTCATCGTCAAAATCATGTGATCTCGATCCCATTCCTACAAGCGTATTGAAAAATTGTCTTGACATATTAATAAGTCCCATCACTGACAAAATTAACATTTCAATGGGAACTAGTACATTTCCTCAAAATTTCAAAGAAGCTCATGTACGACTACTACTGAAAAAAACATCTCTTCCTAAAAGCGAGCTGAAAAATTACAGACCTGTATCCAAGTTAAGTTTCATTTTAAAAATCTTAGAAGAGATAGTAGCCAATAGTATATAAAAATAACCATCTATCTAATCCATTACAATAGGCATACAGGAAACATCATTCTATAGAATCGGCTCTACTGAAAGTACATAACGATATCATTATTAGTATGGACAAGGGTAACCTTGCTTGAAATGTCGGCCGCTTTCGACACCATTGACCATGCTACATTAACAGATAGACCTTCTGATTGGTATGGAATATCTGGCCAGGCTCAAATATGCTTTTCTTCTTTTTTTTTGCAAAATAGGCACCAGTCCGTAAAAATTAAAGACACTTTTTCAGATAAAGTCACAGTCTCCTATGGACTTCCACAGGGATCTGTGCTAGGATCAGTGCTATTTACTTTATGCACTACGCCACTCAGTATATTATCTCTAGTTTTGACATAAACCACCATCTTTATGCCGATAATACACAAATTTACATATCTCTATCAGTTTCAAACGCGAAGAAATCTCTTGAGAAGTTGCAACATTGTTTAATGGGTATGTCGGCCTGGACGACAGGATTTAAGCTGAACCTTAATCCTAGCAAGACAGAATTCTTCTTATTGAGACTAAACTTCAACGAGAAAAATTCTTGAAGAATTTCTCATGCTTACTTCTAGGTCAAGACACAAATCCATCTACATCAGCTAAAAATCTTGGTGTACTATTCGACAGTAGCCTGAATTTCCGAAAGCACATATCCCAAACATGTAGGGCATGCTTCTATCATATCCGTGACCTGCGTCGAATTCGAAAAAGTCTGTCCTTAGATTTTGCCAAGCAAATTGCCGTGGCACTCGTCAGTAGTAAGTTAGATTATTGTAACTCACTTTTTCACAATATGCCAGAAAAGGATATCGCTAGATGACCACGCGTTCAAAACTGCCTTGCAAGAGTGGTAACCAAGGCCCCACGATTTAGTCGCTCCGTTCCAATTCTAAAACGATTACATTGGCTTCCTGTCGAGTTTCGCATTCATTTTAAAATATGCGCAATAACTTTCCGAACCCTAAAAGAAAACCAACTTGCATATCTGGCTGAAATGTTCAAAATATCTACGCTCCACTAATTCGAATAGATTTGTTTTTCCTCGTATAAAGAATAAGACTGGGTCGAAAGCTTCCTCTATATCTGGTCTAGCCTTATGGAACGCCCTGCCTGTGCCAATACGTAATGCCAAAACAATCTTAACATTCCGGAAATTACTTAAATCGCATCTATTTGACCTGGCTTTTCCATCCTAGTCTCTCAGCAAAAAAATGAAATGAATCGGGCTTTAGGCCACCTTTGTGCACATATAGGCTAAACTGGGCCAGGAGAACCTCCTGAGGATGGTGAGATGATTGAGATGAAACTGTCCTCCAGACACAGGATTCGAAATTCGAGCCCTGGCGGTCTGAGGCCGAGCACGCTACCTCTCGGTCATGGAGGCTCCCCACAATACTGACTTTCACACGTGGATGGGGAAGAAATATTTTTGTTTCTTTTAAACCGCAGAGACCGGGAACCGAACCCCGAACTCGTGGAAGGCAGCGGTTCTAACCACTACCCTAGGGCCCCCGCCGAGTCCCTCAGCAGCCCGGCTCTCCTGTTGACGAACCTGCTTTGGCCTCGATTATGACACATGATCACGCTAAGGATTTGTGCGCCTTTGAGCTCGGTCCGCTGAGGATATAGGCACTATAGAAGTTTTATTGATTGATTGATTGATTGATTGATTGATTGATTGATTGATTGATTGATTGATTGATTGATTGATCGATTGATTGATTGATTAATCACAAGGCCTAGGTTCCAAAACACAGCTGATAAACGCTGTCACTAAGAGGTGTGAAAGGGTGTGGGGTGCCACCGGCAGCAGGTGTAATTAACAGTCTCGCCAAATCATAATGTACACTGCTCTACAAAGCCAAAAGGCAGTATCTGCTTACTTGTAACGGAGGTAGATACTGCCTTTTGATTTTGCACGGCAGTATATGCCTACAGACAGACAGACACAGACAATTTTTTTTTATGTCTCACCCTGGGTACAGTAATGTTATAGATTCACAATAAAAGGCAGTTTAGTTAAAAGTGACCAGGCCACTCTCCAAGAGTTATGAGATACAAACTTACACACTTACACATACACGCACGCACGCACGCACGCACGCACGCACGCACGCACGCACGCACGCATGCTCGCACGCACGCACGCACGCACGCACGCACGCACGCCAGTAAAAAAAAACAATTATAAAAATAAAACTAGAAAGTTATGACATGTATAACAAATTATACATGGCACGAAGACTAAAAAACCTGAAACTTGACGGATTTCAGAATTGCAGGTTTTTCATCTATATTCTGATAATCAGGATAATAATAATTATAATAATACATTTTAATCATCCTAGGTTTTTTTTAAGGGCACAGAAAAGGGCCAAGTCCAATACAAAAATATAACAAAACAAAAATGTCAAAGTTGGTTCAACACTACTAAACCAACATCGGCCCAACGTCTCGCGCTTGTGGGACATTGGCGTTTTCTAAAAAACATGAGTATGATTAAAATGGGTAATAATAATATTTAAAGATATAACATATCAAAACGGTGACGTAGGATTTGACACAAGGTTTTGGCACTCAACTTTACTATAACTTCATTTGCAAGTGCAAAATGGTTGTCATTTGGGACCGACTATAGCATAACATTCATGTATTATATATTTTTAAACCATCTAATTTATATTCTCATATACATTTTAAGTATTTTCCTATATAATTCTTACTCACGTTTTTACATTTCATGGTAACTTCCTGCCAGCCAACCTGCTTGTTTTAGTTCCTATTTTTTTTGTTTATTTTACATGTCGCTTGGACTAGCTGATTAGAGCTAATGTTATTTTTGATTTTTTTTGTACTTTTTTGCGACTTGAAATAAAACTCATCTATCTACATTTTAAATGCCACCAATTAGAACCAACATTCAGCGATGTATACACATTGAAAAGTCACTTAACGGTAAGTTTAAACTTGATCAATACTACATAAATAGATATGTTTTGTGACAGTGAAGTATAGATAACATACTATATCTCACTGATTATAATAAGGCAATGGCTACTGCCACAGTACTGTGGTACTAAAGGACCAATTGGCTATTTTCACCAAACCAATCAGAATTCAGGATTTCGGACTGTGGCAGCAGCTTTGAAAATGCTATTACCACAAAACCAATCAGCATCAGTGTAACAACAATACTGACCAATCACAGCAAATAACTTTATTACCACAGTACTGTGTCAATAATATTAATTTCTGCTCAAATATCTAAACGGATGAGGTCATGCTACCGCATTACTGTAACAAAAAGGTATCTTACAGTCCGTGTACATGTGCAATTAATTGCTGTCACAGGATTGTGTTAATAAGGATTTGTCGTTCATTGCTACCGAATTGATGTGTCTATATGCTTCTCGCTGTTGCTTATTATGCTCACCGCAGCAATTCTGTGTAACTGTTAGTAAGGCTCGCCACAGTGCTATGTCAATAAGGTATCTTACTCTTTCTCCACGCATATAAGTCCTTGCTACCACAGAGCTGTGGCAATAACGTTTCTTACTGTCTCTATACACTTAAAATCTTTGCTGCGACTGTCTCTATATACTTAAAAAATCTTTGCTGCCACAGCTCTGTTTCAATAAAGTATCTTACTGTTTCTCCATACATAGAAGTTCTTGCTACCACAGCGCTGTGGCAATAACGTTCCTTACCAATATACGCTTGATACAAGTCCTTGCTACCACAGTGCTGTGTCAAAAAGGTTTCTTAGCGCCCATCGCCACCTAAAAGTACTTTTTTACCACTCATTTTCTACACCTTAAAGTATTTCCTACCACAGTGATGCCGTCTATACATACAAGTCCTTGTTAACACAGTGCTCTGTCAATGATATCTCCCTCTGTCTCAATACATTTAAAAATCTTTGCTGCTAGTGTGCTGTGTGAATACGGTCTCATACTTTGTCTGCACCTAGAAGTCCTTGCTACCACAGTGTCGTTGCAATAAGGTTTTTATTGTCTCTATACACTCTCAAATATGGTTTCTGACTGCTCATATAGGCCTACATCTGCAAGTCAAGTCTACATCTACATTCATGTGTCAATGAGATTTATTACTGTATCGATGCACTTAGAAGTCACTGGTGCTACAGTACCGTGTCAATTAGTTTTTTCTGCTCATCTACACTAAGTCTTAGCTACCACAGTCATGTGTCATGTGTCCCTATGCACTTGCAAATCATTGCTGACACAGTTCTGTTTCAATAAAGCGTCTTAGTGCTCATCTACACCGACAAGTCACTGCTATCATGAAATTGACGAATATATGGCTACAAAAAAATCGGCGAAGATTTGGCAAAACAGTTGTCACCAACTGTTCGTAGATGGAATAAATTTGCATGGTGTGACAGTAGTTGATGACGAGTAAGGGGGATCTCGCCGGGCTGGAGAATCTTTGGCGATATTGACAAATTTGCAAAATCCCTTAAATCTTCACCAAACATTCACCAAGTTTCCCCAAACGTTTTCCTCTTTCGCCAAACCTTCTCTGTGTTCACCTTGCGATCACAATACGGTGTCAATAATGTTTCTTGTAGTTTATTTACCCTTAAAAATCATTGCTATCACTGTGTTGTGTCAATAAGACTATTCATCTGTTCATACCCACAAGTCCTTGCTACCACAGTACCGTCGACACATACGAGTACTTTCTACAACAGTTTAAACAGGCCTACCGTTTCTTACTATTTATACACCCTTGCTGCCACAATGCCGTGACAATGAAGTTTATGCATGTCTCTCTACGCTTACAAGTCCTTACTGCCACAGTTCTGTGGCAATAAGGTTCATTCATGTCTCTCTACACCCACAAGCCCTTGCTAACTTGTCTCACTACCCCTTTACACCCAGACGTTATATGTTATCACTGTACAGTGTCAGTATAATTTTTTCAGTTCCCCTCTATAGCTCCATGTTGTATGATGTCGATAATCTTTCTTACTACACCTGTACACAGACAGTCTGCAGTGTTGTCGTAATACGTAGGTCTCATTAGAGTTTGAATTCTTTGTTATCACAATCCTGTGCCCTACCATGTATGTCCCAACTTCAGGTCGTAGCAACATTGATTAAAGGGACTGGCCAAGGCTAAAATCATCAAAAAATCGGTGATTTTATTTTGGGTTTTTAATATGACCATATGATGTAAACATGTACATAGACTAGAACTGTACATTTGTATAATTTTTGTGCTGCACATTCACCAGTTAGGCTAGATATAGAGACGAAATTCCCGTTTTCTAATTATTGACAACCATGTCAAAAATAGGAAATGCGGGAATTTTGTCTCTATATCTAGCCTAACTGGTGAATGCGCAGCACAAAAATTATAAAAATTTACAGTTCTAGTCTATGTAGGGGAGAGGCGGGTAAGTTGAGCCACTTTTTACAATATTTTGTGTGGTGTTTTCCCAGTTGATCGCAGAATGGTTGGGATAGTTTTAAAACATGGCTATATATTACATATATATTCAGCATCAATGAAAGATGAAAATAACAATTAAAAAAAAAGTTATTGATGCACAACTAAGAGTGGTGAAAGTGGCTCAACTAGCCCGCTGTATGGGTTAAGTTGTGCCAAGCAATGGGGTAAGTTGATCACCTATGGTAAAAATTCACAATTGACAAATGTACATGCCAAAATGTTATTTTTTGTCCAGAAAATGCAAAAATAAAAAAATTAACACTTCTGTTTATCACATAAGGGTCAAATTTGTTGACAAATCTCCTCCAGGTCCCAAGTAATACAATCGGCATTATAGCCTGTATTGATGCATGGATCATTGTTTTCTTGTATTTATTAAGAAGATATATACTATTATTATGTGTCTTTATTATATTGACCTATTATATGATGTCATTTGTCACACTATATCACATTCTATAATAATATATTATATTCCCATTGGGGTATGATGAGCCATGTCGAGTGGGGTTAGTTGATCCACATTTTGTAATATGTATTTACCTACTGGGGTAAGATGAGCCATGAATGGGGTTAATTGAGCCGGTTGATCAACTTACCCCATCTTATTTGGCTCAACTTACCCCACAACAGCCATATTGTATAAAATGTAAAATTTTGTGACATTTCGATGATCCAAGTTGAGTGTTACATTGACATAGGCTATCTTTATGTATTTGACTGCCTAGCCCTATAGCAAGAATTTACAGAATCCCTACTGCTTCCGTAATATTAATGCAAACATTATAATATCTGAATTCTACTGACTACAGCGAAAAATGCATTTTTGAACCACAAAACTCCCTACCTGCAAAATGATCTGTGCTCACAACGTTGCTATGTAAATAATATCACATTTAATCACCAGGTGGTGTTGAAACTTCCTTAAAATCCCATGTGTAGAAATGCGAGGGGGTGGATCAACTAACCCTGTGGCTCAACTAACCCGACTCTCCCCTACATGTTTACATCCTATGGTCATATTAAGAACACGAAATAAAATCACCGATTTTTTTATGATTTTAGCCTGGGCCAGTCCCTTTAATATTATGCAAAAGAAAAACAAGTTTCATTCGAAAATCAATTTATTCATTGGTTGTTAAGACACGATATGCCTACGCCGTTAAACTGAGCTGCCCCAGCGATCATAGTCTGAAGTGGCTAGTGATCATTTCAGCATTCTGAAAAGACATAGAAGTAAAATTGCACATATTTAAATATTAGTGAAAAAAAATGAAAAAAACATGCAAAAAGTTATTGTGTCTACAAACAAGCAAAAATTTGCCATTTTGTGCGATAAATCAGCCATTTTTATTTTGTTCAACTATTTTTGAACAACTTGTCAGTGAACTGGTTATTATAGCAACACGTAGAACAAATTTTATCAGGATAGGTCTACACGAAAAACTTGCTAAGAATGTTAACGCCGATGTCGACGCCGCTCCCGACAATGACGCCGAATTTTAATTGCAAAAGTCCACCTTAAAAAAGGGAGGGCTAAAAATATATTTATTTAAAATTCACCATTGTGTCTGGAAAATTTAGGCTGCTGCCTAATCGTCAAACACTTTACACCTATAAAATTGTACATTTATTTGGCCCAGTGATCCAGCCTCAACTGGCTGGTGAGTATTTCAGCATTAGGTAAATGTATTTATGAACAAATATCACATAAGTATTTGTACATGTATATTAAATAGTAATAATATTTTAAAAATGCATGTATTTGTAATTCAACATTGTGTATTGAAAATCTATTCAACATATAATTTGATGGCATACTTGTAACTGTACATTTAATTTCCAATACTATAACCTGGAAAAATGTCATACCATCAAAACAAAAACACCACAGCTTGAACTGTCGTCTTGTTGACCGCTGGTAAGAGTTTGTGTGCTCCATTAATATGACTTGGTCTCTGTTCTTGCTTTTGTAGACTGCCTAGAACATAACTGCATTACCACATATTGTGTTTAAATTGTGATAATTCTACTATTGATTGATTTGTTCAACCAGATCCAGACCTAATTGATTAGTAATAAAAAACAATTTTGGCTATTGATATCACAATATACTCAGGAGTGTAAATATACTTAGGAATGTAAAAGTAACGCTAGTAAATAACACGATGACATTTAATTCTTTAGCTAAAATAAATACAGAGTATACAACTGTATAACCTATATGCAATTGCATTCACAACCTCGCAGTAATGTTACACACCTCCATCGTTCAATAACAATTTGTAATTCTTTTTCGTATCCCCATCTCATGAAATCAATGACTCCTATCGTGTTATGTTTGGTATCAGCCACCAGTAGCACACAATGGCTACCCATTGGAACGTGCTTCATAATATCTTTGTCGCTGATGCCACATCACACAGTCACTGGCATCAGGATTAAATCATACTGAGCAAACACAACATGAAAAAAAAGCATAATACTTTAGGCTAACGTATCATAAAACACAAATGTATGTACATTTCTATGTCGCCACCCCCTTAAGCAAGTGTCTTTTTAGTATGTGGACCAGATGAAAAGTAGATAGTGATTGTTTTTGACACAGCAGTGTGACAGCAAGACTTGTACGTTTAGAGAGGTAGTAACAACCTTTATTGACACAACACTGTGGCAGTAAGGACTTGTACACGTAGAGGGGTATTAAGAATACATATTGACACAGCACTGTGGCGGTAGGGACTTGTATATGTGGAGGGGTAGTAGGAACCCTTATTGACACAGCACTGTGCAGTAAGGACTTGTACATGTAGAGGGGTAGTAGAAAACATTATTGAGACAGCACTGTGGGAGCAGGGACTTGTACATGTAGAGGGGTAATAATAACCCTTATTGACACAGCACTGTGGCAACAGGGACTTGTACAACTGGAGGTGTAGTAGGAACCCTTAATTACACAGCACTGTGGCAGTAAGGACTTGTACATGTAGAGGGGTAGTAAAAAAACATTATTGACACAGCACTGTGGCAGCAAGGACTTGTACATCTAGAGGGGTAGTAGGAGCCCTAATGACACCGCACTGTGGCAGCATGCAAGGACTTGTACATGTAGAGGGGTAGTAAAAAAAATTGACACTGCACTGTGGCAGCAGGGACTTGTACATGTAGAAGTGATAGTAAAAAACATTATTGACACAGCACTGTGGCAGTAAGGACTTGTACATGTAGAGGGGTAGTGGGACCCTTATTGACACAGCACTGTGGCAGTAAGGACTTGTAGGCCTATATGTAGAAGAGGGGTAGTAAAAAACCCTGTTGATACAGCACTGTGGCAGCAAGGACTTGTACATGTAGAGGGGTAGTGAGAAACCTTATTGACACAGCACTGTGGCAGCAAGGACTTGTACATGTAGATTGGTAGTAAAAATATTATTGACACAGCACTGTGCCCTTGAATAAACATATTCAAGTCTAACGCGAATTGGGTTTTCGGGAGCAGTTCATAGCCACACATTATGGCAAAATCGTGTACACATAGGGCCCAGACCTACAATATAAGACAGGATTGCCTAGAAGTATCACATTTGTTACTTGAAGGTGTCATAGATTTACACAAATTCATGCTTCTTTCTATAATTCCATATTTTCTCGCGCGATAATGTCCTAGATAGAACATTTTCGGCAGCTGAAAATTCACTTGAATGCTTCATAATTGACGAGCGTCCTTCCGATCAACATTGCGACGATGTAATGGCAGCAATCCACACAGCCCTCCCACTCCACATGCGAAATGTTTGATGGCTTCTGATTAGTTTGGTGAAAATAGCGATCCGCTCTGCTATTGCCACATTACTGTGGCAATAGACACTTCCTTATATACGTTTTTAAATAACTGCAAGTAAATCTAAGCTATAGTGATGTAATATAATGCTATATATTAATAAAATATTGATCTTAGTCATATCATAAATATGTGCCTTGCCATTATTGATTATTTTTTACTTTTACAACAAGTGTTTTTTATCACAGATGTGTGCAGCATGACACACACAATAAGTACAGCGGCAACATCAATATGTATACAGAGGTAATTTATAGGCCTACCTATTTATTTATATTTTTTTAAACACTCATAACCCAAATCAGAGATATTTGAATTTATAAATGAATTCAAGCCATTTTAAATTTATGTTTGTATGACCATGCTGCAGATAGAGCGACTGGTATGACGTGAGTCATGTGGCAAAACATTTAATAATCAATAAAACTATCGATTAGATCAACATATGTCAGGAGTGGTTGATCAGCAAATGATACCACTTGGTTTCAAGACGCTTCTCCACAGTTACAACTGATCTACAAGAGACTTAGATTAACGCAGATCACGATAACACTGGTGAGTTAAGACATATATTCCCAGTGAATAGTGATGTCGATCTATAAGAAACAGTAGTAAATCATTTACAGTTACTTTATGTCATTTTTGGTAAAATTTTGCAAAATGTACAAAGTGATGAAATAAGATATTTCATTCCGTATTATCTGAGCCTGTAATGATCAGAAACCATAATAATTTGCTTCATATTCTTGCCACTATTAAACGTATGGAGTTAGTTTCATTTATGCTGCAGGATCGTTCTGACACAAATTAAGGGAAAACGGCACAAGTTACAAATACCCGCTTTCTTGGAACACTCTCTCGGCTGTACAAACATTGTTTTACCTAGATATCTCAATAAGAGAAGATGGCTATACTACGTTTTCTAGTAGCTAATCCCCAAACTCGCGAGGTTTTTAATGATAACTTATGCTTGTTTTGATGACTTGCTGTACATAAAAATATACACAATTTTGAAAGGTCAGTAGAGATATACAATCTTCAGTGATGTCAACTCAAATAAATAACAATGATATATTTTAAGGTATTTTTAAAGATGATCTACCTGAATTAGATACCATAACATAACATAACATAACATAACATAACATAACATAACATAACATAACATAACATAACATAACATAACATAACATAACATAACATAACATAACATAACATAACATAACATAACATAACATAACATAACATAACATAACATAACATAACATAACATAACATAACATAACATAACATAACATAACATAACATAACATAACATAACATAACATAACATAACATTTATTTGCCATATAAACACGGTATATAATAATAGGAAAACATAAATAATTAATATAGCATAATTAATATAGCATAATTAATATAGCATCATTAAGATTTTTAAAGTCGCTCACACGATAGCCACCTAAAACATTGCAGAGAAAATAAACATATAATTATTATCAGTGTGGCAGTAGAAATGAAACAAACAAACAAACAAAAAAAGACAAAATAATGGGACATACGAGTAACATATAAATGTAGAAATATTTGATGTGTGAATACAAAATTAACAGAAAAAAGACAAACTATAAAACATAAAATATCATAAATATTAGTAGCATTTAACTGTAAAGATATTTTTAAGTGTGAAATAAATGAATGAAGGTGAGAAAAGTAGGTAATAATTTTTTGACATACACAGCAATTCTGAATAATGCAGGTAGAATCATACGTGGCAAGATAGTATTTTTAACATAATGACAAAAACCAGCAAAAGAATGTGTATATATTTGATCAAGCATGACACTAGGAGAAAGATTAAAGGTATCATTGTTATGTTTCTCGAAAGCAGATAAAATGGGTGTTAATTCTCTGATAAATGTTTGATAATTAATATTAATATCGCGTGGAGGTCTATAATTGTTTCCTTTAACAGCTGCTCTATGAAAAATATTTTTTAACTCAATAAACAAACCTTCCCAAACATCTGAACTGTCATACATTGGTAGAATAGTGAAATTTAAATGTATTTTTTTACTTAAATAGCCAGCCCTGCATTAGAGCTACATTAAGTACCTTGCGTAACTCTTCTAATAATAAATCAGTAGTATCGTAATATTATTAGATAACCACGTTTCTTGAATACCTATGATGCTAAAGTTACAACCTTGACTCTGTAAATGTTTTAACAAAATAGTCAATTCATTATACTTTGCTCTCAACGATTGAATATTAACACTTAAAACAGAAAATTTACCAGCATTATCACAGTGATAATGAATAATTTCTTCTTGGTCATAATAAGGAGAGTAAATAATTAAAGAAAATTGACTATTTTTAGTTCAAATCATCATTACTTGTCTCAGGTACATCAACGTCTAATACATGATTCAGAGAATTAGCGGTTCATCCGCCATGATGCTTCAGCAATAAATCGGCAGTGAACATATATTTTACATTGTACAATTTCACCTTCAATATGATATTCAGATTCACACAAATCTAATGGAACGTAGAAAACATCTAGAACAAATAAGACGTAAATAAAAAAGAAATATTTTCGTGGCTGTGGATCATCTTTGGATCTATTGGAACAAAGGGTTGCCATGAAAATAAAATAGTGCAAAGATCATGAAAGATCACGTATGGACACACATTGCGTATAAACATGATAAACATGAGAGGTTTAAATATGTGATATGTACTGATTGAAAAATATAACCATGATAAACCCTAACGTTACCCATTACAGTTACACAGTCATTAACATGCTTAACATATGAAAAAAGTAATAATATATGCGTACAAATTATAAACAAGAATTGTAAACAAGATTGACAGTAAGCCCATCAAACACAAGACGCCCACCCAATGTCGGTTCAATACCGGGCAACCGTCTGCGACGCTGGCCCAACACTGAACCGACAACGGGCGAAGGCATAAATCATTTCAAATTGGTATGTATATTTTTCACTTGGATGAAGACGAAAACGCCACCACTCTGTATGCATATGCTGATACAGTAAAACCTGTCCATAGCGGAATGCCTTGGGACAAAGTTTTATTCCGGTTTGGTAAGGCTCCGGTTTAGAGAGGAACAAACATAGATAACTTGTACAATTGACATGAGGGTTATAATTCAGGATGTGTCGTTGGTAGGTCTACAAATGATAGGTGAATGTATGCAAATAAATTGATATAATAAAATACACAATTTTTTAAAGATGTTTTATTATGGCAGGGTCTATACGTCAGTCGACATATAAGGCCAATAACAACATTATTCGTCAGCTTGGCTGCTACATAAGAATATTTATACAGTTATACGGCGGCTGGCTGGTGTACATAAAAATCTCCTAATTCAGCAGCCGGGCCGTTATTTAAGAATAAGTTATATGTAATATGGCAGCTGGCTGCTATATTGTGTATTTTGGCAGCGGCAGCCTGTTGAATGGAACGTCTATTATGATTGGTTGAGAGCCATAAGAAGGTCTCACACAACTAATGACGGCTGCCATAGCACTCAATTATTTTCCGTGGCTTCAATCAGATATGGGGTCAATTGCATAAAAAGAATTAAGAAAAAACATGTTTTTTTGTTTTTCTTACAATTTTTTCGGATCTTCACATTTATTTTATTGTAATACATTTTGCAGTGATAGTTCGTTGTTTTCCATGATTAACGACTGGAAACCCAAAATGTATAATAAGTGATTTAACTTCGACTTAAAAACACTGACACTGCAAAACAGAGAGTAACACATTCTTGAAAAATATTTTTTTTATTTGCACCGTAGTGGAGGCGGATAAAGGATCACTCAACTTGGAAGTTTGGGACAAAAAATAATGCTGTGGTCAAAATAAAAATATTCGTTGGACTAAATGATGTGTAAAAATATTTTCTGTAAGTACAATATTGGGCCACCGAACCATTTACCAACCCTTCTTAAGACTACTATTGGCAAACAAACTAATATAACATTACCTGGGATCTGGCAGCCAGGCTGCGGCTTAAGGTAGGATATGTCCTAACCTGGCAGCCAGGCTGCCGTGTACGGTATGAAATGACCTTATCTGGCACCCGGGCTGATGTGTAGGGTGGTAAATATCTTGATCTGGCAGCCGGGGTGTCATGTAAGGTGGGAGATGTCCTTATCTGGCAGCCGGGCAGCCGTGTTGTGCATGGTAAGATATATCCTTATCTGGCAGCCGGGGTGCTATGTAAGGTGGGAGATGTCCTTATCTGGCAGCCGGGCAGCCGTGTCGTGCATGGTAAGAAATATCCTTATCTGGCAGCCCGGCTGACATGTAAGGTGGGATATGTCCTTATCTGGCAGCCGGGCTGACGTGTGTCAGGAACGGTAATAAATATCTTTATCTGGCAGCTGGGCTGACATGTAAGGTGGAGGATGTCCTTATTTGGCAGCCGGGCGGCAGTGTGTCAGGTAAGGTAAAACATATCTTTATCTGGCATCCGGGCTCACGTGTAAGTTGGGGGATTTTCTTATCTGGCACCCAGGCTGCCATGTGTCAGGTAAAGTAAGAAATATATTTATCTGGCCGCCGGGCTGACATGTAAGGTGGGAGATGTCCTTATCTGACAGGCGGGCAGCCGTGTGTCAGGTAAGGTAAGAAATAACCTTATCTGGCAGCTGGGCTGACATGTAAGGTGGGGGATGTCCTTATCTGGCAGCCGGGCTGACGTGTGTCAGGTAAGGTAAGAAATAACCTTATCTGGCAGCTAGGCTGACATGTAAGGTGAGGATGTCCTCATCTGGCAGCCGGGCTGACGTGTGTCAGGCAAAGTAAGAAATATCTTTATTTTGCAGCCGAGCTGACGTGTAAGATCAGAGATGTCCTTATATGGCAGCCGAACTGAAATGTAAGACAGGAAATATCCTTATCTGGCAGCTGGGCTATTAAGTCGGGTGGCACATAGCTAACTTGGCAATAAACTAATTTCAATTGAGGGAAATTATCGTACCTATAGAGCCTTATAGGATGCCAAGGTTTAACATTATGTGGAAATAGACGTATCATGGCGAGAAAATTTGAAAAGTAAAAAATTGATAAAGACACATAAAAATATATTTGAACGTTTTATTTGTGTTAAAACTCTGCTTAATATGACTAGGATATCAAAATATAATATTGACACAACCACCCTTAAAATATGTACCTGTCCCGCAAATGATACAGACACTCAAAAATTATATTTGAACGTTTTTTTTTGCTTCAAAACATCTCTTCGTATGACGACAATAATATTGACACAACAACTGGCATTGTGACTAGTAATGGTATCAAATAAAACGAAAAAACTATTTATCTAAAAAAAAAAATACATAAAAGCAAATCAGTGTAGAAAATATTTTTTTTCTAGCAGTAAAAAATCTGGACGTGTGTCTCAAAATTGAGGCAGAAAGGTTCGATTTGACGTGTAATAGCGATTAGCGACACCTAGCGATTACTACATTACCAGTTCTTTCTAATTTGAAAAATAATCCGCAAAACGATGTATTATTAAACTAACAGTAAATTAGTAGTAATTGCTTGTGTTGTTCCTACAAAATTACTTAGGGCGAGCCCAAAGTATATTTATTTCTACAAATCAGTTTAGTTCTTGTACATACTTTCCCCTTTCAAACGACGATTTAGGGCATATGCAGATATGGTGGGCATATCCTGGGATTACAACTTCGAGGGACTCAACTTTCTAAAAAAGTAATGGACTAATTTCAAGCATTGCTGAGTTATGAGGCAATTTTAAATAGTCGCAAAGTCTTATGGTACTCAGTTTGGACTTAAAAAAGTAAAATATCATTATTGGACTTAAAAAAAATAAAATATCATTATTGTTTAATACTTATGCTCTGTGTTATAGAAGATCCTGTCTATCCAATATACATAAACTTGCTGCATTCTAATTTCACAAAGGGGACAGTAAAAGTGATCTGCTACATCACTCTTTTTGATTCCAATACATTCGAAGTGCAACCATGAATAGCAGTTGTCACACTGCACCTTGTATCTTTTATTTGTTGTGTTTTGGCAGCTATCCAGTGTACATGTGTTGGTGTTTTGATTCGATATAAGTCTAGTTTTCGTATAGCTTCGGTAGTATGCTGCTTGCAATAGTCCCATCAAACCAACTGTCACAAGCTTAGCCCTATGCTTCAGCGTTCTAAAATACATATGTTACACATGTCATATAAATATTATACAATAAATTATCACAATTACATTTATAAAGCAATAATTTGAAATCGGGAAATTAAGCGTAAGCCAATGTTCTTGAAATTCGTATGACCTCACTATTAATAGTCCAAGGAAGACTGATTGGCCTCACAAATTCATTCATTCATTTGTGATTAGCCTGAAAAACTGAAGGCAAAGATTAGTGTATGGCTTCTGTGAATCTAATTAAATAAATAATGTGGCTGATAATATTATTTTGGTAAGAATGACGCTCACGTAAAATGTATGTGGTTTATTAGACCGCCTCAAGGCTTCAACCAGGAGTCCGCCTTTTCTGAAGACAAGTCAAAATCATTGCCGGCTATGCAAAATTTAAAATGTGCGCTACTGGTACTCATTTAGTTAAATACTTTTGATTTTAGCTAGTTATTGCTATTAAACATGTAATCAATCAAGCCATTGTCACCACTAGACTGGAAACTCTTTATCAAATTAAGTATCATATCTTCAGAGAAAATAACATATTTAAAAACGGGATACAAGACACTCAACGATAATCTGTCAGCTTCTTTTATGAAAGACAAGCTGCCACTGGACGTTGAATAACATCCAATGGACGAATACCAAGAGATTGTTACCACTCTGACAGCCCACGCAGCCAAGTGACAAATATCATGTAGGGTAAACTATAACTACTAAGCTGAAAAAAATACAAATACAAAATCTGTCCCCAGTACACAACCAGATGAGAACTATATCTCTGTCACCTCCTTTAAACAACTCTATGAAAATGTGTGTTTCTGTTGCCAGCAATAATACTTACCCATTCACCAAAGATAATAGGTCTAACATTCACCTAAATGTTTCTCGAGGATACTACTTTTTTCATCTCAACTGAATACTGGGCAACAAAGGCCAAGTACTACAATATTTTCACATCCATATACAATAGTGTGAGGCCGAAAAAAAGGCTGTTTGTGAAAATCAGTGCACAGTGGATTTAAATTATTCAGTAGTCTTGGATGAACTTATACCATGCATATACGAAGCAGTTAAAGAGGCAGATACTGCTCCTCTATTAAAGATTAACACCTCACTAAGCTGTGCATGTCAAGAATGGAACATGTAGGAGTTGGACTTTAGTCAGCACAACCCGACCAAAGAGAGCATATGTGACGAACTTCCTTACGGGAACACAAGAAGAAGAAGAAACATCCATCTTATACACCGGCAGTGATCTGTCTCTTTGGAGGTATGTGAATATGATTTGTGATGCTAACAAGCGATTCTATGATTCTAGCAAGAGCTGTACGTAGTAATTATCATGAATGTTTAAATCATCTCACCTTTTCAGTGGTTTATTCCCACAGAAATACTAAGAAAAATATTAGCCATAACTGCTGTTGACATTAGGCCTACTTTCAATGGGGCTAGAGGAGCAGGTAATAAAAACAAGGCGCGTCAGTCGTCACCATCTACGTATGTGGCAATAGCCATGTCTGTTTCAATCAGGAAGAACCAGGTACTGCTGCTATGATATATTGGCATCACAGAATACTCCTCCCGCACCATGGACACCAGCGAAATGTATGAAGTAGTAGATGAGCTCAGAAGAACTGACATTTTTTCACATGTTGAGACAAGGCATCAACCTTAGCGGGACGAGGGGAGAACAGCAGTGTGAAAAACTTCTTATTGCACAAAATGCACAATTATTTTGCTATGCCGCTGTACTATTTACTTCAGATCATGATGCAAATGTTTCCTTTGGCAGTAATGTACCTTAGATCCATAGGGAAACAATTATCCAAAGACACAAGCTCTATCCTGCCTCAATTGTGAACTATTTGCGTTTTTTCAAAATGGCCGCCAAAATATAAAATGTTTTACTAGAAGCATGTGTAAAGGTGAAAATACACATTTTTTTTACTTTTACTATGCATAATACAATTTACATAGAAAATAATGGTAATCAAACACTAGTAATTGGTACATCGTTTATTTTGCCTGATTCCGTTTACAATACTGTTAAGTATCATAAGTATGACGTGACCTTTACATCCACATAGGGACATGCATGGCTGCCTCTGTACACAACATTTGCAAGGGGCTTTGCAGTTTTTCAGTGACAAATTGCAAGTTCTGGTAATTCTCGTGTAATTATGGGTGTGTTGTATACCGGAGTTGGAGCGAAGTCGGCCAAAATTAACTTTAAAATGCCTGATATCTGGCAAACCGTGCCAGATGGCTATACCATTACTATGAAAAAAAATGTGTGGTTTTAGATAGGGATGTGCCCTGCAAATTTTCACCTTGATCAAATTCAAAATGGCCGATTATCGGCCATAGTTAACTTTCATATGCTTGATATAAATCTAGAAAACCTTGCCAGATAGCTAGCCCGTTATTATACAACAAAATGTGCGGTTAAAGGTAGGGATATGCCCTGCAATTTTTTAAGTCCATCATATTTAAAACGGCCGACTCTCGGCCATAATTAACTTTAATGTGCCTGATATCTGACAAGCCATACCAGATAGCTAGACCACTACTATGGAACAAAATGTGAGGTTATACCAGATAGCTAGACCACTACTATGGAACAAATTGTGAGGTTTCAGGAACGGATATCCCCTGGAAAAATATTAACTTTATCAAATTCAAAATGGCCGACTATCAGCCAGACTATCTGCCATATTAACCTGATATCTTGCAAACTGTGCTAGATGGCTTATAACCATTACTATGAACATGATGAAACAAAATGTTCGGTTTCAGGTAGGGATATGCCCTGAAAAATATCAACTCGATCAAATTCAAAATAACCGGCCATTGACCATAATTTACTTTAATATGTCTGATATCTCGTAAACCATTCCAGATATCTAGACTATTACTACAAAACAAAATGTGTAGGTTCAGGTAGGAATTTGCCTTGAAAACTGTTAACTTGATCAAATTTAAAATTGCCGACTATCGGCCATAGCTAACTTTAATATGCCTGATATATGGCAAACCGAGCCAGATACTAACCCGACCTATACCATTGAGCATGAAACAAAAAGAGCAGTTTCAGGGAGGGACATGGCCTGAAAAATCTCAACTCGATCAAATTCATAATGGCCGATTAGAGGCTATTATTGACCTTGATTTGGGTAATATCGAGAAAACTGTGCCAGATCACTAGACTGTTACTATAAAACAAAATATGTGGTTTCAGGGGGGGGGGGGGGGACATTGCCTGAAAAAATGTCCAACTTGATCTAATTACTGTAAAACAGAATGTGAGAGTTCAGGAAAGGATGCACTCTGAACAATTTCTATCACGCGGACGGGGCGGGGTATTAATAGTGGCCGGCTGGCCTCTTGTTTCTGTATGCATTGGCCCAAGTATGACCAAGAAAAAAAATTCACTAAATTATGTTTGAGGGAATTTCCATTGGAGTTTTGGTTGATCCGCAACCATAACAGGGGTCTGATTAGTTCTCAAATACTTGGTAAGTTAAGATAAGATAAGTTTTATTTCAAATCGCAAAAGTAAAACATATAACATTAGCTCTAATCAGCTAGTCAAGCGACATGTAAAATAAACGATAAAGATAACAACTAAAACAATCAGATTGACTGGCAGGAAGTTAACATGAAATGTAAAAACGTAAGTAAGAATTATATACAAAAATACTTATATAGAAAAATACTTATTGGTTGCGGTACGGAGAATTTTCATTGCATGCCAAGCTATAGTCGGGCTGGTGGGAGACTCCATAAACAATGACAACATATAAGATTAAGATGGTGGGAATGGAGGTGGTTCTGAAATGCTGGCACGGTACGCAACCCAAAGAGATCCATTCTCAAATTAGAGGGGAAATGATACTGTTAGCTTTAAGCCATTGGTGCCTGTGTTAAGCTAAGATATCGCTATTTCCTTTCTTGTAATTATTTCATTGCATTTACATTTGGACGCCAAATTGAAATTTTGAGCATGACAGATATGAAAATTACGATTTTTGTGTTTTTTGGCGGCCATTTTGAAAAAATGCAAATATTTGGAAAACGAAGGCTGATCTCACTTGTGCCTTTGGATAGATATTTGTATATGACTTTAAGGTAACTCCATGCCAAATCAATCGTTTGCATCATGACTTAAAGTCAAATATCACTTAACCTATCCACTATTTCCCCGTACGCCTAGGCTCCCCAACATACTTGCAGTCAAACCGCACACTCGCATATACAAACTTTGCAGCATATTGCATTTTATCGGCTGACAGCTCTCTATTTTAGCCTCTATAGTTTTGGCTTCTTTTTAATGAATTTACAGAACGTTTCCTTTTCCAAATCTTCTATTTCTGTCACAAATGCCTTATAATCATTGAAATCGCGTCCTTCGATGAACCGCGCCATTGCGATGCTTCCCATGTAGCCTAATATCACTCTGATCATAGTGATGTTATGTGGTCTGTGATTGGCTGCAGCGGGCTGCTGTACAACGGGAATCAGAGGGTTATTCACCAGCCCGGCCCTATCCATTTTATTATATTAAAATAATAAGCATCTAACAATTAATTCATACCTTATTTTTACAAGCATGATTCATATATAAAACACATAATACAGCTAGTATGCATTGGAAAACTAGTACAGCGTATACATATTGTGTCCGTGATAATTTTTATATGTATTTACAGTTTTAAAAAAATCTGTGAGACATGATTGTTTTTTATCATCTGTTTTGCACATATTTTTTCCGCTGTCATGTAAATCATGTGAGCGCATTTGTCATTTTACAAACATTTTTTAGCACCTAATCTAAAATAACATTACATTCTTGTAATCGTCCGTCACACATTTCAAACACGGAGCATATTTGTTAACACCGACATCAGTCCGTTTAAATAACAAAGCGGTAGGAGAAGCTGTGTTTTCATACGGAGTTAATCATATTGCAGCAGTTGTATTTTTTTAACTGTTTAGTGACGACAACACTCGTTTGTTTTTATTTTTTTCTGATAATTGTACGACGCTGGATTAAATGCCCCGATACTGTATAATTATGTCATTTGATACAATTTTGACTAAGAGCAAAAAATAATATAGGAATAATCAAGCGATGACGGAATAAATCAAATAATTTTATATTTTACCCACCGTTAGTTATTTATTTATTGGGTCATTAGGTATCACAAACAAAATAAATTCATCCAAAAACAGTCTTACTTATGTGAGAATTATTTATGTTTAATGCACTGATATAGTTATGAATTTATACGACCTAATCATATTTTATTAGTCAAATATTTTTTTACAATATTTTATTAACCAATTATTTTATTAATCCTTTATGCTGTTAAAATATCTTACCAATCTCAAAGTAACAGCAGCTCTTCTAATGGAAAAAAAGGTGTTACCAGCACAAACTTCGCACCTTCCCCATTGCATAACCAGATAACAATTAAGCAGGAAGTTACGTCACCTTGCCGCCCCTTGGTCAATCCTTAGTGCACCACATGCGATTTTTTTAAAAAAGGAAAAAAATTGATTCCGGTTGGGATAGTTGAAATACAATGCAATTTATGCATTTGGGGAAAATAATGAGTCTGGTATTAGGAGTAGACAGGTTCCGGTTTGGAGAGGGTTAATTAGTATTGTTTTGAGTGTAATTAATTCGGGACCAAATAATTACGGTATAGACAGGATTCCGGTTTGGACAGGGTCCGTATGTACAGGTTGCACTGTACATGCCCAGATATTGATCTGTGACAAGTGCATTTATATGTGTAATTAATTAAATAATTTGAAGCGACACATAGCATGCATAAAGACGTGTTTGTTACAAAATTGTAATTCCCTGGTAAGTACTATCAAGAGACTAAATCCATTTTCAGTCTTTAGAAGAATTCAACATCAAAGTTGATGACCCGTTTTATAGTCATTCCGCTGTATATATGACTATAATTCCTGTCCATCAGAAACAGTGGGTTTCTGGACACAAGGTGTTTGTTTGTTCAAATGTGCATTGCTTTACCAGTGTTTACAATGCCACAATGTATTTGTTCACACGAATTCCTAAAAATGAAATGTATTATTTCGCAAAAAAATAAGGTACAGCTGAACTTTCAACTGCTTTAAATGGGAGAAAGTCAATGACAACTATAACGTTTAATAGCCGTTCAAGAAAAACAAGAGGTCAATGAAGTAAAAGTCCCAAAACAAGTTTAATCCGATTTTATACGAATACTAGTATATAAGTTACGTACTGCCTGTTATTGGTTATAACAGTAGTAAATGTTGAGTTGAATTTAGTCAAATTGAATTTTGGGGGTAGTGGAATTGTAATTAAAAAGCAAAATGCTTATACATATCAACATCTTGCATATCAACATCAAAATTTAAATTCGTAGGTACCAACAATTTCGCAGCAAACAAATTATGACAAATCTCTAAAATCGCATCATCGCTTACAAATAAAACTTACTTTCCATATCAATGGTTCGATGATGTATGAAAATAGACTCACACCTCCATCGCTCCTTATGACAATTTCTACTCCACGCCTAACCCTTAACCCTTTAAGTCCTCACGATGCATTCAAGCATCATTTTACATCCCTGAAAACAGACTTAATTTACCTACAACTGACGGTTTTAAAATGGAAATTCCCATGAAGCTGGTTTACCAATACGTGACAATTTTCTTCACTTTTTCACCCACATCAAATCATCTTCATTCACTACAAGTCGAGAATTGCGACAGCAATTCGTGACTTGTAGTGAGTGAAGATGACAATGATAAATTCAGGCTTGAAAGGGTTAAGGCGCTGAAATATCTTTGTATAAACCATGGAGAACAAAGGGTTTTTTAAATTTAAAACCCCCATAAATGTCTTAGCTAGCTCTTTCTGATTTATTTGAATACCTATGCTATGGGTCTAGGGTCATGAGAAATATGTTAATTCTTTCAGTGCGGGGACGGTCTTCATACGTCTCAATTGCGTCTACAGAGACTCCAGATTCTGACGTATAAAGACGATCCCCGCGCCAAAAGGGTTAAAGGACACCATACTCTAGAAGCTGAATATAGCGCCTACAGTTTATGGGCCTACCCCGATGAGTGGTCATGAAAAATATATTCAGTTGCATAAAATTTGGAAGGAGAACAATATTATGTCATTTAGAGACACGTTAATTTAGTATAATAATTTGGATGTGGAGCCATTTTTTAAAGCTTTGGAAAAAACGCTTAAATTTTATATGAACAACATATTGATGTTTTTAAGTAAACAACATCAGTCCTCCGGATTTTATTGTTTAGATCCGCTCTGGAAGCTAATGCTTCGTTGTCTATTTTTACAGCAAAAATAAAGTTTTATACCATACTATTAAGAAGAACATCGTTGGCGGAGCAAGCATTCTTTTTATCAGCACCACCAATCGGGTCTAAAATTAAAACGGAAGAACAAGCCAAGCTATTATAGGATATGACTGCAAAACGCTGTAGTTCTATTTATGGACTCTTACTCAACATAGGCTATGTATGCCTGTTGGCCTTTCATTCGTCGCCGGAATGCCCGTTGTGAAGGTGACATTAATACCGCCAGTACCGTTGTAGTTTAGCAGATAAGGTAACCTATTATGCATTTTATGATTAAAGCATGATATTTCTACCACTTGTAGAACATATCATATGGGTAATTTTTAGATGTGGAGGTAAACTGGATTTGACCTCTGATGACCTCTAGAAGTCATTAACATCGATAGGTCAAAATATTCACTGGCAAAGCCAAAAAGTAGTGAAAATTGTATATTACAATGTCTATGATTTGTTTCTGTGTCCCAAAAGTGTGTCAAATACTCGAAGAGACTGTTTTGAATCATAAACATAACACCAAGGTCATGTTAAGGTCACACCAAGGTTATTTAATGGTCAAACTGACAGAAAATAGCTAAAATGTCCACTTTTTATTAATTTCCACACTGTTGTTGTGCAGTCATTTATTACAAAGGATTGGTTTTGACATATTCTTCGTCCTATGTATTTTCCACACACATTTTAGGATATTAAGGGCAGTATCAACCTTGGGAAGGAGGTTATCTCCTAGGTATTCCACTGTCTGCTGTGCCATCCTCAATATGTAGTTGAACGGGCCAAATTACAATAATGCAGCATTGTAAAACATTAGCTTGGGCTCCCATAGCAAAATATTGATAAATAATTGGGTTATGAAGTTTTATGGGGTGGGGTTGTGTTTTACTGGAGAACCATCCGAAAGCAATTTGAAGGTTATGTCAAGGTCATTTCAAGGTCAAACTGGCAAAAACTGTTTTTTTTTAAAGATGCCGGATACTAGAATTAATTTCTAGGCTGCATCAATTTTTCAGAAAGCTCGGCAAAATATCGATGTCATAACTGCCACATTAAGACCCTTTCACCATGATATAAAACCGATTATTTCATCGTTCGGTATTCAAAACATACTGAACAGACTGCATTATTTTCTCTTAGGACATGACACTTTTCCATGACTTGTCGACAATAGTTGCATTATAGCTAGACTAAAACTTTCACAGCCATCAAATGTGTTATATAATATTAACTACTTTTTACAACTACTTCAGCTTTAACGCTCTAGTATTCCTCATTAGCGGTCTAGTATCTCGTTATAGCGGTATAGTATTTGGTTAAAACGGTTTATTAGTCCGTTTTAACGAGCTACTGTTCCGTTATAACGGTCTAGTATTTCGTTATAACGACATACCAATCCATTCTAACAGTCTACTATTTCGTTATAACGGTCTAGTATTTCGGTCTGACAGTATACTCATCCGTTAAAACGATCTACTAATCCGTTATAACGGTCTACTATCCCACTATAACGGTCTAGCATTTCGTTAAAACGGTCTAGTATTTCGTTATAATGGTCTACTAATCCGTTATAACGGTCTACTATTCCGCTATAGCGGTTCATTATTGCGCTATACAAAATACTAGACCATTATAACGGGATAGTAGACAGTTATAACGGATTAGTAATGTTATAACATGATATTCGACCGTCATAACGAAATACTAGACCGTTATAACGGGACAGTATACCGTTATAACGAAATACTGGACCGTTATAACGTGATAGTAGACCGTTATAATAAAAGACTAGACCGCTATAACAGAATAGTAGACAGTTATAATGAAATACTAGACCGTTATAACAGAGTAGTAGACCGTTATAATGGATAAGTAGACCGTTATAACGTGATACTAGACCGTTATACCGAAATATTAGACCGTTATGTCAGTATAGTAGACAGTTATAACGGATAAGTAGATCGTTATAAGGGAAGACTTGACCGGTATAACGGAAGACTTGACCAATATAACGGAATAATAGACCGTTATAACGATTTATAGACAATTATAACATGATACTAGACCGTCATAGCGAATACTAGACCGTTATGACGGGAAACTAGCCCGCTGTAACGGAATAGTAGACCGTTATAATTAAAGAACAGACCGTTATAACGAAATATTAGACCGTTATAACGAAATATTAGACCGTTTTAACGGAATAGTAGACCGTTATAATTAAAGACTAGACCACTATAACGGAAAGTAGACAGTTATAATGAAATACTGGACCGCTATAACGGAATGGTAGACCGTTATAACGGATTAGTAGACCGTTATAATGTGATACTAGACCGTCATAGCGAAATAATAGACCGTTATACCGGGATAGTATACCGTTATAACGGATTATTAAACCGTTATAATGAAATACTATATCGTTATAACGAAATACCAGACTGTTATAACGGAAAAGTATACCGTTATAACATATTAGTAGACCGTTATAACGGATCAGTAGACGTTATGCACTTTGTTTTGGCTGATATAGTTTTTTCTCTTTGAATTATCCACGCCTGTATTGGCATCTGGGCGGATGTAGAGCTCTCATTTTTGAGAATTGAAAAAAAAGCAAAATGGTTGCCAAGAATTCGCCAAAATTATTATGCTTTAGCTAATTCTCCTGATTGAAAATTCCTCTCTCGGAGTATTACACGCCGTGATAACTACTTAATGCAACATCTATTTATTATGCATATAAGACAATGTTCAGTAATAATCAATTTGTTAACTTGTATCCTACATGAGGGGGCACCTTCAATTACAAGGTGAGGAGGAGTATTTTAAAAATATATATTTCCAAACTAAATTTTCGTGAAATAAATGACTGTCTGATGTTGTAAATAAATGTTTAAATTTGAAATAAATAATTATTTCAGCTTATGAGCAACATCATTTAATAGTCCTAAAAAATCAAGCCTAATTTATCTGGCATCATTAAATTACCTTTTAATTTGTGAAGCCCCGCTTTGCTCAGATCGTTTGCCTACATATCAAGGCTAGGCTTAGTTTGGGATCACATTTAGTAGACAGATAAATATATAATGAAGTGAAATAAATATATATCTCCACACACAAACTAGAATAAATATATTGCTCAAGTGTGAACAAAATAAACTTTTGCAGATAGAAAGTGAAATAAATAATTTGTCCAATTCAAAAACCCCAGCCCCCCCCCCCCTAATACTTGAATTGTGCATTCATAAGCGAAATAGATAAATATTGATTTAAATGTAAGGTTTAGCCCTATCCGGGATACCACGAAAACATACTAGTATTGGATTATAACACTGTGAATAACATCATTATCGCTGTATATTTTTAAAATACTGATTAACGTTGCCTTTCGTTGCAATCGATGTACACAACGGCTACTGTTGACATACAAAGAGTGTGTCCTTCGGCTTCCTGAAATTGGACTTCCAAGGTCAAGTTAAGATCATTTCAAGGGTGTGTGTTTTCATATAATGTATTTGGACATATAATGACTGTGTGTTATCACCATCACCAAATTATCTATCTGATACCTATTTTGCAAATAAATGCTGAATTTCAAGAGGTCAACGGGGTTGTAAGTAAGTAAAAGGACTGTTGCAAGTTTGACCTTTAAGGTACCTTCATATGACACCTTCACATTTCCAAACCATGTGATTCTTCAAAACCCAATTATGTATCAATATTTTGCCATGGGAGCCAGAGCTGATGTTCTACACTGCTGCAATTTTGCTCGTTAAATTAAACATTGAGAAATGAGTGTAATGAGGGTGTGATACCCCTCCCAGGGTTGACACTGCCCTCAATTTCTTGAAGATGTGTGTGGAAAATTTGTCTGACCAATAATGTCCCTAAATCAGTCTTTGTAATAGTTAATTGCACCACTAACCGTGTTAAATTTGATAAAAAACGGATATTTTCACATTTTTTTTGCTATTTCAACCTTGAAATGATCTTGATGATTCTTATAATTAAAAGTGGTCACTTTGAGCGTTTGACATACTTCTGGAATACAAAAATAGTTTATAAAAATGGTAATACACAATTTTCACCACATATATAACTGAACTGGTATTGTTTAAATTGATTAAAAGGGGATATTTTCACTTTTTGTTGCCATTTTGGCCTAAAAATGACCCCAATCTAACCTTGACATGACCTGATTGTTATGTCTCTTAGAGTATTTGGCACACTTCTGGAATACAAAAACATTTTAAAGATATTGTAATAGGGCCTACACAATTTTTACCACCTTTTGGCTTCAAAATAGGATATTCTGACCTTCTGATGTCAATGACCTCTAGAGGTCACCAGGGGTCAAATCTAACTTACCTCCACGTCTTAAAATAAACCCCAAGATATGTACTAATAATGGTAGAAGTTTCATGCTTTAATCATAAAATGCACCATGATTTCATTATGGGAGCTTAACTACTAGGCTACACTATTGTTGCTTATACTATAAAGTTGATCGGGAACTTCGGGTAGGCCTATGGTAGCATCATGGTAGAAAATTGAAAATTTACTATAGGTTTCCACACAATTTCACAACTATCAAATTTTAAAATGCTAAGTTTTTATTTTGACTGCACTAGTCGATTTTGTGATCGTAGTAACTTACAAGTATGCGAAATGGACACTGATAGTCTGTGCATGGCGGTTTCCGCTAATGGTTTGGATGACATCATTAAGTCCGAATTTATAATTGTGTAATAAATCCCAATTGAAGATAAATTTATAATTGTAACTAGGTCTTTATTATACTAACGGTAGTTGAGTGGAGTTGGGTGTTAATTTTAATCTAGCTTTGGATCAATCAAATCAATCAATCAAATTTACACTTATATAGCGCCCCCTCTAGAAAAACTAATCAAGGCGCTGTACATAATAACTTCCACTTTGTGATTTTAAAGGGAGCGGAATAGCCTAGTGGTGACATCAGTCACCGTAGTGCTTGGTGAAATAGTGTGCCTTTAAAACAGTCCTAAAACTGCAAATATCCCCTATCAACCTAAGGTTCAGAGGCAAGTTATTCCACAGATCAGCTGCTGCTGATACAAATGTCGCATCTCCAGCTCTTGATCTTGTTCTTGGTCTAGTAAGCAGCCTGTCAAACTGAGAGCGCAATGACCTCCCAGGTCTATATATGTTGACAAGTTCCTGCAGATAGACGGGTCCAGTGTCATTAACTGCCCTGTGCACTAAAACCATGATCTTAAAATGGATGCGAAACTCCACAGGTAGCCAGTGTAACTCTAGTAAAATTGGTGTCACATGTTTATACTTTGATCCGCCTACGATAATCTTAGCAGCAACGTTCTGGAGTCTCGGTAATTTTAATTAAAACCAGGTTTTTACCAGAAGTGCCATAAAGCAGGGCGTTACAATAGTCTATATTATTGCCCCGTGTGTAGGATATGGATTTATAGTGGTATTAGATAGTGTTACTCCTATTAAAACACTTGTATCATTATTGAATATTTTTCCAAAGTGAAAGTTAGGTTCAAACAGACAACAATACCCATGTGGTATTAGCCATTCTTGCTAAGAAACACAAAAACGTCTCCCAGGCTTTAAAAGGTCGTTCGGCAGCTGAAGCTCCTGTCATGCCTGTTGCTTAGTTTCACATTGATACCAAAAACTAAAAATACTCAAAATGTGCCATGGGACGCTGTCCCCACTCCTTTAATTACAATCCAAGACCACCTACAATAAAGTTATGTAAATTACGTTATGCACTAGCATACATCCATTTTGTGGTGAAAACTCATATTGTAATACATGTATATCTAGAGTTGTACTTATTTTGATAATATTATTTTCTTTCTACTATGTATGTGGAAATGCCTCTCTTGCTTAATATAATATTGTATTCATGCCCCTTATAATTAGGTTTACCTAGGTCAAAGACTAGGGGCATTTTTTGCGGAATATTTTTTATTTCAAACTACAAATTTAAACCAATAATCATTCCTCAAGTATTCTAGTACAGTCGGATTTATGAACATTATTTCTCGATGATTTTTTTGGACCTATCCATTAGAGATCAATAACAAAATCAACTTTCACAATCCATGTTATATTACTATTTATATAAAATAGCCTACACAAGGAAATCACCATTTTTCAAATTTATATAGATAGCATTAAAATAATAGAAGCCCCTCCCTTACCACCCTTTAACACCTCCCAGTAGCCTTTTAACCTCGCTGTCGCCATTAAACTCTTCTCTTTCGCCATTTGGCATCTCATCGCCATTACATTTTACTGCTTCAGTCTTCTTTTAATGTTATTCTTTTGCTCTCCAACGCATCCCCTTCGCTCTATAATCCCCCCAACGAGTTTTAACGCATCTGCATCGCCTTTTAGTGCCTCCCATCACCTGAACGCTTTTTTGTCGTCTACCTGTGGCTCTGTACCTGTACCTAGTGCCTCTGCATCTCTCGTTAACGCCTGCCCGCTACCATTTAACGTCGCTCCATCAGCCTTCAACGCCCTGCCATGGCCCTTAACACTTTCACATCGCCCTTTAATGCCCCATATGACCCTTTAGCGCCTCCCAACTCTCATTAGCTCTTCCCTTCACCCTTTAACGCCTCTCCATTCTCCTCTAACGCCTCCCCATCGCCTTTTAACACCTCTCTATCGCCTTTTAACACCTCCCTATATACCGTTAACGCCTCCCATATCATCCTCAGCATTCTTTCAAGCTTCTTCGTCACCCTTTGGAGCCTCCCTATCACCCCTTACGCCTTTTCGTCGCACTTAAAAAGTGGGCAGTTACTGTCTTTTGGCTTTGCATAGCAGCACTGCACAATTGTAAGCCTATGTCCACTGCATGTTTTATCAGTGGCATGCGTCGTTCCCTGCAAACATGACACATCAGCCCAATATTATTGTATTAGGGGACCTATATTAGTGCAAAATTAAGCAATTAGTGGGACAACATTTTGTTTGGCAGAATTAGGTGTACAGAATAGTGGATATACAAAGCATGCATACATGACGTGTGATAACTTTCCACTCCGAAACAGTGGTTTTTTTTGCCCTTCTTCACGTTTCACGTAAGCTAAGTCATAAGAATAAAATATCTCTACATTGAAGCATATTAGGCCATGGGCTAGAACCACCCACCATGCACCCCCCCCCCCCCATTTTACCCACACGAATTTTTTTTAAACCTTGATATGTCTAAAACATGAAATAATGAGATGGTAACAGCAAAAAAATAGGAATAAACTTTATATTTTTACCCCATATAGGGGGGTACCCCCAAACCAGTCTAAAATTAGGGGGTAGGGCTACGCAAACGTCTGTCGTAGCTATACTTGTCTAGCAATCTTCACATGCAATATACCATATAACAGATAATTAAATTCTCGTTCTTATGATATGTCACACATTGCAGTAGACTTAGTAGTTATCTCTCCACGTACGCTCAAGCATGATATTTTATTATAAAATAATCAAAATGAACAACAAAACAAACGAACGATTCAACATGCTGAAAGAAAACGACTTAAGAAAATGTAATTATTAGACATATCCATATCTGGCCTATATTTTTTTAAATCCAGATATGTGTATGCATAAAAATGAGTGCTATTTATATTTATAAATGTCCTAGATTTTTTTAATGAAAACATATTGAAGCCTTACTTGAAAATATTTGTATTTTGCATGGGCTGATATCTGAAACATGATTTTTTACTAGGAATTTTTGTGTATAATTTTTTATCCACTTGTTTTTACATAATTTGTGTGTGCTGAATTCGAATCTGTCGGATAATATTCTATATTTGGTGACCTACACCTCCAAATTAACAAAACACAAAATGGCTGCCAAAATGTAAAGAAACCCCCGTATTTTCTATGTTTTTTCGCTCAATTTCAAGCACAAATGATGATTTCTGCAAGAATTTTATTATATATCTTTTACTAGTGTCTTTGGAAAGAAATAATCTTTATTTGACCTTTAAATACAGGATGCCCGTCTTTTTTTATATATTGACTGTTACTATAAGTATACCGCTAAAAATGTTGACGATAGTATGATTAATTTCTGGTAACATAGCGGACCAGAAATAAAAGTTACTGACGAGTGAATTTAAATGAAAAAATCTAAAATGGCGGCGAAATTCACCTTTATATGAACAAGAAACAAAATGACTATCAAAATGTAAATTAAACACCTTTATTTTATTTTTGGCACGATTTTTTTTATTTTTTATTTATTTTGTATGACTTGGGGGCCGAAGAAACATTTATGGTGTTTATTATTCAAAGTCTGATCTATAGTTCATTGTAAAATCCAAGATGGACGCCATTTTATATATTTAATATAAAAATAATGACGTCATTTTGAACAGTAAGCAAATCAAAGCATGTTATAATATACTGTTTTTAAATACAGTTTCGAATGCCTTGCAACCTTATCTGCCGTATTACGTAGTCTATTTTTTAGTTTTCCATTAAACAAATGTTGTTTATGACATTATAGTTCACATGCACAAAAACAGCTTTTATGTGTGTGTTGGCGGTAACCATTTTAAACTTGGAGGTCAAACAAAGGTCATTTTGATCGAAAAACATGGGACGTAAATTTATCAACTCTAAATCATGCAGAAACCAGAGAACGTGCAATAATATGTAACAAAAATATAAAACATATGTGGTTTTGGCGGGATATTTTTGGTTTTGCTTATTTAAAGGTGAATGACACCGAAGATAGAATGTTAACCGACATATTCGAATTTAACACACCCAAATTATGTAAAAACAAGCGCAAAAAATAATTAGCACTCAAATGTTGAGCAAAGTTCAATGTTTTATATTTCAGCCCACCTAAATACACACATTTTCATAAAAAGGCTGCAATATTCTCTCATTTAAAAATATATATGCCATGTACAAATCTAAATGACACTCAGTTTTAAGCAAATACACATCTGGGTTCAGAAAACATATGTTAAATATAGATATGGCCAATAATTATGTTTTATTAAGTCGTTTCAGTTGACCATGTTAACTAGCTTGTTTTGTTGTCGATTTTGATTATTTTGTGATAAAAAACATGTTTCAACGTATTTGTAAAAAAACCCCCTTTAATCCACTGCATCATGCAATGCATCATTAGAACAGACATTTAATTACCTTTTATATGGTATATTGCATGTGTAGATTGCTAAACAAGAATAGCTACGAGAGACGTTTGCGTAGCCCCACCCCCTAATTTTAGACGGGTTTGGGGGTACCCCACTATAAGGGGTCAAAATATAAAGTTCATCCCTATTTTTTTGCTGTTAACATCTCATTTCATGTTTTAGACAAATCAAGGTTTAAAAAAATTTGGTGTGGATGAAATGTGTGTGTGTGGGGGGGGGGGGGCGCATGGTGGGTGGTTTCAGCCCATGGCCTATATGCATCGTACCGCTGTGGATCAATAAAAAACGTGGCTAATTGCAATTATACACTCGTGCTCAAAATCGGACGACCCACCTGTTTAAAAAAATTATTACAAGAATCGTTAGCCTGGCAGGCTGTGCTTAATTAGCTTTAGCCTACATGTAACGTTAATGTATCAGCTTAAACTGGGTCGGCTGGCAAAATGATAGAATAGGCCTAATCAATAAAGTCCCCAGGAAACTTTAGATTGAGAATTTGACCAAAAATCATCTGTTTTAATGAGGTGAACGTATATCTACCAGAATGCTTCACTCCTTTTGGCAGTGTTGCTCAATCACAGAATACTATGCACCCAAAGATAGGAAATAAATGCAATAATCGGGCTTTAGGCCACTTTTGTGCACATACAGGCTAAATTGGGTCAGGAGAACATCTTGAGGATGATGAGATGAGTGCGACGACACTGCCCTCCAGACACAGGATTCCAAATTCAAACCATGGAGGTCTAAGACCGATCACGCTACCTCTCGGTCACGGAGGCTCCCCACAATATTGAGTTTTACGAGTGGATGGGGAAGAAACATTTTTGTTTCTTTCAAACCGCCGAGATCGAAAAAAAACCCGAACTCTAGCCTGAAAGGCAGCGGTGCTAAGGGACGCACCATTTTATATGTGTGTGTGTGTGTGGGGGGGGGGGGGGGCTGGAGTTTTTGTTGCTTGCAAACTTTTTTTTTACCTCCGGTGGAAAACAAACTTTTTTTTTTGCGATGAACGTCTGAATGTTATGTCAAATAAGAGAAAAGATGATTTCTGAGATCAAATGTGATATTTCTAACTAATTTATCTAGGAACAAGTGTAGGCCTGATACCCCTTTTTCGTGTACTTTTGAAAATCAATTGCTGGTATTATTTGCATGATTCCATGTCATCTTCAAGGTCAAAACGTCAATGTCAAATAAACCAAAATTTGATTCTAATAAATACAAGTGAGAACCATTTTTTAATGTAATTTTGACTACAGTAGACATGCTAAGAGCCCAAAAATGAGGCTCTTTTTTTTACCTCCGGTGGAAAACAAACTTTTTTTTTGGCGATGAACGTCTGACCATTTTTCTTTATGTTATGTCAAAGAATTTTTTTGTCGTATGCTTTCCCTATTATGTACGTTACCATTTGGTGTTTTTTATGGTCAACATATTTTTCATCAATTTCGAAAACAAACTTTTTTTCTGCTCACATTTTCAACAAACTTTTTTTTCTGACTTTTTTGCGACAACCTATTTTTTTTCATTTTTAATCTAGCGCCCCCCCCCCCCCCAGATATCAAATGGTGCGTCCCTAACCACTTAGGGCCCCGCACACCCAATGATAGATCAGTGAAGCCAATGGCTCTGCGATTACACTACCTAATTATTGTAAGACGTTCTAGAAACGATGACCCAATGATTGTTGAATGTTGTTGGAGTAAAGATGTTTTCTATCATTAAACCAACATTTAGCAAACAAACCCAGCAAACACAGGGCGCAGACCGAAGTTGATTTATTGTTGATGTCTGACGTAGATTACAGACGTCAGGTTCTGACATATAAAGCCGGTCCCCGCGCTGTGAGGGTTATAAGGTCATACCTGCTACTTTGAAAAGAGGTAGATGCGACCCTTTAAAACTAAGTTGACGATGTGTGTACAAGAACTATTTCGCTTCTTTTATTTTGTATTTCTGATTATGGTGGTCTCTGTGGCAGAGCTTATGATATCATAAGTGTTCATAAACACATATCTACATAGAACGAGGGCGCACACTGGTGTCAACGCTACCTGCCTATCACGCCGGAGCTCGCGGGTTCGTCCCGTGCTCTGATGTTAAAATGTTTCTTCCCCACCTACTAATAAAGATTGATCAAGATTTATCGTGTTTCATCTCAGACAGACCGCCAATGTTCAAATTTCGAATCTTGTGTTTGGAGGGCAGTATCATCTGATATATCTCGCCATTCTCACGAGGTTTTGTGGTCAATTTTAGTCTTAATGTTCACAAAAGAGCCATAAAGCTCAATTCATTTACACAATTATTCGATCACAATTACATTTTCAGTTATGCCTCTATTTGTATGAATATTTTGTTGGGAGATTGCAGCTCTTTAGCACAATTTAATCCTTGCGTTCTTAGGGCTGCATATTATACGGTTTCAAGCCCAATAAAATATCATTGAACAAGTTGAAGGTGGTGAATATTTTAATCCACCTTTGGTCAATTTTTTTATTTTTTAAAGCATTTGCAATTTGTTGCCAACGTTGTATTTTTGTATGTTTTCCGATGGGAAACATTTTGTCGATTTTAAAGTGAAAAAAATGATGAAAATACTCCGTGGCGTATCTCAGACTTGGATCTAGATTACGTTTAGGGGGTTGTGACGCGTTGAAAAGGAATTGTAAACTTTTGTGTGTCTTGAGCTTTTATGTAGCTGTCGATTTAGATTTGTACATCACCATAACATTTATTTTTTAGTTACATATGCAAATTGGCGGCCTTTACTGAAAATCCTGTTCAAGCTAAATCTTAGAAAACAGACATAGTCCAACAGCATTAAAGGCATCACTAGTTAAAAAATAGCATGAACCGACTTTTGATGATTTTGTTAAGGGAATATATGTAGAATTAAAATCTGAATGATGCCAAATTGGAATTATTGAGTATCATTAGTTATTCAAGATGGCGTCCAAGATGGCCGCCAGAATATTATCATTCTTTGGGATTGTGCATGTAAATTGGTCAATGGCAGCTCAATTTTTTTTGGAATACACCATTTCTACTTGTTAGGTGGTCATCGCATGTATATAGAATAGTTCTAGACAAATTTGAAGAATATTCAACCTTTTTAGCCCACACCACTGAATTTAGTCAGGCAGCCAAAGCTGTTTTTTTGGCCTAACTCTGCATCGGCTGTTAAAGTTTTTTTTGATGGATCATAACTCATCAGGTGTTCTATGAAGCATATCCGCCGGATATCAAGAGAATATCATTGAGCGTTTTGAGAAAAATGACAAAATTCAAGGTCAAAGCTCAAATTTCAAGGTGAAATATATATATTTTTTTAAATTAGGCTACAAACAAGTGTAATACCTCTATTTCATCTAATTTTGACTGAAAAAATCATTTTCGGTATTATTTTATTGATTCAAGTTATCTTCAAGGTCAAAAGGTCAATTTCAAGGGTATATTGTAGAAAATGTCATTTTTAACAAAAATAATTAGGACCAAATATAATAACTCTTTTTGGTGTGATTTTGACTAAATAATTTATTTCTAATAATGTTTTGCTGATTCAAGGTCATCTTCTAGGTCAAAATGTCAATTCTAAGGCCAAAACTGTGAAATGTTATTTTTAACAAATGCAAATAGCAGCAAGTGTAATAGAGATGTTCCGTCATCATCTGCTCCCAAGAAATATGACGGAACTTCGAATATAACAGCGTTTCCGGGCAGCTCCCCCACCCCCCTCCAAGCTGTGTTGGAACCGAGGATATATATATATCTAATTGATACTGTAATGTTATTATATTAGTACATGTATTGGTTGTGCGAACAAAATAACAACATACATATAATACAAATATAATTTTATTATTTCAAATATATAATTGCATGATTTTATTATTTCAAATATATAATTACATGATTTTTTTAAAATAATATTTGTACATTCTGACTTTATTTTTGAAAAAAAAGTCGGTGACACATGTCTGTTCTCTAGATATAGTAGAGGTAGTGTCTAGTGCACGAAGGGTGGACCACGTTATCATTGTTCAAATATCGCCCACTGTTGTGCGACCCCCTGTCACGTCCCACTCTTTGGCAAAACGAGCGGCAATATCAGAGCACGTAGCTTTAGGATGAGCGTCTTTGTAAGCGCAAATTTCTCGTTTTTTATCTCCATTGAGGTCAGTGCGTTGTCGTTTGGATGGATTCGAAGCCATGGTGAAAGTGGATGACTACCATAAGCCTATTGTGTCTTTTATACACTTGATCTGTTTATCACAGTAGAAGAACAAAGGAGTAGTAATTGCTTTAATCTGTTTCAATTGTTAATTTAACCGAATTTTTAAAATGTTTTCATTCGTTAGTCGTAATGACTCCAAGCAATATCACTCAACTCAGGTGTTGACAGATCGCCGTGATCAAATCTAACACCTTCCTTCCACTGTGCCATTACTGGGGCGGGTGGCTTATTGCTCCGACTTTCATGTTGCCGGACGTGCGACTATTGTCTTCCTGTTATTGTAGTGCTTTACATACTGTTCTCTTTACAATGGTAAACCATTCAACGCTCAAATAGGTGTTGATACTTCCTGCTAACCGAAACACAAGGTATTCACCTGTTCACGGCTTAGAGTATAATCTATAAAATTGATGTCCTCAACGAAGATGACGGCATGAATAATTACGATCTGTTCACAGAAATTGTTATATACCTATCGATTTAGTTACAAAATCAAACATTTCGGTACCGATATCAACACCAGACATATTGCAGGTCAAATTAAGTATTCTTTATCGGCTACACACGAAATTAAACATTGTGACGAGTATGACTGAACATTGTTTCAATGTGCGAGACGTTGGCTTTGACCCAGGAAACATTCACCCAATGCTGGTACAATGTGAACCCATTGTCTCAGACACTGGCCCAACATTGTACCAACATTGGGTGAACGTCTCGTGTTTGCTGGGCTATATCATATTACCGCCATGAAGAAGTGTTATCATGGTTATGTAGAACGAACGGTATCTCTTTTTGATGTGTTTTTGACTGAAGAGTTAAATTGTGGTACTATTTTGAGGATTAAGGGTCATCCTCAAGGTCAAAATGTGAATGTTATGTCAAATAAGAGAAAAGATGATTTCTGAGATCAAATGTGATATTTCTAACTAATTTATCTAGGAACAAGTGTAGGCCTAATACCCCTTTTTCGTGTACTTTTGAAAATCAATTGCTGGTATTATTTGCATGATTCCATGTCATCTTCAAGGTCAAAACGTCAATGTCAAATAAACCAAAATTTGATTCTAATAAATACAAGTGAGAACCATTTTTTAATGTAATTTTGACTACAGTAGACATGCTAAGAGCCCAAAAATGAGCAAAGCCTCATTTTTAGGGCAAACATGACACTTGGCATCGATGTTCCATAGATCCATTAGAAAAGTTTTATCCAAAGAGACAATTCATATCTATTTCTAAAGAGCCAAAAATCCGTCAATTTCCAAGATGGCCAAAGTCACACATTCTGTTCAAAAGAGAAAAAACATTGTCTACAATAGGGTTTTCAGGTATGTCCGACTTAATGATATGACCAGTAAACTTGAAGATGGCCGGCAGTTGTATAAGAAGAAACAACAAATTGCTATCATCTTGCGACAGAAGTGAAGCAGATTCATGCTGTTGGTTTCCATTATCGGGCTTTCAGGTAGGCCTACGCCACCAAAAAATAATATTAGAGATGATAGAGATCGTTAAATCCAAGATAGCGGCTATAACGCAAACAGAAGTGCAACCTCCGTACTGCAAAATGCAGTGCGCAGGTCGTAAACCTATACATTATAACGAGTGATACCACTTTTTCAGCTCATCTTCGTGTGAGGAATTCATTTTTGATTTAAAGTTGTTTTGTGTATCAGAATAATGTACGTACACCTTTTGTTTTCTATTATGATTGTATACTATCTGGAAAGGCAATGCAGCTGGTTGTGCTATTTATGGGCGGCCCATTCAAAGTATACTGTATTTTTATCCGTAGAATTAGCAGTATTACTGTTTTCATTCATATTATTATCTGTGCAAATATCTACAACATTTCAATATTTCGCTAGCAAATAAAGTGGTGATCGAGAAGGCGAGTACTTCATCTGAAATTAGCCTTAATTTAAGGAGCCCATCATTTCATGAGAAATCTGGCAACAAACATAAACATTTTCTAGTTTGTTCATGACCCAAAAAACATGAATGAGTGGGGGGTTTAGGCCATCTGTGTACGCGAAATTCGAAATTCGAGCTCTTGTGGTCTGAGGCCTCTCGGCCAGAGAGGCTCCCCACAATCCTCAATCTTTACAAGTGAGCTGAGAAGTAACAATTTATTTTTTTGCAACTTGAATGCCAGCGGGGGGGGGGGGCGAACCCGCGATCTCCGTTTTTCCAAGGAATATATTTTCAAGCAGGCTGCTTTAACCACTGCACCAGGGTCAACGCCCTGCTCATTACCCATTAATAGTTGTCTCTTTATAGCCATCATCGTGAACATCATGACCCATTTATAGCCATAGATGTCTCTATAGCCATCAGTCAGCGTCTGAAATGTTTTATGACAACGCCACAATGTTTGAAGCAACTAAAATCTCTATAGTAGACACCACGATCATCGATGTATCTCAGCTCAAAGTTCTGTAGCTTTATTGCCCCCCCCCCCATGGCCCTTTAGCAGCCATTTTGTTACCATAATGACTGGCGTCTGTTTTTTCGGTATGTAAAAAGTGTCGGGAATTATTTCTAAAAATGGCACTAGATCAGGCTATATGAAAACCCTATGCTAGACATACAAATCATGAACTTGATTATATTCTCTCGGAAATTATACCAGACTAACGTTTGACCTTGAACACATGGCGGACATATTGGCTTTATGACCCACAATGTAATATAAAACGTACTTTCTGACCACACCATTAGGCCAGGAATACCATAAAACATCATGATGGACACCAAAATCACTGTTCTGTACCTATTCTGTCAAAAATGATGTCCATTTATTGATCAACCTTTAACATATAGCAGTTATCTTGGATTCTTCCCCCACAATGCAATGTCTAAAATATTTTCTGACAACACCACTATGTACAGCATACCTGAAAACCCCATGATAGACACCAAAAACACAAATCTGCCTCGATTATATCGAAAATGATATGAATTTATAGCTAGATCTTGAAAAAATGGCGGCCATCTTGGATGGTTAACGCATAATGCAATGTCCAAAATATTTTCTGACAACACCACTATGTACGGCATACCTGAAAACGCCATGATAGACTCCGAAAACACGAATCTGTCTTTATTATGACGAAAATGATATGAATTTATTGCTTGACCTTGAACAAATGGCGGTCTTCTTGGATTTTTCACCCACAATGCAATGTTAATATCTTCTGACAGTACCATTAAGTACGGCATACCTTAAAACCCCATGATAGACACCAAAAAACACGAAACTACCTCTATTATGTCGAAAATGATATGAATTTATTGCTTGACCTTGAACAAATGGCGGCCATTTTGGATTCTTCACCCACAATGCAATGTCTAAAATATCTTCTGACAACCCCACAATGTACGGCATACCTGAAAACCCCATGATAGACACCAGAAACACGAATTTGCCTCTATTATTTCGAAAATGATATGAATTTATTGCTTGACCTTGAACAAATGACGGCCATTTTTGATTTTTACCCACAATGCAATGTCTAAAATATTTCCGACAACACCACTGTGTCGGACATACCTTAAAACCTTATAATAGACATCAAAAATATGAATCTGCCTCTATTGTGTTGAAAATGATATCAATTTATTGTTTGATCTTGGACAAATGGCAGCCATCTTGGATTTCACCCACAATGCACTGTCCAAAGTTATTTCTGACCTCACCACTAGATCGGGCATACCTGAAAACACTATAGTGGACACAAAAATCAAGAAGCTGCTCCTATTCTGTCGAAAATGGTGTCAATTTAAGGTTTGACCTTCACCAAATGGCGGCCATTTTGAATTTGCTCATTTTTTTCAGATCGCTCAAGGATATCCTCGTGATATCCAGCAGATATGCAATATAGATCCCATGAGGGTATGGAATCCATCAAAAACAACTTTAACAGCCGGTGCGGGGTATGGCTTGATGGCTGCCTGACTAGTTGTCAATTGAGACAAAGCTATTGATATTTAAAATAATGACTTTAACAGCCGCTGATAGCATGCTGCCAACAACATTTTAAATAAGAGGATCAGAACGGTAAAAGTCATACTTGTGTTATTGATATAGGGCCTACAGTATTATTATGAAAATGCACCGACTATGTGTGGATATGGGGAGAATAACACAATAACATGGCACATGCCTAATAGAGGCCTTTGGATACCTGATAGGAGATAAATGGGCCATGAGGTTGATCGGTACCATAAAAGCGAGAAAATTTGCAGTCATGTGACCATGTCAGTATGTGTATTGGGAAACATTTCCAGTATGATGGACATTTCAAATGAGTAGCCTAATCAAAATGGCGACCAATTTCTAAATGGCGGTGAATTTTTACAGTCATGATTAAAGAGCTCATCATATTAAAAAAATTCCCGTATTTCTAATTTTTGACATGGTGGTCAATAATTATAAATCAAGAATTTCGTCTCTATATCTAGCCTAACTGGTGAAGGCGCGGCAGAATTTTTTTAAAACTTTTGCAGTTCCAGGCTATGGACATTTTTACATCATATGGTCATATTAAGAAGCCAAAATAAAATCACCGATTTTTTGATGATTATAGCCTGGGCCAGTCCCTTTAAACTAAATTTGTAGAAACAGGAAACGGCCTTCGTGGTCTTAGGCTTATATGGAGAAAAGACATGGAAAATTTAAATTCATGGATGTACAAAAATGAGAAGTCAGCCAAGAAAATCAAGAAAACATAAGTGTATTGATTACCTTTGGCAGAAACAACAGCTACGTATGTCTATCGTCTCAGAGTCCAGCAATGGGGAGTAACTCAACTACGGTAAGTGTATTGGGCATGGCGAATGGTTGATAATCATTAAACACCGATCATGACCGACACATCAGCTGATCCATGAATAAATTTAAAATAAAATAAAGTCCACTGAACACAAGAAAGCATTAGTTTTTTTTTGTCTCCCAAAAATTGTAGCTGTTATTTCAATATATCCAGATTTTCCAAATATTGCGCAAAGGAGTTAAAAAAATTATTGGAGCCTTACTTCTATTCTACTTTAGTTTGTATTTAGAAGCATTTCAAATAATTATGGGTAACAAACAATTACTTTTTTTTAAATATCCTACACTTTGAGTGAGTGATAACTATAATTTAGCCATTTTAAGGTACCCTCACAAAAAGGCCCATAAAAACAATTTCCGAATTTTTCTGGCTTGGGATTTTTTTTGGTCATTTTAGATTATGTTAATGAACTCAAAAAAGCAAAAAAGCTTCTGTTGCAATTTGTTCCTATATTCACTATTTTTTGACTTAAATGCCCTGGACTACACCCCTAGTTATTATCAATAGATATGTAACTTAGTTATTTATTTTATTTTATTTTTTTTATTTTTTATTAGGCTTTATATACACAAATATATACAATAATCGTACAAATATTCATGTAAGTAAAATTGTGTATGTCAGGATGTCGAATACAGGTGACCAGCACATTAACTATAAGTTCGACATCCAGGAAATGAAATGAAATGAAATGAATCGGGCTTTAGGCCACCTTTGTGCACATATAGGCTAAACTGGGCCAGGAGAACCTCCTGAGGGTGGTGAGATGATTGAGATGACACTGTCCTCCAGACACAGGATTCGAAATTCGAGCCCTGGCGGTCTGAGGCCGAGGACGCTGCCTCTCGGTCACGGAGGCTCCCCACAATACTAACTCGACATCCAGGATAAAATGTATATACATGGTGATTACACTTAAAATCACACACCGAAAAGCAAAATTAAATATAAAGATATTATACATAATTGTTTTTTCCTGCGCTAAAACCAAAAAAATTATGAAAAATCAGTTCTATGCATTTATTTTATGCAGCATGAATACAATAATATCAATAACGTAGCTCCGTCTGAGCTCACAATAATTAAATAAGTATATCTGTACAGCTGACTAATTGGTGGATGATTTTTGGAGTGTAATTTAATGTATTATACAGGGTTATTCCTAGGAAGGAGCCATCCACGATTGTAGATAATATAGCTCTGAAGTATGTCCAAAAAATTAACACTCAAAACTGCATGTAGATGATGCCATTCTGGAGTAGGCCTATCCACAAAAACATCAATAATCAAAATATCAATAATCATAAAATCAGACTAGCAAGACAAATAAATTTATTCATATCATTATCAAATGAATGTGGAATAAACTATAGCTAGTGTATAAAAAAAAATAGGATAACTAATTTATACCCCTTAACGTTGCGATACAGCTTCAAATGAAATATTATTTGTGTTAAGAAACTGCGAGTGCGACTGATTATATCCACCCATAAAAGCTATTAACTGTATGCTAAGGATCCAATTAGGTATTAAAATCACGCATTGGTTGATGGATACAATGTCATGCTTAAAGGATCTGACAATACAGAAGCATTTAATGGTAAAATTATTTTAATGGTAAGCCATTTCAAATCATCTATCCATTCTGGTGACACATATAAGGCATATAAGGCACTCGCGAAATAACAGTAGTAACAAGTAACTATTATATATATCGGGAATTATTAGATTATAATCTTGAATTTTATTAAATTAGCTCGATAAAATATGTGAATATTGATTTTTCTATGAATTAAAAAGCTGTCAATAAGTTGAATTGTGGTTATTGAGTTATTGATGATATAATAGTAAACAACTACAGTTGGCAAGATGGGCACAGTAGATCATAACTGCTGCCTGACTAACATCTATTTTTCATAATAGAAATATTTTTTATCATTTTAAGGTGAAAATTGCGTACGGTTCTCAACATTATTGAGAATTTTATTATGTAGCCAGATTTTCGGACTGAAGTTCTCAAAAGAACGGGACACTTTGTAACAGTTACGGACACGCGTCTGAGCAACTATCTGATGACGAAATGATATTCATGCTAATAGATGCGACAAATTATAACCCCAATGTGGCGAAATGTCATATACTTGACGAATTTTCGGGGGGGGGGGGGGACTATTGGAGTAACTCATGTTCCGGCATCACGCGAATTAGGCCTAAGCGTGAAGGTTAAACGAAACGTTTACTTCATTTTCAAGAGGGAATTTCCACGATATTTTTAAAATTCATTATGAGCAGTACCTACCAGGACGCACATGCATCCCAAAGTGATTCAATTTCTGGTCATCATAATTATGAAGCTTGGGATTTTGTTTCTTCAGTACGCAGTTTTCATTGGTGATTGTATCAGCTATTTATAACATGATAACAGCTAGACCTCGAAACTTTGTTCTTGCCATTTTCAAAACATAATTTCCAAGTAAATATTTGACAATATATATAACACCGCATAACATTCGGTACTATGCTATACGGGTCTCTGTCATAGTATTATACACAGATCAGAACCGCACAGGATATAGGGTGTAAGAATGTTTAAATAAAAGTCCACACACGTGGACCAGAGGCAACAAAGCAGCTTGACACAAGCAAACCAATAATGATATTACAAATCATGACATTGAAGCCGTTTTTATATTAGCAACTTTGGCAGTTTCACAAACATGCGAATGCTTCTCTCCACCTAAAAATAGAGTGTTAACCTGAGATTAGTATTGACCTACAAAAGTAGACTAAATAGACCTATAAATTATTTTGCCAATTATTTTAATTCTCCAGCCCGCCACAGATTAAAGCCGCCAATATTTACACGTTTACAGTAATTATCGGGGTAGGCCTCTGCATCCCAGTCAACATGAGACGAAGAACCACTGTGAATTAAATGCTGGATCATGGTCGTAGACAAAACAAACATTAGCCCAGTGTATCGTGCTAGATGGATTGCCGTTTCATTGGTGTGACTGTCCCAGATAGTGTGCATGCAATTGGACGAGATAACCATTTTGACCAATGATGTGCCTAAGATATAGGTCAGCGACATTAAGCATGGTCTGAACCACAACATTAGCTATGGTGTCTGATGCTATCAAGATCAATGACAAGATTTTCAAACGCAATATATATAATTGCAAAATATTATATCGATATCACAATAGATTTGTTTTCAAAAGTGACATATCTGCTAGCTTCCCCAGCTTCCAACTCTCATTCTGTTCAATTCTTTAAATTATATTGGCATATTAATTGATCTCGGGTAGACATTGCAATCAGTAAGTGTTGTGTTGAAAAAAAGGCTATTATGGGATAAACCAATGACTCGACACACAGCTCAAAATCAAGGAACTTTTAACTGTTGTAAAATTGACGGGGAAAAAACGTAATAACTGAACATATATACAGAACTATTCAGAAAAACCCTTTGCTGGGTCTACTGTAGGAACCTAATGTCATATACTCTTTAGCTGGTTCTTTATGGCTACCACGGCCAACAGTAGTGCCTGCACCATGTAGGAGCTGCATTGCCAGCCACGGTTGAGTGGAGGAACGCGGGTACGCCGCTGACAATTAATCTGCCCAAAGATTATGACCAGACACGTACAGGCACATCTTCTTTTGGATGCAACAGACGGAACAGATCCATAATGACCCTCCCCAGATGGGAATGAAAAGTACTATTACTAACTGGCAATCATCCCAGTACCCCATGATGACAGAACACTGAATCTAAGTGTGGTACCTTTTTTGACAAGATGTCAGTGAAAGCCAGTTGGGACACATGGACACACACTAGCATAGCCCAAAAAATACTTGTTGTGAACTTGTTAATGCATTATTGGAATGAAATCCGATAATGTAAAATTCAAAATTCAGTAGGACAAGAGTTGAAGCACATCAATTAGTTTATTCCGTCAATTGATTACTAAGGCAATCATCTAAATTTGTGTCTTGTAAGGATCTTTTTCTGGTCTTATCAGATACTTGGGAATACGTTACATTTTTTCATAGTTTAAACATTTCGCAAAATATCTGATATGTATTGGGGTGTTTTGTACAAATACTATACAAAATAAAAACATGCACAATGAAATATAATAATGTAATTTCAATGTTGCTTAGTGCCACATTGAATAATCGATGTGTTTTTTGTCTAAGCACGTTTTTGATTATTTCTATAACGATATATGATTGTCTATCATTTCGTGCCTGTTGATTATTATTTCCAATAAACATGCAAAATACGTTACTATGACACGTTACATAACTAACATAATTCATGTTATGATAATGTAATGATACTAGATGTCACTATATCCAGTAAATAGTTGTATTATACATAGTGTGAGTGTTTTGTACTTTTGTTACGAAACAGAATGCACTATTACAACATTGTTTAGTGAAGAGCAAAATACGTTACCAAAATACGTTTCCAAAATACGTTGCAAAATGTAACGTATTTTGTGTAGCGTTCTCTAGTTTTTTTTCTTTTTGCACAATAATTATTGAAAAGATGGGTTCAGTGGCCAGGCTAAATTTTTACTTGCTTCTTGGAGACATACCCAATGAATAACTAAAGGACCATTTGTTGTTAAGTGTGCATATCACTAAATCTTCAGAGTCCATGTAACGTATTCTGTTTACTTAAAAAATAAATAGCGTCCGCTTGCTTCTATTAATTATTGCAAGAGTAGCACTGTTAGTATCACATAATTTTTTTATGTCTTCTTACATACCTACCTTACATGACATATTCATCACACAGCAAGGAACTTTAGTTGTTGATATTAGAATTTTTGGCAGATAAAAATAACTAACTAACTCAAATGTAACGTATTCTGTTATTTTGTAGCGACATGAACATTAATTCAATTTTGCAAGGGACAATATACTACTTTTGGGAATTCTCTTTTTTAATGCAATCACTAGATCTACTTTATGTTTGTCAAATTTAAACAATTTATCTTCCAAAAACTGCACCCATCCATGAACAGTGACCTGTCTAAGACAAACAATTAAGCTGGCGACATGCCAAAAATGTCATTTTTATGGCATTCCAGTGATCAAATGCACAATTTTTCATGTCTAATTGGTTATGAATAACTATACATTTTCTCAAAGGTCCATGCATGAATTCAATGATAAATGGTTGATCAAAAGTGGAGGTCACTACAAACGAAAAAAATGATGTGGTCACATGATTCTTGAAGTGGCAGGCTTTGCCCATATCCTAGTTTACCTACCGGTTGCGCAGTCGGATTTGTAGCCTATAGTGTTAGTGTATAAATAGCCAGGGTTCTATACCCAGATACTATGCAGCTTACCATGCTGTTTTAATGTCGGCGGTGGGTGGCGTACGTGTTGTATAATTCTTCTATTGAAATTGTGATACAATATATGATAATTGTATATGTATATCCTTATTGAAGAGTGCATGATCATCTAACGTTTCCATTGTGTTTCAGGATCCACGTATGATATAGATCGATATCATGAGTGGGACAGGTCATTATAGGCCTACTCTGATGGTCATTATCATTTGCACAGTCGGATTTAGTTATTTGATTCTCGGGATATTAAAAGAGAACATTTCAATACAGTTGTTTCAACGATATCGACATTTACCTCCCAGAAGAAGTGGATATTTTCAGTTTAATTCATCTTTAAATGTGGCAACTAATAAAACAAATGAATTTTCCAATATACCGGTTATCTCTGATGTGTTGATTTTACTTTGGAGCAGAATGCATGGCAGACGTTGGGCTACATTTGCCAATGAAACAGCACTCCCATGTGCAGGTACTACTGCTGGATATTCACCTTGTGAATGCAGATTCACGACTAACAAAACTTTGGTGAATTCCAGCTCCGCACTTATATGGGATCTGGCAAGGGAAGTAAAGACATTCCCACCAATTCGTAAGGCAGATCAATATTGGATTATCTATCATTCTGAGTTTTTGCAAATGACTAACACGTCTTTTCCATATAATACAAGTAACTCATTTAATTTATCAGCGGGGTACCATGAGGGTACAGATATCCATCTACCCTATGGGATGTGTAGACCGAGAGATAGTCAACACAAATTTATTATCAAGCCGGATATAATTGATGATAAGAAAGGGACATGTTTAGGGCTAATTAGTGAATGTAATGATGCTCGTAGCCTGCGGTTACACTATATTAGACAACTGAATATGTCCATACCAGTGGAAATAATAGGTAGATGTGGGATAACAACTCCACAAACTAGTGAAAGGAGTTCTTTTGGAGCGGGAATATCATCCATAGAAAGTGATCTACTAAACAGCTACAAATTTTACTTATCCTTTGAAAACACGTTGTGCAAACATTACATCACGGAGAAAGTGTTCAAAGTTTTACAAGACGACATCCACACTGTACCTATAGTTAGAGGTTTTGGACCATATAAGGACATGCTACCCCCGCATTCATACATAGACACAGCTGATTTTGCGACTGCCAAAGATTTAGCACAATATCTGAAGCTGCTGGTTTCTGAGCCAGAACTCTATTTAAAATATTTTAAATGGAGAGAAACAATAAAATGCTTTAACCTCTTCCTCAATCGATATGAATATCCCTGCAGAATTTGCAAACACATATGTCAGCTGCGAAACACAGAAGAGAAAAGAAGTCTGAAAACATTTGATATGTTTCAAACTGAAAATAACTGTTTTTTCCCAAAACATGTTAACGATAAGCCGTAAATAATTTTGACCCATATAGCCCTAAATTAAATACTTTGAATTTCCACAGACTGGAAGTTCATGTGTCTCGCCAGGTACCGCGACCCACACGAAATTGTCCATTTGTTTAATTTAATACCAAACATTTGCAAATAGTCCGGCAGCCATGGTGGTATACCTGGACTTGGAGTATAAAGTTATTTTCTTTGCAGAATACTGCTGCCCAGACCCCCTGTGTGAAGATTCCGGAGGGTGTGGAGGTGTCACCCTTGGGCAATTTTAGTTATTCACGTTTTTTAAAATGGCCGCCAAGAGCCATAGTGGAAATATAACTTTTTCACATTTTGCCCCAGAAATATGTATAATACCACTTTTCTAACTAAATTGACCACGAGAAACTCATTTCCGGCATTATTTTTTACCATAGAAGTCGCCTTCGTGTATAAATCCAAGATGGCCGCCACTACTCAACCACACCAACAAGTAGGCCCTACTTTCTGAACAGAAACAAGTGTGAAGCTACATTGCTAGCCAAACGTTCTCTGTGGATTAATTCTGTACGTGGATTAAGCGAGATCATATATAATAAAAATTATGAGAGCACGGTCAAAACAAAAACGTAATAACAGCAATAATATTAGTAGAAAAATATTTACTGCAGCAACAAAATACAGGCAAATGCTCATGTATTCACCATATATACCACGGGTAGCTGTAGGCCTATATGTATCGTACAGTGATATGACATGCCGACCAATATAATTATCAGGTACGATTTGCTTGTACTTCTCAACTTTTATATCTATGATGGTGCGATCCCCGATCGGAGATCCCATGAACATATCCGTTGAGAATTTCTCCAAAATGGCACAGAAGCAAAATAAAAACACCTGTGTCATCTGAGACTACACTACTTACCCCATGACTAACCTCTTTCTCAGTGCACAGCAAGTGTCTGATAACAATTTTCTGATTCGACGTGCGAGGTGCTTACATCTGGTCTAAGTATTATATCATCATGACTACTTTCTGTTGGCACATTATCATCACCAGTGATTACAAGTTGATGTGTCGATTCAACAGGTCATGGAACACTGTATCCTCTTCAATGTAGGCCCCTATTTGATGATGGCTTTGATTAGTTTGTATTTAATTTTCACTAACCGTGAGGATCACATTTTGAGCAGGAAGAAGTGCATTGCTAACCAGTTTGTGGACCGCATAATCTTGCATTTACATTAAGGCTGAATTTTTTGCATTATCCAATATTAGATACTCATACACATTGACGGACATGAGCTTAGTAGAAAGAAATGACCTAAATTTTGTAGTGAAGTCATCGACAGTTCATTTAGTAGGCCAAGCTATTGTCCACATCACTTCTGAACCACCGACCACCAAGCTAGTGGCATTCACAGTTCTACGACATATGTCTACCTGAAGTTGTTAAGGTTACACTTTGCTTTAGTTATCTTCGTTTCAAATGGAGTGTCAAACATAGCAGTTGCGAATGGAGCCAGTTCGTGTACCAATATATATCATTAATATTGATACTTCTGGGACTTGATTAAAGCTCAAGAACCCGCCCATAAATTCCTGCAGGGTCATACACCATTTCAGTACCAAGTTTCAACGGTTTTCCAACTCTAATTATTACAATCTGCTTGGTGATTGAATCGCGAAAACCTTCAGACCAATTAGCTTCAAATATATACATAAATGTTATGCGAATTTCTATACCTCTATCTAAGTTTTTATCATGTAATGATATTATATTACTAGTGGTGAATTTTTTTTGAAAAGAAAACCGGTCTTTAGAGTCATCTAAAATCCTTGTTGAAACCTCTTCTTTATGCTTATTTTGTACTCCCCCCCCCCCCAGGACTATTCCCATACCTCATATAATTTGACGCGATGAACATGTCACTCAGGACACAATTAGAGTAACATGGATCATGGTGCATTGTGTGGTCACCTTACATGTACTGTTTCAAAATATCTAATGTCATAGCCTAGCTGCATATTTCCTGGTGCAAAGCATGTATGGTATCTGTTCAACTGCAGCTATTATTATGTAAAGGTCAATCTGATTCCCGGTCAGCACGTACATATATATATTATCATGATCATAACTGGTTTTATTAGGAGATCTACCCAAATCTTTTAAATTCTGCTCTTGTTGGCAATATCTGCTAACAGCTGCATCAGATCAGACATGCAAACCAGTTTAAATTAGTTAATGTCTTGATATATGGGAACTGATGAACTTGAAGCCTGAACAATATTTTGAAGAAAATAATTGTATTGGGACTATTGTATGCTATAGGTCTAGATTAGTCTATATTAGAGTCTAGTGCTATGCCTCCAAATGTGATAGCCTTTGTAAAGTCAGAAGTAGGCTTAGAAAGTTGTATACCGGTACCAGGTACCTGTACCTAAACGTCATGCTTCTAATGATACAAAATGTGAATTGTCAATGTAGTGGTGGCGGCCATCTTGGATTTATGCCCGAATAAAGCTTCTGAATAAAAAAATAATGCCGGAAATGAGTTTCTCGTGGTCAATTTAGTTGGAAAAGTGGTATTATACATATGTCTAGGGCAGAAAGTGAAAAAGTTACATTTCCACTGAGGCTATTGGCGGCCATTTTGAAAAACGTGAATAACTAAAATTACCCAAGGGTGACACCTCCACACCCTCTGGATATTTTAAGTGGGGGGTCTGGACAACAATATTCTGCAAAGAAAAAAACTATATACTCTAAGTCCAGGTTAGAGCAAAATAAGGGACTTGGCTGCCGGACTAAAATGTTGATGTTTATAGACACCCATTTCGTTACCAACCACTATTGAAACAGATTAAAAACGACTATAGTCGTCTTAGAGGGCGCTGTCGCATATTTACACATGACTGGAGCAGGAACTCAGTGGTCAACACTGGATATTTAAGTTCTTTAATACCCTGAGTCATGTTTGCAGCTTTGAGAATACTTATTCAGGAGAATATCTTATTTTTATTTTTGCTCTGTTATATCTTTTTGAGTGTTTCAATGTGTGAGCAGCAACATTCCGATGGATTACAACTTTTAGAAACATCCGTTGGCAACGTTAAAATGTCCGTCATTTCATTTTTGTAATTTAGATCGACCCTTTGTCTAATGGATTTGTCAAGTTATACATTATTTGACAAAAACAGGAAATGAGACACCATTTTCATTATTTCCTTCTAAAAATCATTTTCTTTTTAATACTAGGCGTAATCTATAACAAAATTTGTTTAAATTGTAGTAGGAGATGTATGTAAGGTTTCGGATGTATCACATCGTCCAAGACGTTGCAAGTTTAATGACAACCGTTTTCATATAGGGCCACACAGGTAAAAAAGGGAGGGCTAGATTCCTTAGTGTTGACCCTGAAAGAGAAAATGAACATCGGACCCTTCATCTGGACCCTCAGGGGGGTGAATGGTCAATTCAAATGGATTTTTTGTCATGGTTGTCTGAAGTTGCATGAACATTCCAAAATACACACTTAATAATTATAAGTAGGGCCTACATATCTGTTTCAAATGTATGGTGGAGAAAAATAATATAGATTTACCATGATATAAGCCTAAATAACACAAATTTTGAAACTTTTCAAGTCTGGGTATTTGGAGCTGTCCCTTTAAATTTAAACGCTATAGACAATGATTTTATGTTGATATATATTGCATTGAGCTGTTGTGCGGCTCTAATTAGTAATGTGATGATACGTAGTCAGGTTGGTTTCTGACCCCGGGGAGGGGTACTTGCCTTAGAAATGGGTAGGGGTGTGCCTTCGGCATGGTCAAAACCTGACCCTGTCGCTATTCGCCTCATGGATACACTGTCCCATTTTTTAAAATTAACACTGAATTTGATTGATTGATTTATGATGTAATCACCACCAATATACTTTATGTTTTAATGGTCTTTTTAAGCTCTATAATATTAGTTTTTGAACTTTTGAGCCTGATTGCTGTGAGACTAGAAAATAGTGATGGAATTGGGCTGATAATAGCCTGAGAAATCAGCAGTAGATGCTAATTCGTGTGCCCAGAGGTCGAAGCTCATAAAGGCACCCTGTGCCAATTCTGGAAGCTCAAAATAGGCACTCAGACCAGCGGCACATCCCCAGTACTTCCAAGTATGGAAGTGTCCCTGGAAGTGCCCCCCCCCCCCCTGCGTGCCCCCGGGCTTCTGACCTTCTGTCCGGTGTCTGTTTATTCATCTGTTTCATTGTATTCAAGATTATGGTCTAAGACAATGTTTAACTTTATTGTGTTCGATGTGAACATTGAAGGAGATATAGCTGGATGTATATGTTAGAGATGTATTGAATATAGAGGGAATGTCACATAGTGTTAGGGAACTGCTAATGCAAGGAAATATGACTGGGCTATACTTTATTTGTCTAAATGTATGTTACAAACAATGGATCTGATATCGTGTTTGTATTCATAATTCAGGTTGATTAATTTCTGATTGATGTGTTGTATATTTTGGTATTTTACATGTATGCAAAGTGGTATATATGTAAAGTTAGTGGTACTTAAGCAGATGGCTTATTTAAAAATCCGCACAAGTTGGTCCAGTAACCTTTCTGATGGGTGCAGTGTAGCCTACTCTGTGACCTGGCTAATTGTTTTGTCATTTTTACCTCTGTCTAGCGTGTAAAGCAGGCCTATATGAAATTGTGTAATTCTACGTTGTTTAAAGTGTGGAAGCATGTTTAATTGTCTTCTGTGTTATCCTAGCAATGTATTTGATGTGGTGTCATAAGCTAATATTGTTAATAAAGATAAATTAATTAGAGAAAAAATGTGGTCAGCCTATAAGTTGGTACATTTACATATGACAGGGATCCTACTAATTTGTTCATCTCGTCAATTTCTCGATATTTTCGACAGTATGTGTGTCATGGGGGCATTTTTGGAGTGTGGTCCTATTCTATAACGTTTTATCTAATATGACAGATTGCATTTATTATTGTTCAGCAGTTGAATGCCTAACTTGTGACTTCTAACTGTCAAGTTTGTGATAAATGTAAACTTTATTACGGGGAAATTTGGTCATATAACTGGCTCATTGACAATACATTACAGATTCTTACGCCAGTTCATAACTAAGTTTAATACAATCTGGTTCATGTTATGATTAATAAAGTTACTTGTGAAGTATATGTAGGCCTCTCATAGGCCCTATATATTTAGCTTTGACCCGTGTTCCGCACGGGCAAAGCTAGTAAGTATAATGACATAATAAGCACTGGCATAATTGAAACACTGCAGTCTGTACAAAAATACCATGAATACAACACATATAGAATTCAAAAAAACATTGACTATTGTATGAGTATAATTTAACACTGTAATAAGCATGATTCGAGCCTGAAAAAGAAAAGTTTATGAATATAATAGAGTCTACTAACCATGCTGACGCTTTTTACTGCTGTATACAAAACACGTGTAACAGTGACGTGCATGAGCAGGTTTTCGATAGTAAAAAATAAATTTAGGTCTATGCAGAATGGGTGGGGTGGGTGGGGTATTATTGAAAATAGAATTAACCCACAGGTTGACACGAGGGTAGCTTAATGTTGGGCTACTGTTTACGGCACTTCCTCAACATCAATCCAGCCTTTGTATTGAATTCCCCGTGCTTTTGTGTCGCTGAAGACACTGCATTCTTAACCCGTGCTATCTGTGATACAATGCTGGGTCGGTCTTGTTCCAGCGTTACAGCGCCGTTACCGGCGGTGTGCCAACATTGAGCCGGCATTGGGTCGATGTATGGTGTATAAGGCCTACACGGCGCATTGTAGTCACGCGCGCCCAGCCAGCAAGATGCCCTGCCCGGTATCGAATCGATGCTGACAAGCGCCATGGCCCATCATTTAGCCGACACTGGGTCGGTTGCAGCGTGTGCTCTGTGGACACATTGACACCAGCATAAAGCACCACCCAATATTGTATGGGTGTTGGCAGGCACCGGCGACGGTGGACTAGCATTGAACCGGCATTGGGTTAGTGTCGTGCAGATTTGTAGTGGACACATCAGCCAGAAATTGTGATAAACATTGATTAAAAGCCAAATTCCGGCAGAAAAGCATATCCTGATAATTTTATATTATCATTACAACCATCTGTGAATGTGAAAGCTTTGTGTGAGGTATATAGTATGGATGGGGTAATAGTAATAATAGTACCAGTAATAGTAATAGGTAACGGGGGCATTTTCACTGTAATAGTAATAGTAATAGATCACGAAAAAATGAAAGTAATAGTAATAGTAATAAATGGCCAAGTAATAGATTATAGTCTATTACTTTTATATTACACTATTCTATTTTCGCTTGATTATTCACATCAATTTAACCTATGCCATTAATCTATATATATATAAATAATATATTTAATTAATAATTTATCAGTTCAAAGGCCTAAGTATATATAGAACATGATGATTTGTATTAATTATATTGATGCCCACAGAGATTCACATTCCAAACACAGGATGTGTTTTTACTGGACCAGCATTGTAGAGGGCGGCCGACATTAAAACAAGATATCATGTTTGCTGGGAGGCGAGTCCAATGCCGGCATTATATTTGTTTATACAGCTCAAAGTGTGAAGAACGACTTACTTTAATTACCGTTATCGATGGTCAATGAAGCGCGACTTAAAAATCTTAATGCCTAAACAGTATCAAAACAAGTCATTGTCAGGCCCCCTTGGTCAAACACCTTTGATCTTTTGGCCCTGATGGTCAGGGGTACAGATAGTGTTGTGACGGCGATAATTATCGCCGGTTGGCGGAACTTAAAGGGACAGGCCCAGGCTAAAATCATTAAAAAATCGGTGATTTTATTTTGGCTTCTTAATATGACCATATGATGTAAACATGTCCATAGACTAGAACTGCAATTTTTTTAAATTTTTTCTTCTGCGCATTCACCAGTTAGGCTACATATAGAGCCGAAATTCCCGTATTTCTTATTTTTGACATGGTTGTCCAAAATTAGAAATCAGGAATTTCGTCTATGTTTATTAAAAATAAACATCAAAATAACCAACTACAAATAAAAAGGGCTTCACTTCAAATGTTATTAATGTAAACGTGGTTGTAACAGAGTGAAGCCCTGATACCAAAATAGGTATAAATTTACTTGACAGTCGGTTAAAAGGATTAACCAGTGAATATTTATACATGTCTCTACTTGATCTAATCTACTGTCTCTAATTGATCAAATCTACTATGAATATTTATACATGTCTGTAATTGATCTAATCTACTATGAATCTTTATACATATCTGTAATTGATCTAATGTGAACTTTGACTCTTGTATCATTACAAACAAATTACATAAAATATTATTAACAAAAACTACCAATACCAATCTAGTAATTGTTCACACAAAACAAAACCTATAAATAACAATCTACTAATTGTTCACATTAATATATTAAAGTGAACTTTGACTCTTGTATCATTACATACAAATTACATAATATTGACAAAATCTATCAATACCATTATTAAACAAGATTATCTGTTGTTGAGGAGGGTATGAAAACGGTCATAGGAAAAATGAACAATAAACAAAAAACTTGCTGCGGATGGAAGCGGGAGGAGGTGGAATTTTCTTGATAGACATAGCATCTGGTATATAAATTTATATTTCTATCGGATTAAATGGCTGGGACAGCTCAGTCAGATTAGAGTTCCTGAAAAGAAGTCACTAAAAACCAAACAAAAACCAAACCAAACACGAATTGCAAATCTTGGAATTCGCCTGAGATTAAAAGTCCATTTTGTGCCTGATAAATGGAGCTTTCATTTTATGAAAACTCTGTATTTATCATACAAAAAACAGACACATAAAAAGGGGAAAAAATTGTTTATTAAAAATAAACATCATAATAAACAACTACAAATAAAAAGGGCTTCACTTCAAATGTTGTTAATGTAAACGTGGTTGTAACAGAGTGAAGCCCTAATACCAAAATAGGTATAAATTTACTTGACAGTCGGTTAACACGATTAACCAGTGAATATTTATACATGTCTCTAGTCGATCTAATCTACTGTCTCTAATTGATCAAATCTACTATGAATATTTATAAATGTCTCTAATTGATATAATCTACTATGAATATTTATACATGTCTGTAATTGATCTAATCTACTATTTAAATGTGAACTTTGACTCTTGTATCATTACAAACAAATTACATAAGATATTATTAACAAAAACTACCAATACCAATCTAGTAATTGTTCACACAAAACAAACCCTATAAATAACAGTCTACTAGTTGTTCACATTAAAGGTGTAGTCAACTGTCAAAATTCGCGGGACAAGGGTCCCCCAGAAGGCAATAGTGCCCGTGGGTAAGCCAAGGCCCTATTCCATAATAATACTAAATATGCGTTTCATACCCAAAGCCTCATTAACAGCAAGTTCTCGAATCACAGCAAGTTCATATATACTATCTATGAGTTAATAATTCAAAGCCCTTGTCTTTTGCCCCTACTTGGTCGCCTACTTGCAAACAAACTGACTGTATTACTGGGGGATTTGGAAACTGCTTGACCCCCAAGTTTGTATTGTCACCCAGTAAACACAAAACATTTGTATGACTTTATGCAATGTTGGACCAGCGTCGAAGACGTTGGGCCGACATTGCATAAATGTCATACAAATGTCTTGCATTTGCTAGGCAGGAGGACTTTCTCTCAAACATTGTACATTTATCTAATGTTGGTTCAATGTTGGGACAGCGTCGCAGACGTTGGCCTAACATTAAAACAACATTGGATAAATGTCTCGTTTGAGTATTATCTTGTAATCAGTTCAGTGGCTATATTAATGCCGTCAATCTGTACTCAATAGGCTACTGTTGGCGTACACTTGACCGTCCCAGGCATGCACATTTTGAAGCTGAATGATTCTTTAATATATTAAAGTGAACTTTGACTCGTGTATCATTACATATAAATTACATAATATTGACAAAATCTATCAATACCATTATTAAACAAGATTATCTGTTGTTGGGGGGGGGGGGTATGAAAACGCACGCACACAGACACGAAGTGTCTGACCCCCACAACACAAACTTACGAATGCATCGTAAGAGCACATATGAATTCCAACCTCTCATCTGTCTAATCCACCATTAGTTGCGACATCAGAAACAACAATAATTCTAAATGGTCAAGTGCTATATAGTCTGACATCGAGTTTTTAAATTGAAAATAGGATGTCTACAAAAGTGAAATTGGAAATTTACATGTAATGAATAGATAACCAGATAATTAAAATTTCCAACTGTAGATAATAAGGGACACATTATCATAACATCTGTTGTATTTATAATTCATGAAGCAAGTCTGAGTAGTGTTTTGACTGGCTGGATTTAAATGTCAGTGGAATTTTATTTTCTGTACGTGTAAAATCTGACCACATTTGAGCTGACTTTTGGTATTGCAGACACACTTTGAAAACATAAAAAGACCACAAAACATAGATGTAAAAGGATTTGAAGCACATTAGGAACATGAGGAAATGGACCACATCTTGAGTATTGCTGTATTCACTAAAAATGTTGTTCACATATTCAAGAGCAAGATCTAAAGAATTCTAAAAAAAAAATAATAATAATAATAATAATAATTTCATACTCGCGCAGTTATTGACGAAAAAGCTAATTTTACCTTTTTCTTCTCTTCTAAAGGACATAAATCATTCACATTCAAACTAATTCCACCTGTAAGAATGAGCTTGTTGATATTGTATCAAAAACCAACTGGCCCAAATCGGGTTGGGAAATCACTCCCCATCATGTTTTCTATAGTTAGAACAGCTGGCGCAAGTCCTGTCGAACTAACAAATGAATAATCAAATGTTTGGTTGTTCACGAAATTTATTGCATCTGCTCTCCCAAATTATTTAAATTTACAAATATTTTATTAAGTATGAATGATGAAAGATTTAATTCTTATAAATTTCAAAGCAGCTGGATCTCTAAGCTTTACGAAAACAAACAAAGATGAAAACTTAGAATAAAAATGGTGACCCAGACATAATTTCATAGGATCCACTTGAAACCTGAAGTCACTTTGGCTAAGCCAGAAAATGGCCTACAGACAAGCCAGCCCATGAGAGTCATCACAAATTGGCATAATTGCATTAATTATATAAAATGAAACCAAGAGATTATCAACTATATATAGCTCTTCTCATTAATTTCAAGTATTACTAATGAGCACGTTAAATCTTAACTTCCTGACATAAATTATTTTAAACCTACATTTAAAGTGCAGCCGGCCAATAAATAACTGAAAGTCCGACCTGTTCAAATACCTTTATGAGCACTAATATTGTATATTTAAATTATTATTATTTTTTTTTAAGAGTAGCTGGTATCTATGCTTCATTGAACCAAAAGTAACAAAAAAAGAAAACTCCAATCAAAGAGGAGAGGTGCCAAAAACATAGTTTTGACAAAGACCTATCTGAAATCGAAAGCTGTACTGGTGAGGCCAGAAAATAGCCCGCAGGAAACAAATACTGACAGGAATCAGTTGGTCGACCACAAATTGACATCAGCCAATGTGATTATCGCCTCCAGAGCTTATCAATTCTTGCTAAATAAAATCCTAGAAACAAAAATCGCTCCTCTTATTGAGTTATATTATCAGGGAATTTTTGCCCTGCAAATCACACAATAAAATGTACCCCAAAAATTTATGTAACAAAGATGAAACTCCCAACAACGAGGAAAAGGGCCAAAAACATAGGTTCCTGACAACAATACTGAAACAATATCTGAAACCCCATAAGGCCGCACTGGCAACGCCAGAGAATGGCCCACAGGAAAAACAGTTCCTGAAAAAAATCAGTGAGTCAACCATAAATTGGCATAAAAGCATAAAAGCAGCCAAAGTGGTTATCGCCTCCAGAGTTAATCAATCCTTGGTAAACAAATTATCTGAGACAATTATCGTTGATTTAAAAAAATTAATAGTCAGAATAATAACATTGTCTCCTGCATTAAAGTGAACGCCATCTCATAGTGTTTACTCAGCGAATCACAACAAGTTTTCATATTATGAAACAAAGATGAAACTCCTTTCCATCCCCCTTCACATATTAAAAGTTATGGAAGCATATCATTCAAACCCAAATTTGTATGCAAAAGTGCAAATGATTATGTCATTCCGCAAATGTTGGATAAATTCATGAGAAACCGACCAGTGTTACTCTGCGTTTATGAGAATTCGTGATTCATAATTAATTTGTTAAATTAATAGCAGCGGAAATTTACGATTGAAACAAAGAAGAGTGAACGATAATGTGAGGTTTTGAGACTGACTAGACCACATGAAAAGCCAGCAATGTCAATGTGACAAAGCTAAGGGTCATTTATAATCACATAACTGGTCAGACAGATTCAATAATAACCACACAAAGCCACAGAGCTCTATCCAATATATATAGAAACTATTAAAAGTATTTGTAACATAAATTTCTTTATAGATCTATGTAACCATAAAGTATATGTATAAGAGAATTTGAAAAAAAAAAAATTGAAAATTAGTAGACGAGAACGAGCTTGGATCCGACCAGCGTAACTATACATTTATGAGAATTGATATAAATTTGAGATTAAAAATATGTGGTATAGATGCTTCATTATACCATATCATAGCAAAAAAATTGAGAACTCCAAACAAAGAGGAAAGGGCCACACATATATTTTTTGACAGCAAAAACCTATCTGAAACCGAAGGCTGCACTGGCAAAGCCAGAGAATAACCCACAGAAAAACAGTCCCTGGAAGGAATCAGAAAGGTTACCACCAAATAGCATCAGCCAATGTGATTATCCCCTCTAAAGTTAATCAATTCTTGCCACTCTAAATCAATTATTTGAAACAACCATAACCACCCTCATTGATTTAAATTACTATTAAAATTATATGGTCAATGTGCATTCAACTTAAAGTTAGCACTAACGTTACCTTTTAAATTCCTAACATTATATATTTTTTAGCCTACATTTTTATTACAATCATGAAAGATCCGTCCAAACTAAAATTAATCCAGATGAATTTGTCATGAAATTATGTCAATCCAAAAAATGTGTCACTGACAGTGACTCCTAGACTTAGTATCTGGTATATAAATTTATATTTCTATCGGATTAAATGGCTGGGACAGCTCAGTCAGATTAGAGTTCCTGAAAAGAGGTCACTAAAACCAAACAAAAACCAAACCAAACACGAATTGCAAATCTTCGAATTCGCCTGAGATTAAAAGTCCATTTTGTGCCTGATAAATGGAGCTTTCATTTTATGAAGACTTTGTATTTAATAATTTGTAGCAGAATTTAAGTGTTTGACATTTAAAAATATCTTTTATCTTTAATAATTTCAATGTTTTGAAAATCGATTCAGTATGTGCATTGTATTTGCTTAAAGTAATTGACCTGACAGCTTTTTTATGAATTTTCAATATCCTATCTGCATTAAACCCCCATGTAAGAATACCATAGTTCAAATGTGGTATTATGAGAGTGTTGTTTTAATCTATTTATATTGTCAACAGTTCTAGAAATTTTGTTTGCAATTAAATTTATGTGTCCTCTCCATGTTAAGTGTTTATCTATTGTAATACCCAGGAAATTAAAAGAATCCAAGCATTCCAGCTTCATGCTGTTTATATGTAGATTTGGAATGATTACATTCCTCTCATAGCGCCAGTATCTCTCAACAATATTGAGACTCAATGGCGCTGTGGACTGAAATCAGTATTGAGTGGGGAGGTCCATAGTCGGAAAGGAATTCGTCATATGACGTTTGGTGGATACTCAGATTAGGTGGTAGGTCTAATGTATAAAGGTGTGTTTTTATTTTTTTCCAATGAATAGTGCTTTATATGTCAGAAGATTCAGTTTAAATTTGATACGCGATTTAATAGGTAACCAATGCAGTGATTTGAGCAGGGGCCTAGATTCTGAAAGCCCACGTGAACTGGTCACTACTCGAGCAATGTAGTACTGTACATGCTGCAAACTTGTTTTATTTTTTTCTGAACAACCGAACAGCAACGAATTACAGTATTCAAGGCGACTGATCACTAGATAATTGGCTAGAGAAATTGCAGTAGCTTTGTTCAAATGAATTCGAATGTGTCTAAGATCTCGAATTTGGTAGAAAGCTGATCTACAAATATTTGAGACACGTTTCTGGAATCAAAAAGCTGGATCAAAAGCCACACCCAGATTTCGTATGGAGTCTATTTCGGCAAAATTTTGGTTCAGAAATTCAAAATCCAAACCTGGATTGCCAACATACAATTTTGTACAACAATTAAAGCCAGTGTTATATCTTCTGCAACAAAAGATGTGTATATTTGTGTATCATCAGCATAAAGGTGATCCTTAAGACCAAAAGCTGTTATTATTGAACTGAGAGGAGTAGTATATATAGTAAAAAAAAGTGGACCCAACACCGAGCGTTGCGGAACACCGCACAATAACAATTTCGGAGTAGACAGTACACCATTAACTGTAACAAGCTGAGAACGACCAGTCATGTAGGATCGAACCCACTGCAACACCATACCATCAATGCCAAACCACTCAGTCAATCTACTGAACAAGAGGTCATGATCAATCGTGTCAAAAGCCGCAGACAAATACAAGAGCGAAAGAACAGTAAGTTCACCACGGTCTTGAGCTGACAAAATATCATTTTAAAAGGTCCGTTTCGGTGGAATTTCCACATTTATATGCTGATTGAAGGTTATTCAAACTACCTGAATTTTGCATGTGAGATTTTATTTGCTTGGCAACGATTTTCTCGATCAATTAATCCAGATACAGGTCTAAAATTGCTTAATTCATTTCGATCTAGTGGAGATTTTTTAATAGTGGTGTAACAAGAGAAGTTTTGAAGGCATCTGGGAACTACCCTTCTGCCAATGAGAGATTTATGATCATAGTGATTGACCCGGCCAGAATATGATCACTGTACTTGACCATTTAAGCTCGACATGGATCTAGGTCACATCATTTGCTGGGTGATGACCGAATAAGCTTTGACACGTTACTTTCTGAGATTTGTGAGAAAGTGATTAAATGATTTGGGGGCAGCTGGAGGAGTAGGTTGAGGGTGAATGTTTGAATCTGATTTTGCTGACAGCAGAGTGTCCCTGATTTTAGCGATCTTACTTATAAAAAAATCATTGAAAGAGCTAGCAAGTTTGGTATTGCATGAACTATCCGGAAGTATATTTTTTGTTTTTTTTATGCAAAATGTTTTTCATTTCGTCCCATTATTTTCTAGGGTTTGTGATGTTCTCTGTAACCAAAAATGTATAATAGTTTTTTTTGCCTTTGACATTAGTCTGTTACACAGGTGAACTTGTGCATTGAGTCGTGATCGATTAAAATCTGTTCGATCCCTTCTCCATAGTCTTTCCAACTGTCTTTTTTTCATTCTAGATAGCAGGATCTCATCGGTTATCCACTCATTTACTGGTCTAGCACTTGGTGTTACCTTACAACTTTTCAGAGGTGCATGTTTATCAAGCAATGTCGACATTGTTGCATGGTATTGGGTATATAAAAAGGTAGCTGAATTTGTGTCAGGGTTCTGAATTAGGTCGGAATTGGTTAGATCATTTTTGAAATTATCAATGTCAAATTTTCTGCAAGATCTGTATTTTTTTACTTTGGCTGACATAGTTTAGCAGTCACTTCAGAGTAGCATTAAACGAAGAGTGGTCACTCATCTGATTTGTTGATCTTATTTTGTTAATTAAATTACATTCATCACTTGTAATGAGCCAATCCAGGGTATTTCCAAATATATTGGTGGGGAAGTTCACGTGTTGTTTCAAATTAAACATATCAAGGATATTATTCATAGCCACTGCATCAGAATAGTCGTTTCCAAATGGAATATTAAAGTCACCAGAAATTATAAAATGTCAGCGATATAAGAAAAGCCAAAAAATCCTGAAACTCGTCAAAAAAAGCATTACATGAGCCAGTTAGTCGGTAGATAGTAACCAGATTTAGACGTCGATTACCTAAATCTGTTGAAACAGATATATTTTCGAATGATTGGCATGTAGGCGACTTTATGATTTTTGAAGATACGTTTTCATGAGTGAAGCATCCATCACCGCCACCTTTTTTATTTTAACTTTAATCTGTTTCGATCTGGGTGGATGATGCAGAACAAAACCAGGTGAAGTTAACTCAGAGATAAATGCATTAGGGGGCTACCCCCAAATCTGTCTAAAATTAGGGGGTAGGGTTACGCAAACGTCTGTGGTTGCTATTCTTGTTTACCAATCTACATTATGCAATATACCAAATATAAAGTAATTAAATTTCCGTTCTAATGGGTTTTCCGTTCTAGAGGTTTTTCTCCACAAATACGTTAAGACATGTTTTTAAATTAAAAAAAAATCAAAATGGGCGACAAAACAAGCTATAGTTAACATGGTCAATGGAAACGACTTAATAAAACATAATTATTAGCCATGTCTATATTTAACATATGTTTTCTGAACCCAGATGTGTATTTGTTAATACTGAGTGTTATTTAGATTTATACCTGGCATATATATTTTTAAATGACCTATCTTTGACCTTCAAGTTCAAAATAATTACCACCATGAGACAAATAAAAGTTGTCTTTATTCACGTGAACTAAAATATCATAAACAACATTTGTTTATTGGAAAACTAAAAAATATAATACATGATACGGCAGATTAGGTTGCAAGGCATTCGAAACTGTATTTAATCACAGTATATTCTAACAGGCTTCGATTTGCTTAGTTTTTAAAATGACGTCATTATTTTTATAGTAAATATGTAAAATGACGACTTTTTTGGGTTTTACAATAAACTCTAGTCAGACGATGAACAATAAACACCAAAAATGTTTTTTTTCGGCCTCAAGTCATACAAAATAAAATAAATGAACAATTTCGAGTCACAAATAAAAAAAGTTGTTTTACATTTTGATAGTTATTTTATTTCTTGTTCATATGAAGGTGAATTTCGACGCTATTTGGGATTTTTTTTATTTAACTTTACTCGTCAGTAACCTTTATTTCTGGTCCACTAAGTTAACAGAAATAAATCATACTACCGTCAACATTTTTAGCGGTATACTTAAAGCTGCATAACTATTTTGTTTATTTCGATTAAAATAACCTAAAACGTACAAAACAATCATTGCTATTGTCTTAAAGGCCTTATAAATGCACTAAAACTGGGTAAATGTAGCGGAATTAGCTTACCATGCGGTACACCATCAAGTATTATTAGGTAGTGATTCGGTGTGTGTACAATATTTATGTCATAACGGTGAGGTTATGGGCCAATATAATGTTACACGAAACCACCCTCTTAATAGCAAACACATACGTTGAACTGAATCGGCATAATGTTGGGCCAGTACCGCAGACGATGGTCCGGCATGATTCTGCCATTGTATCAATGCATCGTGTTAGCTGAGATACAAAGCCCCCATCACCAGCCGCAGATCTAGATGGTGGATACTGGGTCAAATCGGTTACAGTAAAGTCTGATGTTTTTAAAGATTATTTTATTTTACCGCATAGCGCGATGTATATCACTGTATGTGATAATTAACGATAAATAAAATAAAGTCTGATATTGTCTAGTAGCATTTTGACTATATTTTGAAATGCCCATGAGATACCTAATAAAAAAATGCAAATGTTTTTCAAGAAAATCACGAAAATCCAAAGAGCGAAAACGATGATTTACATCACTGAATTTGATGTCAATTCCGAGTACAATTTCTCACGGTCTGGGGAGAGCGTCTTATTGGCGGGCCAAAGGCTCTAATGCTGACCCACACTTGAAAACACCATACCGAAATAGGGTTCTATTTTTCAAGGTAGTGACATAATCCATACCGGTACCGATATTAAACATGACATTACATGCAGATATCATCCATATCAGAATAATAACTTCTAGATATAACTTATAAGTAATAAGTAATAACTTCTAGATATGTCTAACTGATATGAGACAATACACGTTGTACTGTGAAATGTATCTATGACCACTTAAAAAATAACAATAATTTTTAAAAGTCTTCCTCTCTTTTTTCTATGATGACCGTTATCTGCCACTTGGTACTTTAAATGTCCTGATTATATAGACAGTATGTCTTACTCCGCTGTGAGCAGGTTTGTTTTGGTGGGGCAACAATTTAAAAAAAAAAACTTAAATCCTTAATAACTCAGTAACCAGAGCAGTAAAATAAAAAATAAAACACCATTCTCCATGGATTATTCGTTTGAATAAAATAAACAAAACAGTTATGCAGCTTTAATATAGTAACAGTAACTATATAAAAACGACGGATATCTTGTATTTAAAGGTCAAATAAAGGCTACTTTTTTACAAAGCTACTGAAAAAAATATTTATAATAACAACCTTGCAGAAATCATCAATAATATTGCACTTTCTTATGCGAAAAAACATAGAAAATACGGGGGTTTATTTACATTTTGTGTTTTGCTAATTTGAAGGTGAAGGTTACAAAATATAGAATGTTATCCGACAGATTCAAATTCAGCACACACAAATTATGTAAAAACAAGTAGATAAAAAATTATACACAGAAATTCTGAGAAAAAAAACATGTTTCAGAATTCAGCCCATGCTAAATACAAATATTTTCATGTAATGCTTCAATATGTTTTCATTAAAAAATGTAGGGCATTTAAAAATATAAATAGCCCTCTTTTTAAGCATACACACATCTGGGTTTAGAAAATATAGGCCAGATATGGATGTCCAATAATTGCATTTCCTTAAGTCGTTTTTTTTCACCATGCTGAATAGTTTGTTTTGTTGTTCATTTTGATTATTTTAGAATAAAAAAATCATGCTTCAGCATATGTGGAGAGACAACTATTTACGCTACTGCAATGTGTGATATATCATAAGAACGAGAATTTAATTATCTGTTATATGGTGTATATCGCAAGTGCAGATTGGTTAACCAGAACATCAACGACAGACGTTCGCGTAACCAGTAAAAGTGTACCCACTTTGCGGCCACATTTCCATAATCTGCCCCCCCCCACTCCCTCCCCTTGGCTGTGATTGGTGGAGCACCCTTCACCTTGGGACACGCCCCCTTTGGAAGGATGACTCATCACGGTCCCCCAACCCTCCTTAGAAAGGGTGACTTATCACGTCCCCCCACCCCTCCTTGGAAAGGATAACTTATCACCGTCCCCCACCCCTTGGGTCCCCCCTCCCATTGGTGCCTGTTACAGACGGGTACGCCCCCTCCCCTTGGGTCCCCCTCCCCCAGAAAAGGATGACTCGCCACTGCCCCCTCTCCATGAAAAAACATGTGAGCGACTCTGCATAATGGCAACATATTTTATATTTAGTGTCATTGGGTTGATGACTCATACACAAATGATCAAGCATCATATGGTCTTATTATTGGTATTTATGATTAATGAGCATCAGGACGCTGCTAGTATGATGACTCATCCTTGAATGATTAACTCTTCCTTTATCGACTCCCCCTGGTAAAACAAACCCCAGAAACTTCTTTTTTAAGGCTGACCCCTGAGGCAGCCCCTGGGCACAACACAGGTTATAGCTATGCGCACATATTAAAAATGCAAGAGAACATAGACAGATGGCGTACTGATTATGCTGGTCTTTTCTCAGCTGACGCTCACTCTGACAAAATATTTCATCTTAATTTTTCTGATGATGCCATGGCAGAATTACCTAGACATGATATGCATTACCCGCACACTGAAACCTTGATGCTGGAATCAGATATTGTTGAAAGTGAAGTGAAACGGGCAGTAAAGAGAGCTATAATACGTAAGGCTACAGGTTATGATAAAATACATGCTGAAAATCTTTAAAATGAAACGTCTCTTAGGTTTTTAACATCTTTATTTCAATATTGTTTTCGTCACAAGGTTGTTCCCTCCCAGTGGAATAAATGTATCATTAACCCGATTCCCAAGGGCAGTGGTGTCGACCCCAGGTCGCCCCTTGAGTACCGGGGTATAACTATTACCTCTGCTGTGGTGAAACTATACTGTGATATTTTAAATGTAAGGTTATCCATGTGGACAGAAGCAAATAATGTATTGAGTAATACACAAAATGGTTTTCGTAGAGATCGAAATTGTCAAGATCATCTGTTTACTTTGTCATCAATCATTGAAACACGTTTAAAAACTAAAAAAGATACCTTTGCCTGTTTCATAGATATGCGTAAAGCATTCGATCGCATTAACCGAAATTTCCTATGGTATAAGCTGAAAACCCTGGGTTTGCCAGATGACTTTTCTTCCACCATACAGTCTTTATATAACCAGGTACAAGGTAAAGTTCGAGTCAACAATAATTTCACAGACTGGTTTCCCATTGAAACAGGAGTCAAGCAAGGTTGCCTTCTTTCTCCACTGTTGTTTGACCTTTATGTAAACGACTTGGCGTTAGAGCTAAGTAATGCAAGTAAAGACATAAATATTGGTGAGAGTACAATATGCACTCTAATGTACGCGGATGACATTGTAGTCCTAGGGGATAGCGAGGAAGACCTACAGGCACTACTACAAATTGTAAATAGGTGGTGTGAAAAATGGCAGATGGTATTAAATCGATCGAAAACAAATGTAGTTCACTTCCGGCCAGCCTCAAAACAGAGTACTCATTTTAAATTTAATTGTGGATCTCTTGACATCGATATTGTCTCTAAATACAAATACTTGGGCCTCTGGTTCAGTGAACATTATGATGTATCAAATCATGGCAAAGGCCTTATCGGTATCTGCAAGCAGAGCTCTTGGTGTGCTTATTTCAAAGTATAAAGCTACTGGGGGTTTTCCTTTGCCTTGTTATCGCACTCTTTACGGCGTAATGGTATCTCCCATACTTGAATATGGTTCAGCTATTTGGGGCTTAAAAGAATTTAGTTGCATAAATGCTGTTCATAACCGGGCGTGTCGAGTATTTTTGGGGGTGCGTAGGCACAGTCCTAACCTTGCTATCCAAGCTGAATTGGGGTGGAAAACACCTTTCCATAAACAGATTTCAAATGTAACCCGTCTGTGGTGTAGGCTAACTTGTATGTGTCCGAATAGACTAACCAAAAAAATGTTTAACTGGAATTTAGCTGCTGCCCGAATTAATAAAAACAATTGGTGTTTGAAGGTGAGATCGAAATTTACTGCCTTGGGTTTACAGCATTTAAATGACGTATCTAAAGCTCATTCTGCTGACGATGTTCTTGAATATATGGATACTTGTGTTTTTGAAGACATTGAACAAAAATGGCACAGTGAGCTTTGGAATGACCAGCGCCGTAATGGATGTGGGAATAAACTAAGGACTTATCGCACCTTTAAAAATGATTTTAGCGAAGAGCCTTACCTTAGCATGAACATTACATTAAGCCAGCGTAAAGCCCTAGCCTCTTTGCGTTGTGGTGTAGCTCCACTTCACATTGAGACTGGGAGATATTCACAGTTATCTGTTGACCAAAGAACCTGTTTAATTTGTGTTTCAGGATCTGTAGAAACTGAAAAGCATTTCCTTATGTCGTGTAATTTTTATGCCGATTTACGAAATGAACTGTTCCTTAAAGCTCAATCTAGTCACGATATGTTTTTAGGATGGTCTATGGACGACCATTTTAAATATTTAATGTCAAATTCGAACATAGTGCGTCATACAGCAAAAGCCTGTCACTTGATGCTCCAGAGAAGGGAGCATAAATTATTCACATAATACATTGGTGTACTGTTATCGTGAATATGGTAATCATCAATTTTTAACATGATTAGCTATATATTATTTTATTTCAAATGTTTTCCGGGCAATCATAGGACATTTGTGTAGCGTCTGTGCAGTGTTGAACCAGCGTCGAAGACGTTGTACCGCTCCGACGTTGGGCCAACGTTGTATAGGTGCCGTGCACATGTTTTGTGTTTGCTGGGTTCTCAGCAGACACGACGCATTGGGGCGGTGATGTTTTAGTGCTGGCCCAACGTCTGCGACGCTGGCCCAGCATTGGAGCACCATTGTTTCGACGTGTCGTGTTTGCTGGGTCACTGGTCTATAACTGGTGCGCACTGCATGCATTCAGTTGAGCAGAGCATGATTTTATGTATGTTCCATTACAATTGTACCATTATGATCTGTTTATCCTTATGTGGTCTCTGTTCGTACGCGTGCTGTTTTTAGAGGTTCTTTTCCATATGGTGATGTGGAGAAGTGTTCCACACACCTACCAAGTATGTGTGTGGAGCCTCTCTCTGTGTCGCTGTGCTGGAGCAAGAGAGTGCGGAGCAAGTCCAGGACAAATTGTGTACATGTATACTATAGGTCTATCTATGCCCGGCAAGCGCGAGGCATTTGGCCGATGTTGGTTCAATGTTGGGCAGCGTCGTATAGATGGCCGGCCAGCATTGATCCGGCATTGGTTTAGTGTTTTGTGTTCTGCTGGGTAGCCTGCATAATTTTACATTATTTTTAACAATATACTATTCAATGCTATGTTTTCTTGATAGTGTCTCATAAGTCAGAATTGACTGGCCGCAATAAATGTAACACTGTAATGTTCTTAATATAAATGAATTGTGGGTGACACTTAAATAAATTTTACTTGACTTGACTTGACTTGACATCTATGTTAGAGACCATTCTGGGTGGTGATTTTCAAACACGCATATAATGAAATATCTCCATTGCAATTAATGCATGAACACATATAGAATTTGCATAAATGCGAAATTGGTAAAGGAAAGTAGTTTTTGCATAAATGCGAAATTGGTAAAAGAAGAGTTAATGGGCATTATGTCATATCTCTATGAGCATCAATGTGAATGATTAATGAGCGTCAGGATCTTATTATTGGTATGTATGATTAATGAGCGTCAGGACATTGCTAGTATGATAACTCATCCTCGAATGATTAATGGGCGTCATGTCATGACACTCTATGAGCATCAATGTGCATGATTAATGGGCGTAATGCTCTTATTATTGGTATGTATGATTAATGGGCGTCATGAGGTAGTGAGTATGATGACTCATCCTAGAAGGATTAATGAGCGTCATGTCATGACACTCTGTGAGTATCAATGTGCATGATTAATGGGCGTCATGCTCTTATTATTGGTATGTATGATTAATGAGCATCATGAGGTGGTGAGTATGATGACTCATCCTCGAATGATTAATGGGCGTCATGTTTTGACACTGTTATGACGTCATGAGCATCAATGGTTGGATGATTAATGAGTGTCAGGACGCTGCTAGTATGATGACTCATCCTCGGATGATTATTGGTTGTCATGTCTTGACACTGGAGGATCAATGTGCATGATTAATGGGCGTCGTACTAGACCTGTGCAGATGTCATGTTTACAAATAAATTTGCCCCTTCACTGGTAGACCTATATTTTCTGGGCCTATGTGGATTTCAAAATGTAATCATTAGGCCTATATACATTACATCCATTGTGATTATCACAAATATGTGAAGGAATGAGCGATATTTATAAATACATGCAAACCTAAACAATTTTATCACCATAATAATGTTACATACAAGACCTATCTAACAATGGATGGATTAGACTCCATTTGGTTATAAACCCCTTGAATTCTAATGTGAACAATTTAGGCTTCATGTGCTTATTATCCTGTGTTCCTATATTTATACCATCAAGGCTATATATATAGATGTGGACACGATTACAGAGATGTTACTAAATTGAAAAAGATACAATTACTAACCTTTCTACCAAGGGATTTTCGTACACTAAAAATACTAACTTTGTAGAGTTTTTAACCAATACACAGGTCTCCATACAAATACAATACAAGACAAGTCACCCCACCTGGTGATTGAGTGAAGGACAGTAGAACACATAGAGATTCAGCAAAGTATAAACCATCAGCATATGAGACAAAGCACCAGCAACTTCCCCAGCAAATATTAAACCCCTAAGAAGAAGGTGGTGAAGACAAAAAAGCCTGAAGATATCCCAATCAATTGCACACATATTTAAACATCTGATTAAAGGGACATGTCCAGGCTAAAATCATTAAAAAATTAGGTGATTTTATTTTGGCTTATTAATATGATCATAATGTAAACATGTCCATAGAACTGCAAAAGTTTTTTAATTCCTGATTTTTAATTACTGACAACCATGACAAAAATAAATACGGAAATTTCGTATCTATATCTAGCCTGACTGATAAGTGCGCAGCACAAAAATAAAAAACTTTTGCAGTTCTAGTCTATGGACATGTTTACATCATATGGTCATATTAATGAGCTAGAATAAAATCAGCGATTTTTTATGATTGTAGACCTGGGCATGTCCCATCTTAGAAATATTTTGGGGTGAAATATATATTTTTAAATGTGTTATCATGACGAAAAGCTGTCAGTGTCATGTAGACTATACCTCTCTGTACTGGTGTGGTTCATAGGGTGAGATCAGTGCACATAGATGTGTTTAATTACATATTAAGAGATTTATCATTACCTCGAATAAGAATATGTTTGCATCATATCGTCATATTATTGAGATAAAATAAAATCACCGATTTTTTATGATTGTAGACCTGGGCATGTCCCTTTAATCCGATTATGACCATTAATTGAAAATTCTAGCAATATTTTGGGGTGAAATATATTTTTTTAAATGTGTTATCATGACGGAAAGCTGTCAGTGTCATGTAGACTATACCGATCTCTGTACTGATGTGGTTCATAGTGTGAGACCAGTGCACATAGATGTGTTTAATTACATATTAAGAGATTTATTATTATATTGAATAAGAATTGAAAAAATTCAATAGAGACATTTGATTTATATGACAAAAGAAGTGATTTTGAAGAGTTGGAAGCACAGAAATTTTCTGACATTTTTAAAAATGTGGCACTCAGATCAGGTTGGTTTACTATGACGGTGGGGCTCGGTTCATGTAGTAAGTCACAACACAAAATATGTGTAGGGGAGAGTGAGGGTGTAATAAATATCTTCTCAGCAAGTGTAGGAATAAAAGTTATAAAACACAGCAAAATGTAGTTTTGTAACCCATTGTATTGCATGATTCATGGTTTACCCACCCTACTGCGATCACCACACATCCCATGGTCAGTTGGTGTCTGTTATAGACTGGTATACCCCTCAACAACACATTGTTCACTAAACAGCAGACTTGGTGTATGTCATCGGCACATTTGACACATTGCTGTTTTTAACATTGTTGCTACAGGCCTATGCCTGATACTCCATTACAGAGGCCTAATTTGTTAACATTGTTGGTGCCCTGTGTCTGCTACTCTATTAAGGAGGATAGCAAAAAAACAATTTAAACAAATGTTGGTACTGCTGACGAATGGAAGTTTTAACATTGTCAATGTTTGTCCATGTTGGCATATGGCATGTCAGCAATCCCATGTCCCCCCCCCCCCCCACGGTCTGTGATGACTCACCATTACCCCCACCCTTTGCGTCCCCTCCCCTTGGTCAGTGATGATTCATCACAGCTCCCCACCTCCCTCATGAACTTGTTTGTGATTCATCAGCATTAAAAAAAACGCCAAACACTTCACTCTGATTGGGTAGTTCGAATCTGAAACATGAAAGGGTTTACATGTACTATATAAAGTGTTGCTAAGCAATTGAAAAACGAATAAACTTGCTATGATTGTTCTCACCTTCAAGTTTGACCTTTTGACATTATTCTGGTTGACTCTCACCCGGAGCTGTGTGAGATTAAGGAAATACGAGCTGACATTCAGGGATCTCCTGCTGATCAGCTGACAGTCCACGTGTCATGTTGATCTTGATGCTATGAAACTGGAACAATTGGAAGTCATTACTGAAGACTGTAATCTCTGTCTCTTGAAAAGTAATCAATATTGTGTTAGCGTCCCTTGAAAGGTATGTCTTTAAATGTCTTTAAGGTATGTCTTTAAATGTGTTATCATGACGAAAAGCTGTCAGTGTCATGTAGACTATACCTCTCTGTACTGGTGTGGTTCATAGGGTGAGATCAGTGCACATAGATGTGTTTAATTACATATTAAGAGATTTATCATTACCTCGAATAAGAATATGTTTGCATCATATCGTCATATTATTGAGCTAAAATAAAATCACCGATTTTTTATGATTGTAGACCTGGGCATGTCCCTTTAATCCGATTATGACCATTAATTGAAAATTCTAGCAATATTTTGGGGTGAAATAAATTTTTTTAAATGTGTTATCATGACGGAAAGCTGTCAGTGTCATGTAGACTACACCGATCTCTGTACTGATGTGGTTCATAGTGTGAGACCAGTGCACATAATTGTGTTTAATTACATATTAAGAGATTTATTATTATATTGAATAAGAATTGAAAAAAATCAATAGAGACATTTGATTTATATGACAAAAGAAGTGATTTTGAAGAGTTGGAAGCACAGAAATTTTCTGACATTTTTAAAAATGTGGCACTCAGATCAGGTTGGTTTACTATGACGGTGGGGCTCGGTTCATGTAGTAAGTCACAACACAAAATATGTGTAGGGGAGAGTGGGGGTGTAATAAACATCTTCTCAGCAAGTGTAGGAATAAAAGTTATAAAACACAGCAAAATGTAGTTTTGTAACCCATTGTATTGCATGATTCATGGTTTACCCACCCTACTGCGATCACCACACATCCCATGGTCAGTTGGTGTCTGTTATAGACTGGTATACCCCTCAACAACACATTGTTCACTAAACAGCAGACTTGGTGTATGTCATCGGCACATTTGACACATTGCTGTTTTTAACATTGTTGCTACAGGCCTATGCCTGATACTCCATTACAGAGGCCTGATTTGTTAACATTGTTGGTGCCCTGTGTCTGCTACTCTATTAAGGAGGACTGCAAAAAAACAATTTAAACAAATGTTGGTACTGTTGACGAATGGAAGTTTTAACATTGTCAATGTTTGTCCATGTTGGCATATGGCATGTCAGCGATCCCTTGTCCCCCCTCCCCACGGTCTGTGATGACTCACCATTACCCCCACCCTTTGCGTCCCCTCCCCTTGGTCAGTGATGATTCATCACAGCTCCCCACCTCCCTCATGAACTTGTTTGTGATTCATCAGCATTAAAAAAACCGCCAAACACTTCACTCTGATTGGGTAGTTCGAATCTGAAACATGAAAGGGTTTACATGTACTATATAAAGTGTTGCTAAGCAATTGAAAAACGAATAAACTTGCTATGATTGTTCTCACCTTCAAGTTTGACCTTTTGACATTATTCTGGCCGACTCTCACCCGGAGCTGTGTGAGATTAAGGAAATACGAGCTGACATTCAGGGATCTCCTGCTGATCAGCTGACAGTCCACGTGTCATGTTGATCTTGATGCTATGAAACTGGAACAATTGGAAGTCATTACTGAAGACTGTAATCTCTGTCTCTTGAAAAGTAATCAATATTGTGTTAGCGTCCCTTGAAAGGTATGTCTGTAAATATTAAGTAGCGTTGATATGAAAATCCAGTCTGTGAATATGGAGATTCAAGTTCTTCAGTAGACCACTGTTGTGTATAAGCAGGTGCGTATCTCGACTGGCTTGAGCGGCCGTCGCTATACAGCTATAATGGTCAGACTGGTGTGGGTTGTATACATGACTGTACTGAATGCCATGTATGCTTGTGCGGCAGACACGACCATAGTTGAACAGCGCTGCAGTCACACAGTTTAAGTGTGTGTATACCATCTGTGATCAGCAAACACAGTCCACAGTAGGCTTGATTTATATAAGTCCCACGGAGCAGGCCAAACGAGCCTGTCAGAATTTGACAAGTGGTCAAAATCATTTGACGTTAAAACAGTTTATATAGTTGACATTTCGAACATTTAACATAATTTGAAAATTGAAGCACTTGAGTCTGCAGGCCTATTGCCTACTGGCAGTTCTCAAGTATGTTTGAAACGGCATACATTTAAATATAACAGTCTATTATTGGTCTCACAATATGCACTTGTGTTTTTTCTAAAAAAATTAAAATACTGTCTTCTCAGTCGCCTACAGTGGTGTAAGTAATTAGAAAAAGAAAATTTTAAAATCTGAAATATTTTGATAGATAGACTATTCTGTTTAGATTTATTGCGCAATCCGAGGTGTCCACCATCTTGAAAAAATTGGAGCCACGTGGATTTCAGTTAAAATCAAATAAAATTTTCCATGATTTCAGTGAAAACGCGTTTACCTCTCTTTATATAACTTTCCATCCTAGTGGCATATTTTGTACCTTTGACCTTTATCCTCACATACCTTGAAAAAATGAGTTTCCATTTTTTTAGTCCCCTAATAATTAAAATCTTCAAAGTCACGGCAATGTGCTATTGACTGATCATATGCAGTTCTAATCTTGTAGATTGAATGCTCGTGTTGACACCCAAATTTTTCAATCAGAAGGGTGCGTGTTTGTTTCACCGTCGGGTTCACTAATGTTGTGTTGGTGAAAATGCTGATCAGACTGTCAGAAGGTGCGTGTTCTTCTCAAACGTCGGGGGTAGGCTACCAATTAATGTTGTTGGTGACGTGAAAATGCTGATCAGACTCTCAGAAGGGTTTGTGTTCGTCTCATCGGCGGGGTTACCATCTCGTGTTGGTGACCTGACAATCCAAATCTCAAGGTTGTGTATTCGTCTCAAAGGAAACCATTGTCGACTGGGTAGGGCGTGCAGCGTCCACGTTGGATCTGGCTGTGCACCCCATCCGCAGATCTCATGAGTCAAACGCAAACTCCCAGTCTGGGCGACGGTTAGCTTTAAAACATCTTGGAATTCTCTTTCTCTGGTTTATTATCTCAATCTTCACTTAGGCCTATAGGTTCATTGTACAATTATCTCCTGGGCAGGCTGATGGCCTCTGCCACGTGGCCGGCTCCGCGGATCGCGCTGCAACATGTCTGGGCGCTTCGCTGGCTGAGTCGTAAGTGCGGTAAAGACGGCAAAAGCGCCTAGCAGCGAGGCCCGTTGGGAGGCGGCAACTCATCAGTTCCCACTCCCGCCTGGTCTCGCCGGCCGAGAGGAAACTGGTCGCTGGGCCCCACAACTCTGTCACACAGTAGGCCTAATGGAAGAGTTCCCAAAAAATTGGCATAGACTAATTTTAATTAGACTACTGTAACAGCATAATGCAAGTAGAATAAGCCTAGTCTATCGTTTATAACTTTATTAAAGGCCTACACTATCTACTAAACTTAGCCAATCTACAATAATAAGCCTGGTCAGTCTATTAACATAATTTTATCGAAAAAATCTTATTTTAATGACCAAAATACCATTAGAAGTCTATGCCACAATACTGATACATATATACCATAATAAGCCTACCGATAGACTTTTTATAGACCTATTACTAGAATAAACGAATCTAGCCTAATAGTGTAACATGGTGGGATCAGTCTATAACTCCATCAACAGGATTATGATGAAACAATCTAATTTAATTGCCGCAATACCAGTAGGCCTACTGACGGTAGTTTATCATTTTGTATATGTAGGCCTATTACTAGACTATTGCAGTAACAAAGTTACGTCAGTCTATTAAGAAAATTTCGGCGAAACAATTTCGGCGGCAAGAGCGGTCCATTAATAAAGGTTTAAGCAGTGATCAATGGAGCGGGACGAGTGCATGCGAGGGTTTTTTCCGTGTTCTTTATTATTTTGGGGAAACGATTGCAGTGCATTTAAAACATTTTTATGTCCTCGTTCTATGGCATAAAACTAAAGTTAGTATAGGTGCAGTGTAAGTAAGCAAGAATAAATAAACCAAGAATATACAACTTCAAACATGCTGATATTCCGATTCATTTTTTTTTTAAATTTTACATTATCAGCAGTTTATTACATTATTGGAGCAAAATTTTATTATTGATATTTTTCAAGATATTCCTCTAGTTTTTATGGCGGCCATTTTGAAAATAGGTATCCCGAATCCCACTGGACATATTAAATGGATCTAGCCAGAAATGATCGAATGACATGAAAAACTCTTTATTACATTATTGGTTAATTTATTACATTATCCAGAGTTTATTACATTATTGGAGCAAAATATTATAAATGATGTATTTCAAGATATTCCTCTAGTTTTTATGGCGGCCATTTTGAAAATAGGTATCCAAATTTCACTGGACATAATAAATGGATTTTAGCAAGAAATGATCGAATAAAAAATGTTTTACATTATTGGTTAAATTTATTACATTATCGGGAAGTGGTTAATTTTATTTCATTATCGGGAAGTATTACATTATCGAGGGGTTTATTACATTATTAGGGCAAAATATTATAATTGATAAACTTCCAAGATATTCCTCTAAGTTTTTATGGCGGCCATTTTAAAAATAGGTACATGTATCCCCCTGGGTACATGAAATGGATGTGAGCAAAATATAATGATTCGAGAGGTTGATTATTACAGGCTCTGGACTATATCAGCCTGGTGGGAAGAATATAATAGGAATATGCTTTGCATAGACCTGCAGGTATCAAGGGCTGGGTCCTGGTGTAGTGGTCAAAGCTGCCTGCCTGAACAGTCTGAGATCGCAGCTTCGTTTCCTGCTCTGGCATGATTAAGGTTTCCAGGAAAGAAAAGTTACTTCCTTGCTCGCTCTTAAAGATTCAGTATCGTGAGGAGCTTCCGTCACCGAGAGGTAGCTTACTAGCCCTCGAACCCCCAGGGATCATGACGTTGGCCCAGTTTAGCCTCTATGGGCAAACAGGTCGTATAAAAGTCCATTAATTCATACAGGTATTAATCTGAAAATAACACTGTCTACAACGTCGTGAAATAACTAAAATAAAATGATTCCTTTGACTTTGACACTTTATTACATTATTGGTTAGTTTTACTACATTAACAGCTAAAAGTTATTACATTATCGGGGAGGTTGTTTATTACATTATCGGTTAAATTTATCACATTATCGGGAGTTGATTATATTATTGGTTGTAACAGACACTTCAAATAAAACAACACAACACAATGTAAGGCCGTAATACATTTTCAAATAGAAAATAATATTAATGAGTTGAAATAAAAAACACAAACTTGGATGTCCATTTATAGTCCATGTTTAATGCACATATTCAGAAATAATTAGAACTAGTATATTGTGAACCAAGTAGATGAACCAATCACATAAACAATAATTATAAAAATATACAACAGTCTGAAGTGCAGTGAAAAATTTACAAAAGAATAGCAAATAACAAAAATATAAGGCTATATACAGTGTAGCAAAATACTTAGTCAAAACATAAGTACCGGTACATGTACATCTGATAGTCACTTTTTCAAAGTTGTATATGTGACCATTTTATATACAACAGCGCGTAAAATATCACAAACATGAAACCAGTGTTGACGTGGGTTTAAACAGTCAGGTTGATTGGACGGATTGGAGGTTGATTTTAATACTGATGGCTATGTGATAAGATATTATAAATTAAACAGTTAACAGACTCGCAGACGAAGGACCAACATTGATCCCACAATGGGCCAGTGTCCCGAGGTCGCTGGGATCGATAGCTATTCTTGGCCTTTAGTACATCTTTCAAACAACAAAAGTTGAATGAGAAATGAGAAAGAGTGGCTCATATTTTGATTCAAATTGTACACATTTCAGTAATTTTAACAACTTGATGTTGTATCGCGCTAGCGCGACACAACATGGTGAAAATTTGAATTTTCTAATTCACACATTGTACACATTTCAGTCATCTTCACCCACTTGATGTGGTGTCTCGCTAGCATCAAGTGGGTGAAAATTTGAATTTTAAAATTCACACATTTCACACACATTGTACACATTTAAGTAATTTTCACCCACTTGAAGTTGTGTGTCGCGCTAGCGAGAAACAACATCAAGTGGGTGAAAAAATGAGTTTCATAATTCACCCCTGGAGGGGTTGAGAAATAAGCTGTTAAATGATATACCATCCATCAAAATTACCCTTTCACCGCGGATGTCGCCAAAAGGCGACCCCCTGGCAGACCGCGGGTGTCGCCTTTTGGCGACATCATTAATTACTTTTTTTAGTTAAAAAATTAATTAATTCAGCACTCAGGCAATTTATGACATCATAATTCCGCGGTGGAAGGGTTACATCACTAAATTATAGAATTGAAATTTTCCCCACTTGAAATGGTGTCTTGCTACAGACAACCACAAATTTAAGTGAGTAAAAATTACTCAAAAATTACTCAATTTATAGGCAATTTTAACCAAAAAAGACGCCAATCTAGAAAATTTTATGTTTATTTCCCATGCATTTTTGGGGGTTTAAAGAAAAAAAATTAAGTTCCAAAACGGCTATAGACACTCTGTAAGGGTTAATAACGTTTTTTTGTTAACAATTTACCTGCTCGAGCCATAAATGTGTCTTCTGGAATATTTAATTAAAAATAAATTCAACAGAGAATGAAAGTAACCATCAAAATAAGTAGTTTTAATCTGATAGGCTATAATTAAATATTCTATAAAATTAGGTGATTTTATCCTTTACAGCAAGGGGGATCGACTCTAGTAGACGTCAGATTCTGACAGCTAAAGTTTATCCACGCACTGCAAGACTAAAAATATTTCTAATGGCCGTAGACCCATGGCATTCAAATGAATCAGAAAGAGCTAACTAAGACATATATGCTGATTTCAAATTTAAATTAAGGTTTCCAGGAAAGAAAAGTTACTTCCTTGCTCGCTCTTAAATATTCAGTATCGTGAGGAGCTTCCGTCACCGAGAGGTAGCTTACTAGCCCTCGGACCCCCAGGGATCATGAGGTTGATCTCCATGGTTTATGCAAAAATTGTCAGCGCTGTAAGGCTTAAAGCACTAAGCACGACTATGATCATTTTTAATTTGTTTTATTAACTCTTCAAGTGCTTCATTACTACTTAACATTTTCTTTTCATTTGAAGTTGGCATTGCTCACGCAATTGCCAACTTCAAATGAAAGGAAAATACTTCCTCACTTAAAAATTAAACCTGCTAAATTTCACAAATGGGGCTTTACTCAAGATTTATACATGCATATTTGTTCAATTTCTGTCAAATTTTAGTTGTGGAAAAACAGTATGAATGCGCTTGAAAGCGTCGCCCGCACTCAAAGGGTTAAGCGATGAAACTCTGATGCCGCTGAATTGCTTGCTTCTATTTTTCATTCATTCGAAACTGGAATTGCTCAAGCAATTTTCAGCTTTAAATGACGAAAAATATTTACAGTTATGAAAAATTGACATCTCCGTTATTGAAGTAACAAGGCATCTGAAAATTCTTTTTTTTTCAAATTTAGTGATGTTTCTATTAATCTAAAAACATGTTCTGAACCGTATATACGAGCCTAGCAAGATAAGGGTTAACCTTCCGGATTGCCTGGGAATGTCTTCATATTTTCCTTTACACAATTCACACCATTACACAATTAACAAATCTTAACCCTTAAAGCGCTGAATTTTTTTATGAAAGCTTGGCGGCCGAAGGGTTTTTTTCAAATTGAAATCATCATAACTGTCTTAGTTAGCTCTCCTAGTTTGAATACCTATGTTATGGGTCTATGGTCATTATAAATATTTTTACTCAAGATTACAGTGTGGGGATCGACCTTAGACTTCAGAATCTGACGTCTAAAGTCGGTCCCCGCGCTGCAAGGGTTAATATATCAAATTGATTCATTAAGCAGACAACGTAGCAATGTTATATATTGAAAAAATGATTTTACATAATAATAAATTGATTTTATATTGAGAATCTGTCAAATGACACACATTTATATGCATTAACATTGGATAAATAATACACACTTATAAAGATTCAATTGACAGATATCAGAACACATTTCAAAAGAATCATGCAGCTGCAAAAAGGACTGCTACTTCACGCCTGGAACATTCACAATTGCACGTTGAGATCAAAACCTATGTGTTGAAGACATAAAGTCAGATATCATTTTAATAATAAAATAAAATATAAGGTTCCTTTTTTAAAGTTTAGACGATGACCATGTGATTCTCCTTGGACGATTATATTCCTTGCAATATATGTAATGTTTTACAAGACAATAAATTATTACTCATCATGAAGTAGAAAAATAAAAATATAAAAAAGTGACCTTCTCTTCCATTTCAATCTACAACTATGCAAGTTCATGTTGAATACAGAACAGGACTGAATTTTCATATAAAATTACGACTGAAATAAACTTTTAAATTCTCAAATTCACGAATCTCGCGAAAATTATTGTTACAATAGCCTTAGTAAAGAAACATGAAAATTTGCAAATTCTAACCTTCGGAATAAGTCCCACAATCAAAAAATATAAACACGCAAAAATTACCAGATCTACAGTATTTAGTTGAATAAATGAGTTTAGTAGTAATTAGCCAGTGTGGTACATGTATGAGATTCCAGTAATAATGAGAGGTTATTTTCATCTATAGAATGTTTACAACCTCCACCTGGACTCCGACAGAGACATCATTTAAGTAAGAAAGTGGACGGAATTAAATAAGTAATCATAACAATGCTTTACAGAATCGATCTGTATTAGTCAAAACAAAAGCCATAGGTAGTAAAGATCACAATGTCTCAAAATATAAACTGGTTTGTGGGTGGTTGTTGCCCTTTCGTATTAACCAATTTCCCTCTAAGTAATCTTATTTAAATTTCAACCCACACTGAGATGTGTTTCGCTTCCGCAAACCACAACTTCAAGTGGATGAAAATTACTCATATAACAGTGATTTAATATGTTATTAAAATGGACTAAGACGTGTTTAGGGCTGATGCACATCTTGTTTTTTACAGGCAAAGTTGTCTGTCGAATACCGTGTTAGAACCGTGAATTCGAAATGATATGCAAAAATGTAAAACAACACATGTGGCCTATTTTTAATATTTGAAAATACTTAATAAGAAGTACAAGGGAATAAGATTTTTGTGATTTTTCATGTCCCTGCACATTCTCCTTGTGGAGGGGTAGGTGGGTGATCAAACCAAATACCAACAGTGTTCATATTTTGGGACATCGTGAACTATAGCACAAGATGACAAAATAACAGCGAATAAAAAAAATATGTCTGGCGTTTGTGTACATGACTATGCTTGGAAATAAATATCGCAGCCTTACTATACAGTGAACATTAAGATAGTTCTGAAATTGTTCTAACTTTGAAACATTGTTTTTGAAACTTATGACGTTTCGTCTTGCTGCGGCAAGCCTTGATCAAGGCTTGCCGCAGCAAGTCGAAACGTCATAAGTTTCAAAAACAATGTTTCAAAGTTAGTACAATATTACAACTATCTTATTGATTCTTGGAACCATGAATAACATATTTTCTACAGTGACCATTGTTTATAGAGGCTAAGACACAGTGGGGAGTCTCAGGATTTTGATATGCTTCCCAGCATTTTCTGTATTTTCCCGTCGTTGCGGATAACATTTGACTTTACTGCGGCTATCAGGTCCAGCTGATCACCAATCGCCTGGTCCAGTTCTGAGAGCTGTGCCCTCAGCGGCTCAACAGAGCTGTCTGTCACACTGAAAAATACAAATAAATAATATGCAGATTTATTATGAATAAACAAACCAACACTTCACACTTAAGGGTGAAATGCAACATGTAATATAGACGGCCAAGGGATAAGGGTCCCTTACCCCTTGTACTGCTATGTTACATTGTATGTATTTTTTCTATTTTTACTGTCTAGCAGTACAAGGGTTAATCAGTCACATTACCATCTGCGAGGTTGGTTCAACATTAAAACACATGTGGCCAATTATTAATAAAAGATAAATAACACAATCCATCAAAAATCTGTATATTTCCATTTCTTATTTGATGCATTGTACATAATATTTCTAAATTAATCATTTTCATTCCATCAGATGAGCTCATAGTGAATACAAATTAGAGACATGGGTAGTTGAAAAGTAACTGAAGGCTTGAAGTGTTGAATAAAGTTTTTTTTCAATTTGAAATCATCACAAATGTCTTAGTTAACTCTTTCCGCTTCATTTAAGTACCTATGTTGTGGGTCCAGGCCCATCACCAAGGGGGGTCGGGTCAAATATTCCTTTTCTTGGAAAATTATACTTTTTGAAATGTGAAAGTTATGAAACACCCTTGGTATTACATTGACATGTGGTTCAAATACCGAATACTGGCGACAGGCCTGTAGTCTACGGCCATTATAACTGTTTTACTCTCTCAGAGCGGGGATCGACTTTAGAAGTCAGAATCTTACATCTATAGACGACAGAAAGTCCATCACGCTGAAGGGGTTAATGTGATATTGACCATTTGAATTCCAAATCATTAAATATATTGTCTGAATAAAAACGTTGGAATATTAAAGAAGTTTTGTGAGAAATAAAAATAGCATTATCTCTCCCCACATGACAAAATTACAAGAAAAAATATAATCACACAGCACTGTTAAATTATCTTCTTTAAGTAGGGCCTATATTTTTTTATGTCTGCTTTTTCAGACAAATCTGAAAAACACAAAGCATCCCCTAATTTATCTCAATCAAGCTATTTTTTTAAAGTTATTCACTTGATCCAATTTTGCAGGACAAGAAGTAAATGTCGATGTAGGATAAGCCAGTGTCCAGCTACAGATGCTGACATTCACAACCTGATCTATACACTGGAACGTTCTATGCTGGAATAAAATGCTATTAAAACAGAAATAGAAGCAAAAATAGTGGTGATGACATGTGTATTATAAATACTGGTACACTACATCTTAGAACCATTGATAAACTGTTCTAGAAGCTATGCACAGTAAAGTACAGTTGACTTGGTGAAATAGTTCTAGATCACACTGAATACCAAGTTATATAAATAGCTGTGGCGTAAGGCAACATTGTGAAACATTTCTAAATATTATAATCTGTGTTGATAACTTGTGCAGCACATGGCTATTTACTAATAAAATAGCAGGGAAACTCTTGAAATGGAAAGAAATGAATGACTGCCAATGTATGGTCCCCTTGGATATGAGAGGGTGTATCTGCAACTTTTTTGTCAAGTGGCATTTATAACTGTGAAGTGGCAGACAAAGTAACAGACACATCCCTTATATCCAAGGAGAGATATATGTAGTGAACTCGTGATTTAAGTGTAATGCTAGCAGCTGTAAACAAAGGAGTAGATACAACTCTTTAATTTCAAGGCATCTATATATTAGCCATCTCTGTAAACAGATAAAATTATCCAGTTAAATGTAAAAAAATAATTGAGGCAATGAAATACTGTGCTAACAAACAAGGATTGCTGACCAATGTTGGATTTTTATTGGGCCAGCTTCATAGATGGTGGACCCACATTAATTCAACATCTGGTTAGTGCCTTGTGTTTGCTGGGTAAAAGGTGAAGCCTATTGCACCAGAGAATATTTTTATGAATCTCCAGCACAAGAGCAAGGGCTGTAATTTCAAACTATTTGTCTGCAGAAATGCTATACATGTACAATGCTATTGAGTGTTACCACATGACAAGGTTTCTCAATGTTTGATACTGTTTTATCTATGTACTTCGATCTGCTATTTTAGAGAATCCATTGAATTTTTAAGTAATTTTTAATTTAAATAAACAGTACTTGATACATGGGTCAAGATTAAAATACCATAATACCTCAAACTTGAAGCGATACTAAGTGATGCCACTGCATCTTGTAGAGTGTAAGCTATTTTTCACTAGAAATGAAGTGATTACATTTTTAAATTCTACTGAACTAAGCTGTGATAATTTTATGTTGATATAAATTACTCCTTCTAGCCGTCAAGATTTATAGCAAAGTTCATCATGGCCACTATTTTTTGGTCTTTATCGTGAATGTTGCTCTTGACAGCAGCTATTTTCTCCATTTGCATCTCTACTCCCAATTCCAGCTCCTCAAGTTCTGCTTTTAGCGGCTCCAGCATAGTAGACATAACGCTGGATGACAACCATTAAGAACGTTATTGTGCACATAAACAAGGTAATGTATTTTTTAGCAAATTAGCAGAAACAAATATGGTCAAGCTGGCTTTAAAAGGTGCACAAACAACTATTTTTAAATTAATTTGTTGAATATATTTATGTACATATAATATTAAATATGCAAGGGAACCACAACATAAATTTTGATGGCTATTTGTGACGTTCCAAGACCAAATAAGTTTGTAGGTGGAAAAAGGCAGTTTATTTTTTATATGATAGCACATCAAATTCTGAATACATGAACTGTGCTTCTATGTTAATGGACTGCTTGTAATGTTACAACCTTTAAAAATGTAGCCAAAGCCTGTTGCCTATTTTTGCCTATAATTAAAAATCTTGTGCATTACGACACATTTTATCTTCAGAGAGTCACATGATTAATCTGCCTTTTTTATTTTAAACTGATAGTCATTAAAGTATATATAAATAATTCATGATACCCTGCCTATTTTTGTAAAAAATGTTCATCATCAATTTTAGACATACATGACATTATAAAATACTCTTGGTAAATTGGAAAAGCATTTGATTTCACAGAGATTGTCATTGGTAGGAGCTCTTAAAAAGTGGCACCAGAGGAAACATTTATAATATTACTAGTAACTATCCACAAAACATAGCAAAAGTAAAACATCAACATGGTTCTTGCAGCATTGGGTTATTAAGACAAATTGAACCAAAAATATTTCAAGACAGTAAAAAATTACTTACAAGACTCTATTCAAACAAAGAGTCGTGTGATAAATTATGGGGATTGATCCTCTTGTCTTATCCGTGGACTTATAGTGGCCAAAAAAGCAGTCGTTAAAGGCTGAATAATACAGTAGCAGGAATTAAAGGGGAACAAATACCAAGATTAGCATCACTCTTACATCTTGTTCTCATCGGATTTATCCCTATATATACCCAAAAAGAGCGCTTTTAAATTCCCAGGACGGAAGTCTTTATCCCTTCAAATAGACAAGCCAATAAAACATTTTAAGATTTTTAAGATCGGAAGCTCTGATCAAGGCTGTATAAATGAATCATTAGAATGTCAAACATACTACATTGATTTATTTCTTGTAAAAGGCAATCTACGAGCATTTCCAAGCTTTTCCAGTAAAAAATGAAACAATTAATAATCTTGACGTTCTGTTTATTTGGGATTTAAAGAGATTATGAAGTTGTAGGCACTCTTTCGGTATATGTAATTAATGAAAAAGATATCACCCTGTCATTCCAAAAAGACAGTAGATACTGCATACATTGTATAGGGCATATTTTACTTTATTATGTTTTAGCTTACCTGAAATAAAAGATCTCATCCTATTTATATAAATATAAACATACCTTTGTTCACGCTGCAGATCTTTTGTATTTGTTTTATTTTCAGTTTTCCAATTCTCAAGCTCTTTTTGCATAGAATCTAAATCTTCCTGTACAAAGTCCATTATTTTTCCCAGTGGGTTTACACTCCGTGTTAGGGTCTGAATGCTTCCGCGCAGCTTATCAATCTCTTTCTGAACCATTTCCCTCTCCTTACGTCTATTTGCTTCGTTCACAGTAGATCGCTCCTGTAACACATTATTATAGAAGTGAAATCTAAAAGCCTGTAATTTATTTATTGTAAATGTATAAAATCTGCAATTATGGATCTTAACCTGTAACCGGCTAGTGTTACAAGTGGTTTATATTTTGTTTTACAAGCCAATCAAATTACAGTTATTGGGAATAGAATGAGTGCTTAAACAACAAGATTTACAAATGTTTGGTCTCAAACTAAACAAATATATGTAATTTTCAAACACCTGAAGTTGTGGGTCACGGTAGCGAAACACAACTTCAAGTGGGAAGGAATTTGAATTATTTAATTTAGTGCTTTGAGGGTTAAAAGAATTATCGATTGTAGCCTCTGGTATTCTTGATTGACTTGATACTTGCAATTGTGTCTGCTTTGCCAGTCTCAAATAAATAAAACGAGAACCCTGCGGTTCTGTGCTTTACATAACGGCATGGTTTTGTAATTTTGTGTATAAACAGACTCAGACAAAGCTGTTATGACCACACAAAGACATACACTGTGCTTGTCTATGTTGCCAGATCACTGTAGCGTGTAGGCCTACAACTCATCGGATCCACATACACATGTAGCTAAGCAGAGGCCAATTGTGGCATGCCCCCTCTAGTGATCACACGCGTGGATCATGCAGCAACCACTGCGCCACGAGTGTTCATTAGCTAGGCAGATCGCCAATTATCTCATCCCCCCTCTGGTCAATATTAACCTCAGCCGTTACGCTGATTAGTGGAGTAGAAGCAACGTCATCAGCTTCCTGGAATTTGTCAACAAACTCCTATGTGCCGGCACTGGATGCCCTGATAACAAACTCCATGTTCCAGCGCTCAGGGATGAGAATGGGTGAGGTGAAAAAGCAGGAAGATTGATTCGGTTGACGCGAAGGGTCGATGGGGGGGGGGAAGCAGGAAGATTGATTCGATCGAACCACAATTGCTTTGTCACTGTTCATTGAAAATGGGTATTTCCTCAGGTTTCGCATAACCAGCCTTTGTAGGCCTACTCTTTTCTAAGAAATCTTTCAAATAGATTGTGTGTTCAGTCGATTTGGTATCGTGAAATACAATTTGTTCCTGAAGGCAATTAGATCTAAATGCCATTTAAACTTCTTCTTGACGTGCCGATCAATGTCACCAATGCTTGAATCGTTTGCCTTCATGATGGGCATCTTGACACATGTGGATGAGTTATTAAAAGTTAGTATATAGGCTATAAAATGATATAAGCATAAGTTAGCAACAGCAACCAGTATGCAGTAACTAACACAGATGAGACCACATGCGGTACGGTGACATATGGCTGTTGGCTGGCTGGATTATGCTCGGTCCGGTGATATAGCATAGCCTACTGCTGTTGGATCATGCTTCGGGATCCGGATGTGTGTTATAAGTGTCACTAAAGGTACTATACTGTATGCCCCATTAAGTTGGTGGCCATAATATTTTGAGAAATCAGTCCAACGCAATGTTAACGTCCAAAAAACTCTGACAGCAGGTCATTTCACACAGTATGTAATTAGACCTAGCGACCATATCAGCGGTAAAATGCCCAATCGGGAAAGTCTCCAAATTGAATGGGCCGCAAATATAATGGGTTATACAGTATTGTAGACAGATGCCAGCATGTGTGTCATGTGTGTGGCATGGTACTGGGAGACACACATTTGCGGCAGGACAGAGTGTCCTGTATGAAGTACATGTATACAGGCCGACGCGTGTCGTACCCAGCAAGCATGCTACGTTCACACAATTGTGTACGGTTTGCTAATGTTCGGCCAGCATAGCAGACGGTGGACCAATATTGAACCAGCATTGGGTCAATGTCATGTGTTGGGTGGTATACATGCCTCCCTGCAAACACGAGACCCGATGTTGGTGCAATGTTGGGCCAGTGTCATAGACGGTGGACCGACATAACCTCAACATTGTTTCAATGTTTCGTGCTAGCTGGGCAGCGGCTATCTATTGCTGGCAACCCCCACAAGCACAGTCTGTATTGTGTATGTTTATGTACACTCTACCAGTAAACTGCACAGCAGTCAACACGCAATACATGCTATAGGTCTAGTAGTGTACCCACCACTCGCGGCTATACATCTTATAGGTCTAGTAGTGTACACACCATTCACGAACATGAGCTGTTTTAAAAGTCACTTTTTCATCAAAACTATGGCAGTCTCGCACTTCTCATGAACAATTAATGTTCAGACCGGGTAGGCGGACAATAATCACTTAATGTAGAGTGCCTGAGCTCACTGGTTTTAGACAAGAAAATGAAGACGTCGATATCACAGTGCCCATAAATCATACCCACTCTATTGCTTTACTGTGTAAAGCAAAAAAGAAATGCAGTACTGTAGTCGAAGAGATGAAAAATATGAGAAATGGTCTCGGTGTTTTTTTTGCTCACTATTTGTGTACCGGTTTGTTGCTGTTGTTTTTTTGTTTACTATTTGTGTACGGGTTTGTTGCTGTAGTTTTTTTGCTTACTATTTGTGTACGGGTTCGTTGCTGTTGTTTTTTTGCTTACTATTTGTGTACGGGCTTGTTGCTGTTGTTTTTTTGCTTACTATTTGTGTACGGGCTTGTTGCTGTTGTTTTTTTGCTTACAATTTGTGTACGGGCTTGTTGCTGTTGTTTTTTTGCTTTTCCTTTGTGTATGGGTTTGTTACTGTTGTTATTTTGTTTACTATTTGTGAACGGGCTTGATGCTGTTGTTTTTTTGCTTACTATTTGTGCATGGGGTTGTTGCAGTTGTTTTTTAGCTTTCTATTTGTGTATGGGTTTGTTACTGTTGTTTTTTTGTTTACTATTTGTGTACGGGTTTGTTGCTGTTGTTTTTTAGCTTTCTATTTGTGTATGGGTTTGTTACTGTTGTTTTCTTGTTTGCTATTTGTGTACGGGTTTGTTACTGTTGTTTTTTTGCTTACTATTTGTGTACGGGTTTGTTGCTGTCGTTTTTTTGCTTACTATTTGTGTACGGGTTTGTTGCTGTTGTTGGCCGCCAGCCTCCAGTTTGTCCTTCGTGTGTAAAATTTTCTTCACAAGTCCACCTGCAAAAAATCACATTTTATATCCTATCGATGACTTTGGTATTGTTGCTTATGTTTTAATGGCCTTATATAATCACCTTCTAAAAATTAAATATTCACAAATCTGCGATTATCAGGTACATTTCAACTTAAATTGAGCAAATTCAACCAGTTTTTTGTCACTTAATGTTGTGGATCACAGTAGCGAGACACAACTTCAAGTGACTAAAATTTTAATTTATGAGCTCTGAGCTTCAGGGGTTAACCCTTAAAGTGCTGAATTAATTTTGTATAAACCATGGAGACCAATAGGGTTTTTTTAATTTAAAATCATCATGAATGTCTCAGTTGGCTCTTTCCGATTCATTTGAATACCTATGTCATGGGTCCACGACCATTATAAATATGTTTACTCTTGCAGTGCGGGGATCCACTTTAGACGTCAGAATCTGACGTCTGTAGACGTTAGATTCTGATGAGTAAAGTCGATCCCCGCGCTGTAAGGGTTAAATCGCCAAATTATTTTTGTATAAACCATGGAGACCAATGGTTTTTTTTAAAATTTAAAATCATTATAAATGTCTTAGTCAGCTCTTTCTGATTCATTTAAATACCTATGTGATGGGTCTACGGTCATTAGAAAATTGTTTACTCTTGCAGTGCAGGGATCCACTTTAGTCGTCAGATTCTACAGATGTCAGATTCTAACGACTAAAGGCAATCTCTGCGCTGTAAGCGTTAGAGCGCTGAATATTTGTTTATATAAACTATGTAGACCAAAGCATCCTATTCAATTCAAAATCATCATGAATGTCTTAGTTGGCTTTTTCTGATTCATTTGAATACTTATATTATGGGTCTACGATCCTTATAAATATTTTTACTCTTACAGTGGGGGATCCACTTTAGTCGTCAGAATCTGATGTCTGAAGAAATCAGATTCTGACGACTGAAGTTGATCCCCGTGCTGTAAGGGTTAATTGTCCTACAATTTTATCAGTAAAAGCATGTATTTATTTTTACCCCAGTAGCAGGCAGGCTGTGCAGGTGCTTGTAAGTGTGATAGCTTCATCACACCCTCACTTAAAAGGGACATGCCCAGGTCGAAAATTATCAAAAAATCAAAGATTTTATTTTACCATAATAATATGACCATAATTATGATGTAAACATGTCCATAGACTAGAACTGTCAAAATGTGTTTTTTATTTTTGTGCTGAGCACTCACCAGTTAGGCTAGATATAGAGATGAAATTCCTGTTTCTAATTATTGACAACAATGTCAAAAATAAGAAATACAGGAATTTCGTCTCTATATCCTAACTGGTAAGTGCGCAGCACAAAAATTAAAAAACTTTTGCAGTTCTAGTCTATGGACATGTTTACATCATATGGTCATATTATTAACCTAAAATAAAATCACTGATTTTTTGATGATTTTAGACCTGGGCATGTCCCTTTAAGTGCATGTAGTTCATTTTTTTAGACAAAAAACTTTTTGCTAGCATCCAACAAAAAGTAATTAATCAAAATTAGGGATATTCATATCGAATAAAATATGCTTGAAGCCATACACAAACGGGCCTAGCAGGACAAGAGCTAACCCCTACAGCACATTCAATTTAAATTTTCAATCACTTGAAGTTGTGTGTCGTGGTACTGAAAATTTAAATAATATGTGAAATTTAAGTGCCAACATATATCAGTGTTTCGAAATTGAAGGCATATTTTACTTTTAACATTTGGTTATATAGGTGCTTATGAAAACACAGAATGTCCACTGTAATAGACATCAAATGTAACTTCAGTCGTCAGTGTTCCAGGGGCTACAAGCACTGGACGTCAAGACATCTCACATTAAGTGCACATAAAAATATAAGAAGGGTGTGATTAGAAGTGAAGCACTGGGATATTTTTTACCGTGTTCGCCGTCATCTTCTGCATTAGCCTGACTCATCTGTTGAGGAGGTGGTGCGGCGTCTTCCTCCTCTTGTGTCATCGCTCCGAACCCGTCATCCTCCTCTTCCGAGTCTTCCTGTTTGTCCGTGATCACATTTGGGACGTGGCTACCTCCCCTGTATAAGTAACGCAGGCTCTTTGCTCAACAAATTTACTAAATACTCTTAGAAGTTTTCTGAGTAGTTGGCTGAGAAGATATTATTTGAAGCTTGGGGTACAGGGGATAGAATTGTGATTTTTGTTTCAATTTTTTTTTATCAAACTAACAGAACTATAACTAAATTTGAAAATTGTAAAAAAAATAGACAGGTCACATAAAAATAGACATAAATGAAACAAGAGAACACTAGACAAAAGCTCGACACCATTATTGAGCTTGTCTCAGAACCGGTTATCAGGAATAGATTAATTAGCCATTTTGCTTTTTCTTAGCCATAACTGAACTTGTATGAGAACTGGTTATTAGCTGCATGTCGAAAAAATTTCAGCAGGATACACAAAAAACTTAACAGTTGTCATGCCAACAAGGAAACGTTAAGGTTGACGCCGCAAAACTTGAATTGCGATAGCCCACCAATAGTCAGTTAATCAAAAAATTCAATTTGAAAGATGTTTATTTTGTATCAATGGAACTACATGTATTTTTCATCATACAAATGGGGATAACTGTTTTACAGAGAGACATGTACCAAAAGTGAAGTTAGTGGGAATTTTATGTGACATACAAATTAACACATTATTTTCCACTCACATTTGTTGCTCAAATCACTGATATTGGGAACAAAATGTGTAGCTAAAGATCAGGATTTGCAAAGGATATATCTTAAATTAAACAATTATGAGTGATTTTCACCCACTTGAAGTTGTGGGTCGCGGTAGCGAGACACAACTTCAAGTGGGTGAAAATTTAAATAAATCAAATTTAAATAAATTCACTTAGCAGGATAAGGGTTAACACATTATCTAGCACTCACATGATCACAGGTTCATCAGGTGGTGCATCATTCTTCTTCACCCTTGGGGCTGCCGGTCGGGCACTAGGAGGTCTGGCCATTTTGCGACTGCACAACATAATACACAATGAATGGAGAACAGTTTTGTAAAATATTGATTTTTGAAAAGTCATAATTAAATAAACCTGTCTCACACAAAACATTGTTCCAAGCCCCGACTTTTTCAGTAGCAGTGGTGAGACAGATGATTGTGTGAACAAGAATTTACAACAACAAAAATTGAGAATACTAACAACTGTTTATATTTGGTACCTGGATGATCCAAATCATAGACAAGTTTTAAATATACTACCAGGTAATTGATTAATTACTTAGGTGTGTCTAATACATGCAGTATAAAAATGTTATGGTTCAATACTAAAGATCGTTATAATGCTCTAACTACAAATATACAATATCATAGTGAATCAAAATATGCTGTAGTTCAAGGTACAGTGTTACAATCTCTTGAGAAGAATACAAAAGTGATCATAATCTTGCACGTACGAAGCCTGAACTTGAGGCGGTACTGTATCATCCGCATTTGTCATCTCCTGTTTAGCTTTTGATGGACGTTTCTCTGTACTTTCATCATCGTCTGGAAAAGATAACATCATCAGCATGATACATTGACACTACTACTTCACTTGTTGTCAACATACAGATATTCAAAACTCAAATCGAATCAATTATTATTAAACATTAAGCAAATACTGGATTATGCATTAATAAATGAATAATTGATCTCCTCAAATAAATTTAATAGTTTTTTAGGCATGCTATGTCAATTTTACGATAAGTTTGTATACAAAAATAAATGAGTGCTCCACTGTATCTAATAGATTTCTTTTAATAACCAGACACTGAAAATACTCATATATTTTGAACTTGACATGTACAAATTAATTACAAACATTATTTAATCCTAGTGCTGCTGCATTGTTACATAGCATTTTTCATTTACTTGAAGATGAAATTGTTAATGCAATTTTCAACTTCAGATCACGAAAAATACCAAAATTTCTAAATAATATACATCTCCTAAATTGAATTAGATTCTCAACTGAGCAACCATCAAAAACTATTATATCAATTTGATTGGCATATTATTTCGGATTCAAAATGTATATACCGGTATATATATACATACAGATTTAGCATGGTTCTAAATCTGCTGAAACCATATAATTTTATATATCATCACTTTGGTATAAGAGGGTCATATCTGCTACTTTTATAAAGTGGCAGATATGACTCAATAATAGCAAACTAACTAAAATATCAATAGAATATATCCTGGCAGATCATTTACGAAAATTGAAATCTTTTTCATCATTAGTCAACAATTACAGTACAAAAGAATAAAAAAATAGGATTATATGTAACAACATTCTCAATTATACATTGACATATTAATTCCAATTAAATATGCATCATCGAAAGCCAAGGATATGTACACACAGAGGCTCTAAACAGACTCCAATATTACTCTACAATATACACAAAATGAAACACAACAAATATGAGCAAAGACCTTGAAAATAGTTAGGTGTACATTTATTTTCATAAAATTATGTTTTATTTTGATTGAACCTTTTACTTTTAAAATGCATTTTACAAAATCTTGTTCTTTCAAAGTAAAATGCTATTTTCAATAAACAATTACATTTTTTGATGTGTAACATAATTTCAAACATAACACAAAAGAAAACAATAATTAAAAAGAAAATAGCTCTCCCAGAAACTAAATGTTTTTTCTCTACAACTTTAAGTCGGAATTGTTTCATTTAAAGCCAAAAAAGGACAAAAGCAAGATTTAAAACAAACAAAATTTACAGGAATGAAAAATACACAAACAAATCCTAATTTAGAACATTTAAATTCACCTTTGATTTACATATTAGGCATTCAATAACTACACTAATAAATTGCTGTCTGTTTATTCATCAATTAATAATTGAATAATTTAAAGCATTGATTTCTTTGCTTGATTCTCGACCATATATACATTAAGTGAACATGGGATTTATTGACCATTCAAATCCACTTTGACACGTCAGTCATCTTCTTCATTGATTTTGATAGTGGTGTTTATTTCCAATTACATATAGCATCAACACATGCATCTGAACAATTAGGTCCCTAGATATTTGTGTATGTGCGCTGAAGAAAATTGTTTGCAAAAGTGGAATTCCAGCTCAGTACTCTTAAGAGATAGCCATGCTAACAATCAAGGTAATCTGGCTTTAACTTAACCCTTTACCCTCTAAGTTATCTTATCAACCCTTAGAGCTACCGCGACACACAACCTCAAGTGACTGAAAATTTGTGTTATTTGTGAAATTTAAGTTCCAATATATATCAGTGCTTCAAGATTGAAGGCTTATTTCACTGTGAACAGCTCGTTATCAGGGGTTATACATGTGGTAATAAAAACAGAATGTCTAATGCAGTCAACATCAGTGTTCCAAGCGTTAAAATTCCCACCCACTTGAAGTAGTGTCTCGCTACTTCGCCCCAGTGAATGATTTAATCAGCTATTAAGACAAATTAAAATCGATTATAGTCATGCAAAGGGCTTAAAATTTGTGAAATATCCAAGTGCAATATAATACATGAAATACCAGCCCATCACATCTCAATTGTGTTGCCTTATATCACTAAAGTCATTTTGAATCCTTTTTAGCAGCCTGCTAGCCGTTTATATTGCAGTTATTGAAAACGAAATGTGTGCTTAAATATCAAGATTTGTTAATGTTTGGTCTTAAATTAAACAAATACAAGTAATTTTCATCCACTTGAAGTTGAGGATCACGGTACCGAGACACAAATTCAAGTGGGTGGAAATTTAGTTATTTACTTTAGTACTTTAAGGGTTAACCCTTAGAGTGCTATTCGCATCTATAGACCTGCTTTTTGCCTTTTTATTTAATCCTAAAAAAAAACAGAATTTGAAGGAGAAAAGGGCATTAAAATTGTTAGATTGTTAATATTATCTTTTATCCAGTGAATTTTAGGCAATGTGGTAATAGATACGGGACAACAGTGTTTACGGGGTTAAAACATGATAAGCAGTTTATAGGTTAATTCTGATTAGGACAACAAGCCACATTTTTGTAAACTGAAAGACATTTGGTGAAGGGTCGAACAAGCTAAACTTTGCTGTAGCAAACAGAAATGAAACTACAGTTAGAAAAAACACAATTGGAAGTACATGTGATCAACACAAGTGAAGGAGAAATGTCGGCTTCAATGGTGCAAAACCTTCAGGAATAAATTGTTAAAACAGACGTAAGCCATAAAAGAACAGAATGACTATCTTCCTAAAACAAAGAAATCAGGATACAACCAACAAAAGCAGTCGTTGCACATATCTATGGGAGAACAACACAGAGCTCAACATTGTCACTGGGCCTGACGATGTTCTTAAAACTGGTTGGGCTAGTAACTGGTAATTGTGAATGGGTCATTGCTATTTATCTGAGATTTGTTTGACTATGGGTGTACATCCCATTACAAGTACAGTTGTAATACATAAATTAAGTTACTGAAAAATTACAGGCCAGTATAATGGATTCAGGGCCAGTAGTGTTTAACCCTTGTGCTGCTGAATTGTTTGCGACTATTTTTCATTCATTTGAAGCTGGAATTGCTGACACAATTTCCAGCTTCAAATGAATGAAAAATAAAAATTATTTATGGAAAATAGGTCTACGTCTCCAAATGAGAATTTTTGGTTCAACTGAACATCTACCAAAAACTACTTTATCAATTTCGGCGGCATTTTATTTGGTTTGAAACTAGCTTCAACCCGTGTATATATGGTTACAGCAGCAGCTGGGTTAACATCCAGCAGCCCTGTAGGCCAGTATCTCAAACACCTGAATGTCAAGCCCTACAACAATTGAGATGACCAACCAATGTATAGCATCAAATCCACATACAATGTGCACAGCATTCACGATGTCAGATCAAACAGCAACATTTTCTTAAAAACTAAGCACAGGAAAAAAGACCAGACAGTTTTTAATTTGAGAGTGACATTGTATTTGTTATTGCATGGGAGTTGGTTAGCCTACATGCAATGAAGAACAAAAGTATATTTTTAATTCATGACTAGTGATTTAATTTTTTTTATAACACTTCAAAACATATTGGGCATTAAAAAAAATTGTGTTTGATCAACACTGTTATAAATTATAAAATGTTGACACAAGTAATTTGATGATCAAAGTCGTGGGACCTAAGAAATTTCAATTATCATCTCATAATATACTACTTATTCAGTTATAGAACAAGAAATATGACTTGCATCAGCATTAGGAATATTGACTAAAAAGATGGCAACATAAGGAGAAGAAACCTTCTTTGAAACAAGCAGGGTACTATTAGGTACACAGTGGAAATAGGGCAATACAAACAGGTAATATCTTGCTTTATATTAGTACAAACAAATAACAGATTTAATGAACCATGATTAATAAGCTAATGAAAAGAGCGGTTTTGGTTATTTTACATTAGGGGGTGAACCATATTCAAATAAAAATATGCACTGCAAAATCACGCAGGGTTCGTACAAAAAATACTGACATCAAACAGAATTTAAATTAATATTGTGGGCTGAATTTCAACAGCGTGTGTACAGAAATTAAATCTATTTCTCAAGCCCGCCGCTAGGCCCAGACTTAAATCTCAGTAGAGCAGCGAGGCTAAAACACACTTATTATTTCCCATTAGGCCGTATATAAATAATGATGTCAGAGTACGAAACCTGTTTACAACAGAAAGCAAAGTAAAGTGCGTACCGGGGTCATGACGCCTGCGAGAACCCTTAGCAGAAGTGGGACGTGGTATGCGTTGTGCCTCCTGCCAAAATTATACCAACTGAATATACCCAGCACATTTAAACTTATTTCTTCAGGCATATGCTAATGACTGCCACAAGCTGACATCATCTTGTAATTGACACGCTATCCAACATAGCTGCAGAGCTCACGCTGTAGAAAGTCGAGCTTTCTACAGATAAATGATGGTTAAAATGTTAGTGTTAGAAATGTGTCCTGGTCAGTGCGAGATAATTTTAAATACGAGATTCTGCAGGATGCCCACAGGCAGTTTTAGTTCTAAGCGTAAAGTCTGAAAAATTATTTTCTAAAAAAGATTAATTAGTTGTTGTACTAAAAGTTGCATTATGAAACAGAACTACAAGAATGCTTAGAAAATAAGGCAATAAAGCACTTCAATTTGGAGAAATAAGACGATCAGAAAAAGTGAGAAAATCTATGTCGCAGTCACATGTACCGGTATATAAGATTTGTCTGCCCAACTATGAATTTAACCCCTATTCAATACATATGGTAAAGACACCTCGGTAAGGATCACCTAAAAGCGTCTTGTAAAAGACTGTGCCATTATTAAACTTTAAACCGCCGGTACGGATTATCAGGTATATTCGTTTTTTACATTTTTTATCAAAATATTGCTTATCAGCCTTTGAACATGTTGAAAATAAAAGGTGACATCAATCAGCAAGAATTTAAAAATAGTAGACTCTATTTTGTCAAATCTGAATAATTTTCACTCACTTATGTGAAAATACCAATCGAATAATATGGCGGTGAAAGGGTAAAACCTTAAAGTGCTAATCACATCTATAGCTGTTTTAGCCTTACTATATTTGAACCTCCCAAATGGAACTATTTGACTAATTGAGCATCAACCATAAGCTATATTGTCCAATTCGCGTGACATATTTGGTTTAAAATCTACTTGAAACCATATATATACAGGCCCAGCAGGACAAACGTTGAAATTAATGATCCTATTTTAGTAAAAATAGCAAGAAAAGGCGTCATAAAAACCGCAAAAAAAATCATAATTCTTAAGTGCTATATAATATAGTTGAAATTTACACCCACTTGCACTTGTGTCTTGCTAACAAGACCCAAAACTTCCTTGGGGGTGAAATTTTGCTCTTACATATCAATTATTATTAATAAAGATGTAATAAATAAAAAGAAAAAAGGTTACTCAGTAGTAAATTTGTCATCAATGGTAGTACTGTGACTGACAACATTACCATTGCTAAACATTTAAAAAAATATTTTGTAAACGTAGCTTCCGAACTTGCCTCGAAAATTACGAAGAGTAAGACGGATCCAACTAAAACTATAAAAAAAAATCCCGTTTCAATATTTTTGGAAAGTGTTTGCAAGGAAGAAGTCTCCAAAATAATTATGTATTTAAAAAATTCTAGTCCTGGATGGGATAATATTCAGTCAAATGTCATAAAAGATACTTCTGATTTGCTTTTATTACTACTCCTTTTTGTCACTTAGCATATGATGTATTGATACAGGTACTTATATTTTGTTGTTTGTTTTTCTGTGACAATAAACTTTTGTGTTTTAAAATGGCTGCATGAAGCAGGTCTTTTTAAGTTGCCAATCACATTAGCACACCATAGCACACCTAATTGCAAATTATGGTGTCTGTGGTATATGACGTCCTATATAATTGTGGTATATATCTTTTAGCATGGTGGGTCACATACTTGCATATTGTGATAGATTGTTCAAAGTTGAACCACTGAACGCAAATATTTTTCTTACACTGGAAGCTGGGAATTGTATTAGTAATTGCTGCTTTAAATAAAAAAATACTTCACATACAAAATTTGTCTTCAATATTATTTTTTTACCAAAAAAGTTTAAATACTAATACTGCCTACGTTTAACACCTTCTGACCTCCTATTTTGACGTCTGAGTTGATCACCGCACTGAAAGAGTAAAAATATCTATAGTGTCTGTAGACCCATAACATAGGTATACAAATAAAGTGGGAAGACTAACTCAGACAGTTAAGATGATTTCAAATCGAACCAGAGTGTCAACGACACAGAAGCTCATCCTTAATATTTAGGGCAAGATGATTACGAAATAAAATTTCTGAAATCCGTGAGGCAGTTCTATGAACATGCACGAGCTCTTTCAAATAAATAAAACAGAAGTAAAAGCGGATAAGAATTGAGGGAGGAGAAGCCTTTCTTATGAATTGTGGACAGAGTGCCCTAAGTAGTTGTTAACTAGGTCATAAGTTAATTAATAATTAAAATTTCTCAAGTCCGTGAGGAAGTTGATGCACAGGCACAAGCTCTTTCAAACAAACCAAACATAATTGAAATTGGATAAGAATTGAGGGAGGAGAAGCATTTCTTGTGAATTATGGTAAGAGTGCCCTAATTAGGTCCTAATTAAGTCACAAGTTAATTTAGTAATCAAAATGTCTGAAATCTGTGAGGAAATATAATCCACAGGCACAGGCACAAATTAGGTCTTAATTGGGTTATAAGGTATTTTTCTCAAATCCATAAGAAAGTTTAATGCACAGGCACAAGCTTTTTCAAACAAACCAAACAGAATTGAAATTGGATAAGAATTAAGGGAGGAGAAGCATTTCTTGTGAATGGTGGACAGAGTGACCTAATTAGGTCATAAGTTAACTAATTATTAAAATTTATCAAATCCGTGAGGAAGTTTAATGCACAGGCACAAGCTCTTTCAAACAAACCAAACAGAATTGAAATCGGATAAGAATTGAGGAAGGAGAAGCATTTCTTGTGAATGGTGGACAGAGTGATCTAATTAGGTCTTTATTAGGTCATAAATTAACTACATGTAATAATTAAAATTACTCAAATCTGTGAGGAAGTTATATGCACAGGCACAAGTTCTTTCAAACAAACCAAACAGAATTGAAATCGGGAAAGAATTGAGGGAGGAGAAGCATTTCTTGTGAATTGTGGACAGACGACAGAGACAGACAACAGACGACACACAATGGCATAAGCTCATCTTAGGCCTAAAGGCCGGATGAGCTAAAAAATAATGTCCATGGTTTATACAATATAATGTCCATGGTTTATACAAAAATATTTCAGCGTTGTAAGGGTGACGACGTCAATTACAAACACTTTTGTAAGGCATCAAAAAGTCATGTCACCTTTGTGCACTACTTGGCATATATAAAAATTGAAATAAAAATAGAAGTGACACAAATTGAGAGCAGAAATGATAGATTTACAACAGTAATCTACTGAGAAAAAAATAGCCCTGCATATTTTGTTCTCTCAGATATGAAAGGGTGTTTCTGCACTTTGTGAAGTGGCAGATACACCCTTTCATATCCAAGGTGGAAGCGACAATCGGCACAAAAGGATCTACATTGTACAAGACAGTGTTAAATTTTTTTAGAAGCACAAACTATATCTAGTGCCTAGTAATCACTATGTGCCAAAAAGTTCATTCTCCATAACTTTGATCCTACTTACTAGATGGCTCTTTCTATGAAATGAAGTACAAAAAAGCAATAAATTAGTACAGCTACCAGAAATATGGTTTACAAAAAAATATTATTGAATGGAAAAAGCTTTTAATGGCCAATACAAAGTTAGCTTTTATATTCTGCAATGTTTTCTTAGCTGCTATAACGTAAAGATTGTAGCAGTTTAAAATGCATTTTCCACTGGCAAAATTTATCACCCTTTCACATCATTTTTAGAGAACTAAACATTGAAAGATATAAAATTTGCTATTTATCTTTACATTATGTAAAGGTCAAAACTGAAATGCATCAGAGCATTAGACAGTAAATCATTTAAATGAGTTGAGGTGGGAGTGGGTGATACTATTTTGAATATTATGAGGGAGAAGAGCTGTGGTAGGTTCCATGGACAAATAAATATAATTTGCAGCTCCAATAGTTTGCATACAAATCTAAAGCCAGTGCTAAATACAGTGCTCGATTTTGGGGAGAGCCCGGGTGCCCAAGGCTCCCAAATTTACGGCAGGGCTCTATTAATTGCATGACTGTGCCCTTGTGGATCGCTGGATTTTGCCAAAATGCTTCTATTTAACACAGGTCAATTTATTTCGGGCGCTCAAATGAAATGATGGGCTCTGTAGATTTCCTTGGTGGGTGCCCTGCTGGCTCTCACCTCAAATCTTCCAAAATCGAGCACCGAGATAGACTAGAACCTGCTGTGAGCAGCCACCCTTGACATACGGGATAAGTGGCTTTTCTTTGACAGACGGCTGCCCCCTGGAGTTTCATTTTTATACAAAATGTCAAATGGGCTCCCATGGAAAGTTAACCCTTACAGCGCAGGGACCGCACTGTAAGAATCAACATATTTATATTGGTCCTAGACCCATAACAAAGGTATTCAAATGAATAGGAAAGAGCTGACTAAGACATTTAAGATGATTTCAAGGTGAAAAAACCCCTTTGGTTGCGATGTTTTTTTACAAATTAATTCAGCGCTTTAAGGGTTAACCCTTGTTCTGCTGAATTGTTTGTATTGATTTTTTTATTGATTTGCGATTCAAATGATGAAAACTATTTCTATTTCTTAAAAATATACAAATACACAGCTTCTCGAATTATTTGACGAACTGAGCCTCTACATATTATCCATTTCAGTGATATATTATTTGGGTTGAAGCTGCTTGAAACCGGGTCTAGCAGGATTAGGGTTAACTGCCTATAAGAGTGCCTGCTCACAGCAGGTTCTATGTCTACTTTGTTCAGATGTTAACCTTGGACAATGAAATATAGGAAGAAATGTTTCTGGGCTGAAAAATATCAAAAATGACCATGTGCACTCACTAGGGGCTACAAAGAATTAGAGATCATAGATATTTTGGTTGCAGTATGCGTAATGCACAAAACAAATGATGATCATAATGGAGTAAGAAGTCAGGACTAGGGGATGAGGAAATTTATTACATTCCACTTTTAATAGAATAGCCCTAACACTTTTCTAGAGATTCTGTTCCCAACCGAGACGTTCATCACCTGTCATGCTGCCAAACGAGCACAAGGCATTGAGCAAATGCTGGGCTAATGTTGGGACAGCAAAACAACCTTGGTTCAATGCCAACACTCAACATGTAACTCACTATTAAATATTTTAAGTGATGATAATCGTTCTCTAAGTTAACATTTGAAAAATAATAAAATTTGTGACACACCTTATGAAAACCAGCCCTAAATGTATGTCGTAAGATATAAGTAAACAAGAAGCCAGACGGACACGTGAGACAACTCCATAAACCCTGACACCAAATTCATTGGGCAGTGGATAGAAAATGAGTTCATAATTAGTTAACAGATAGTAACTATCCGAATGAAGTGGAAAAAGCTAACTAAGACATTTATGATGATTTCAAATTGAAAAAAAATTGTTTGTCTCCATGGTTTATACAAAAAAATAATTTATCAGCGCGTTAATTTTTGCCTCTTATTTACGTCCACATGCACTAATAATAGAAAGTGTTCAGTATATTCTCTGTTTTGACACATTTTCTGATGACATTTAATATGACTTTACATCACACACAACAGAAATAGCAATTTTAGGAATAAAGCAGAAGAGATTTAACGCATAAGCGTCGAGACTATGCCTCCACTGCGAGCAGCATCTCAGCCTACCACCTAAATGCGTAAACTTGACCAAGAGTTTCATAACATGCACCACTTTTATGGGATAAGAAGAATGATGTAAATAACTGCAGGTGTGGAGATATCATGATGACAATTTTTCATTTATTGGCTTCAACGTTGATAAATTAGGTCAAGGTCAGTTATCTGTGAACATGACCTTGAGTGTAATCACATGGATCACTATGGAAGTAATACACATTGTAGGCTGTGTGGAGATATCATGATGACAAACCCTTTCTTCATTAGCTTCTAAGACCTTGAAAAATAGGTCAAGGTCAGCCATCTTCAAACTTGACCTAGACTTACATAAGATCTATCACTGGTATTAATATGGAACTGTTAGCTTCAGTTGTTATTGAATTATTGTGATAAAAAGAACGAAGGACCGGACCAACAAACAAACAAACTGATGGACAAACCGAAAACATAATGTCTTTGCTCGCTCCGCGGCAGAGGCATAAAAATAATAAAAGATATATTCAACTTAATATATTTAAAGATATATTTAACTAGAACTTTTTTAATTAAATTAAGCAATTAAATCATTTGAATCAACATGACGTACCTCTTGTGCGTCGTGGCCATTCACAGCTGGTTCTTCTTCTTTATCTTTATCTCGCCTCTTTAGTAGCAAAAAAAAGAGAGAACAAATAGAGCAGTTGTTCATGCAGAACTCTGGGAAAATCTCATTTCTTAACAACCTGTGTTTTTATGTAATCCGAATCATTCCCAAAACACAACTAAAATGGTACGTATAAGCACGGGCACCTGATTCATTATTTGAAATTGTCATTCAACCAATCAATCAAAAAACTTTTTCCAGGATCATTAATTAGATACAGCTTTGATCAGTACTGTATTTGCTGGATTATAAGTCGCACTGGAGTATAAGTCGCACCAGGCTCAAGATTAGTCTCAAAACATAGATAGGTCGCACCGGCGGATACGACGCACCAAGCTCAAGCTGTGTCTGACTATATTGAAGTAGTGTCAGTGTCGTAACATGACGTTTTTAGTATGCAAAGAAGAGTGAATCATTGCATATTTAGTAGGCTGGTAGAGCGATATTAAAAGTATATAAAAAAAGGGTATTGAATCGTTGAACATTATAATAAGTAATTTATTCGAAAATTATGCCCAGCCATGTATCTAAAACCGACGCCATATTCCTTTCTCTATCTACTTCCGGAATGAACTAACATTCACCAGGTGGCGATAGCGGTAAAATAAGATAGCAACTGATATATAAATGAAACATTTAATAGCAAACAATAACATTTTAGTGAATGGAAGTTATAGCACTGACGAATTATCACATTATCAGATTATCACAAAATGTCTATATATAAAAATATATGTATACAAAATGGCACAATTATCACAAAATATGACGAGGTAATTAAAGTCTATCATCTTCATCTTCATCTTCAGTGTCAGAATTGAAGAGAGCTGCCAGCTCGGGAGTGAGGAACAATTGCTGGCTATCATCAGTGAGGGTGTCCATATCTGTTTCATCTTCTGGTAGCGCTGGCACGATCTCGGCTTTTCTGAATCCATTGATGATGCTGGTTGGTGGCACACGCTGCCAAGCAGTCACCACCCACTTACAGACATCAGCGTAGGTCGCCCGCCGCATTCTGCCAGTCTTGGTGAACTAGTGCTCACCAGCCATCATCCACTCTTCCCACAGCTCTCTCAATACCAGCTTAAAACCTCTGTTCACGCTGATATCAAGAGGCTGCAGAAGTTTTGTCAATCCACCTGGAATGACAACTGGTAGGCTGTTGTTGGCTCTGGTGGCTTCCTTTGAGGTGTCTGTGATGTGAGCCCTCATAGAGTCCATGACCAGAATGGATTTCCTAGTTTTGAAGAATCCGTCAGGGCGACGGAGATAGCAGGCATCGATCTAGTGGAGCATCTGTGCCTGGTCCATCCAGCCTTTCTTGTTGTTGCTGACAACAATTCCGGGGTGCATTTTCTCTTTGATGGCCGTCTTACTTTTGAAGATCACCATAGGGGGTAGCTTGTCACCAGAAGCGCAGCAAGCAAGCACAGCTGTAAAGCTGGCTTTCTCATGGCCTGTGGTCTGGATCGTCACTGCTTTGCTGCCTGTCTGCTCGACCGTCTTGCTCATGGGGATGTCAAAAGTGAGTGGGACTTCGTCCATGTTGATGATGTGGGTATCAGGAACACTGTGGGTATCCACGGACTGGCACATATAGTCTCTTAAGCTGACAAGCTTCTCCTGAGCATCAGCTGGTAGCTTCTGGTACATTGTAGTGCGGGCACGTATGGAGAGATGCTTTCTAAGCAGAAAAAGGGCACACCAGGATGGACCACCACTGAATCAGTCGATATTCAACTCTTTAGCTGTGCTCATAGAGTCGGATCTGCGTGGTACTCACACCACGACAAGCTGCCCTCTGTGTGAGGATCCAGTCCTCCAATACATCCTCGAGCTGAGCCCAGTGGGGCTACACTGCACGCCAGCATGGGCACAGCCGCCCCACACTGCTTGATCGTGTATATTTTCACGCAGACTGTGTGGCCTGGTTTAGCCTGACATGACACACTTTTCATCCAGACCGCACGTCTTTACGTTTTGTAGGCCTTTCATCAGATAATGGAAGTGGATGGATGGCTTGAGCGAAGGAATTATGGTTAAATTATGCGAAATTGTCAAAATTAGCGAATTACATGATCATAAAAAGATTGCGATTTTGTAGGTGTTGCCAGTATCGTGTCCATGGAACTCCTCGCAGTTTGACAGCCGACTGTGACAGCAGCTGTAGGTCTATGAATATTACTGGTAGTGGTATGAGCTAGTATAAGTCCCTGAGCAGGCAAGGCACGGCACGGCAGTGAAGGGTCACACTCACAGTCACAGGTTGACTGGACCGACTGACAACGTCGCTGACAGTAACATCAGGTACTACTGACTGGACGCTGGATCAGGAAGAATGGATCTGTTTTTTGCTCACAAATGACTTTAAAAATAATTGTGAGCTCTTTTTTATTTCTGTGATTTCATTTTCTATTTCTAATGGTTTGATGCGTTCATGTGGCATCCTGGACGCCGCCATTTTACCACAGTATGTTTACAAACCCCACTCTTCACTACGCGTTTCCTGATTGGCTATGGCATATTAGGTCAAGCTGGGGTTATATAAATGGGTCATTAGGGGGTGAGGGCTAGTCGGCAGGGTTTGAATCACGAGCTGGCAGTGTGTAGACTGAGTCAAGCAAGCACTGCATGGGAGTGTAAGCGGGGCTTGCAGACACGATCTGCTTTCTTAGACTTTTTCATGTCATTTAGCTTGGGCTTTTGCTTTCGCCAATCTCCAGGCAACTTCTCACTAATGCCAAATTTTCTGCCAGCAGCTCTGTTGCCATGCTCCTCGGCATAAGCAATCACTTCGAGCTTGAAGCTGGCCTTATAGCTGCGACGCACAGTAGGTGACATAATCTCTTTTTGTATTGTCTCGCTCTAGATAATCACAGTGAACTAATGACCTCTCACAGTTTGGCTTGTCCTTATATCCCTACTAATCGAGCCAATTCATGCCTCACGTGACCAGTAATTATGTCCCGCCTAAATATTTAGGCCAATAGCATACCACCCCCTGTTAATCCTGTTACGCATTACTGCACATGCTGATCAGGCAGCGTGAATGAAAGATCGATTGCTAGTGCATTAAGCTAAATGGCAGTTAACTGAAACGTCAATTACGGCAGACATGTGTATGGTAATTAGAAACAATATAATTTGATCGATGTCTATTAAAGTTCTGCCGTACCCTGCCAGATTGAAAAATATTAAAATATAATATCTAGAAAAATTATACAGATCGTTTTATTTATTGTAATTATTATTTTATTAGATTAAAAGACAAAATCTGATATTTTCTAGATAATAGGGCTACGACTCATGTAGAGAGTATAATTTGTGCCTCAAAATATATTTCAATAATACAATGGCTAGATGCATATTATGAGTTATGTATTGCAATATATATATATATATATATAAATATTTCCTAACAAATCAACAATTTTATAATCAAGCAAAAGTTTGTTTACCATTCTATGCCATCGTACATGTTGTACGCTGGTCTAGCGAATGCTCCCGCTATTGACGGCATCGATGTCATTATTACAAAATGGCCGAACAACAAACTGTCAACAATTTACAACGACCCTTGACTAAACCGTTCTATTTAATCCAATAAATCGTAAATTAAATACACAGTTTTTCAAAATTATGATAAATAATAAATAGTAAAATAAATAATATTCTTGAATGGTGTTATTACTGAAATATAATGGCCTCAACATGCTCAAACAATATCACGTTCCCGGTCCATGTTATGTGACTGACTCTCAGCAGCAAAGTTTAGACCACTCACTATTTTTTTTATTCAGAGGTTCCTCACTCAATTTCAAAAACCTTAGATATGTCGCACCGGAGGATAAGTCGCACTAGCCTTCAAAAGTGGTTTTAAAAAAAAAAGTCCCGTCTTATAGGCCGGAAAATACGATATATAACAAGGCCAGCAACCTCACCCCACCTGAGGAAAAGCTTAACAATAACATACCAGATGTTGCCAGAGGTTGTTGGTGTGGCCATCAGCGTCAACGGTCCTGCGCAAACTGCTGATGGCAGAACGGCAGAGGTTTTGAATTTTCAGGCAATCGAATAGAAATAATAGTGGACCTGTGTTTAAAACGTAAAGCACTAAGTCAAAGAATTTTAATTTTCACCCACTTGAAGTTGTATCTCGCTATCGCGACACATAACTACACGTGGGTAAAAACTAGAAGGGTCTAGTTTTATGCGAACAAAAAACTGGAGATGTCTCCTCTCCAACAGCATAACCATAAAGGTTGATAGCTAATTAATGTAGTAACAATTGCTTTTGTAATTAATGTTATTAAATGGCTCCTGTGGACAGTAGAGACTATGTATTAAGCGGAATTTATTCCGTTTTGGTGCAAAACCATTGTCAACACTCCCAGCAAACATGACGTTGACCCAATGCTGGTCCAATGTTGGCCCACTATCTGCTACGCTGGCCCAGCATCAAACCAGCACTGGTTCAACACCTCGTGTTTGCAGGGCTGCGTTCAACCCAGTAAACACAAAACATTTGTACATAGTTTGATCAACGTCGAAGACGTTGTGCCAACATTGTACAAATGTTATACAAATGTTTTATGTTTGCTGGGAATAGCACACGATACATTAAACCAATGCTTGGTTAATGTTGGTTCGACTTCACAGAATGTGGGCCAACATTAACCCAGCATTGGGTTAATCTATCGTGTTTGCTGGGTGGTCCCGGCATTGCTTGCAGCTTATTGCTGGCCGTGGTTACAAGCCGACACCGACCCAATGTCCGTTAAATGTTGGGCCAGCATCCATTCTGTCCTAGTCAGTACTTCATTTTGCAGTACCTGCATGCTGGCGGTACAGTACGGTCACGAAGCTTTGAACCAACGGAAAGCCAATACTGGGCTCATGTTGGCACAGCATCGTAGACGAGGGGCCAACATTAGCACAGCATTGGGTCAATGTCTCATGTTTGACCGCCTGCACAAGCTGAGCGGACGAACTGAGCGGACAAAGGTAAAGCAACATGTCCCCACCTCTCTGTGAGAGGGGAGACATATTTACTCATATTTGTTCAATTTAGAGCAAATATTTCAAAATTTTGGAGTTTAACCTTTTGAAGCCTGAATTTACCATTGTCATCTTCATCCACTACAAGCCGCAAATTGCTGTCTCAATTCTCGACTTGTAGTGGATGAAGATGACTTGAAGTTTGTGAAAAATTTAAGAAAATTGCCCATGTATTGGTAAAACAGTTTCATGGTAATTTTCCTCCTAAACCCCCTTAGATTCAGGAAAATCAAGTGTGTTTTCAGGAATGTAAAGTGATGCTTCGATGCATCTTGAGGGTTTAAAGGGTTAAACACTCAATTCGTTTCCAATTATCATGATTTTATCGGCCGATAAAGTGGATTTAAAAACGACTAGTCGAGCTCAGAGGTGTAAGGGTTAAAATATGATACATCTCATTACTTTGATGTCAAATGCGACAGGAAATGTCAGTATCCGCACTGGATGTAAAAAAAACCCCATAAACATCGTTATTTCTAATACCAGGTGCTAGAATTTAGAGAGCTACACCGCCATGCAAAGCGTAAAGGCAGTAACTGCTTACTTAAAAACTGAAAGTTACTGTATTTTGTCTTCAGAGAGCAGAGCATACAGATACTAACCCGCCTTCTGTCACGGTCTGCAGAATCTCTGTCGTCTTTGCGCCTGTCTCTGCTCTTCCCTCGATCCTTCTTGTCTCGACTTCTTTCACGTTCATTTTCCTTCTCCTGGTCTTGGCTCTTGTCTTTGCCATCACGGCTACGGTCACGGCTTTTCTTGTCACCTCTTGAATCTTTACTGCGCTCTTTCTCTTTAGAACTGTCCTTATCCTGCAACCAAAATGGTATTGAAAAAAAATTCAAGTTACACTTCCCCCCCAAAAAAAGAGGTATCTTAGATTTCAATGTTAGGGAAATTAAAACAGAAAAAGCAGAAAAGGGGAAAAATTATTTTTGAGCCGTGAAGTTGTTAACTGTGTTTGCAATGGGAAATGAAGCCAGGTGTTTTGGGGCTAGTTGCTAATGCGTCATTAACCCTCTTATTTTCATCCACCTCAAAATGTGACTTTGAGGTAAATAAATATGTCAATTATTACAATATTTAAAACAAAAATAAAGTGGAATTGTCCATATATCAGTTTACTCTAAATGCTACTGCTAGAATTCTTGGTATTTCACTAAAAACAGACACTCACTCTTCTTCGACGGTCAGAACTCTTTTCTCTTGATTTTTTGTCTCCACTTGCAGGTTTTTCAGTTTTAAGCACCCTACGGACATAATCATCATTGTCCACCTGCAAATAAACACATAACGAAAGATGGTTATCTGATTATGACAGCATAAATTTAAACACAACTTATATATCAGGGAATAATATGTGTGGTGTAGCGGGACAGTTTTCTGAACAATTGGTGTCAAATGCTAAGCTACAAAATAATATGTTGGTTGTTTTATAGTATAACAATCATATTTTGAGACAATAACAGTCTGTATATAATAGATTTGCAGTAAAATTCCAAACACAGAGTCAGAGAGATTGTAAAATGATCAACTAATAGCTTTTAGGCTTCATGGACCGGTATGTGAGGCTTTATGTTCATTTTAGGAATGTGGAGCCTGTTAACCCTTGTCCTGCTTTATTGATGCACATTATTCTGTGACTTACAAATATATTTTTTCGATTTTGGTGTTTCAGGTGCTGAATAATTACCTTTTTGTTGATAGCCTCTGCAAGGGCTTGAAGAAACTCATTAGTTTTCTCCGGTTCGTGGCCTGCCACTATTTTTGAAGGCTTGACAGTTAGTGTGCGTGCCGTCACAAGACCTGAAAAACATCTCGCTCACAATACCATGTGTCAATGTGACATACAAAGCAATATCACTGCCGGCTTTATGCCTTATTTGAATACCTATGTTATGGGTCTACGGCCACTAGAAATATTTTTGCTATTACAGTGCGGGGGTCAACTTTAGTTGTCAGATTCTGACGACTAAAGTCGATCCCCGTGCTGTAAGGGTTAACACTGACTAAGCCAGACAAGTGGTTTTGCATATGTCAGGATTACAAGGTATTGATGCCGCGGGCCAAACGGTGGCGGACAGAACCATACAAAAAGTCTCCCCCTACAACGGGGAAGACTTAATCAATGTTGGAATTATTTGCTACCACACTGAAGAACAGAAATTGTGTACTTACAAACCATATCAATAGCTTTTTGAAGGAATTCGACTTTGGCTTCTTTTTCCTGTAAATATAACTCTTTACATTAGATCATAGATCACAAAATTGAGAAAAAAATTATCAATGAAATAATTATATCTCTACATTGATTATCTGGGTTATCAAATCTCAAAATACAGGGTCATATTATGTAGTGCACATGGTTATCTACATGGTTTTCCACATCAATGACTGAATGAGTTTATTTCGAATATTCAGAAAAATTTATAAAAAACAAGACTACATAAGTTCAGGAGCTCCCGCCCAGAATTAGAATTTGATTTAAGCAATTTTGTGTAGGGTTATTAATGTAGTCCTAGGCTAGGTCAAAAATCAAGACGCAAGACAACTAGGTCTAAGAAGCTCAGTCTAAGAGTAAGATAAGAACTAGACAGTCTGTCAGAGATTGCAAACCTCCATTGAAATTAATGATCCTAATCAGTATCCCAGTAATGGTCTACCTATCTGGCACGGTTTACCCGATATCAGGCCAATCGAGGTAACTAATAGCTGATTTACAGTCACTTTGAATTCGATATAAACTAGTTAAAAAATTTAAGGGTGCATCCTCTCCTGAAACCTCAAATTTTGTTTTATAGTAATGGACTAGCATCTAACACAGTTTGCAAAATATTGGGCATGTGAAAGTAGATAATGGCCGATAGGGGGCCATTTTGAATTTGATAGAGGCAGAATTTTTTAAGATGCATCCTCAGCTGAGATCTCACATTTCATTCTATAGTTATCGTCTAGCCATCTAGCACGGTTTACCAAATATTGGCCATGTGAAAGTGAATAATGGCCAATAGGCGGCCATTTTAAATTTGATCGAGTCTAAATTTTTCAAGATGCATTCTCTCCCGAAATCTCACATTTTGTTTTATAGTAATGATCTAGCCATCTAGCACGGTTTACCAAATAACGGCCATGTGAAAGTGAATAATGGCCTAAAGGCGGCTATTTTAAATTTGATCAAGTCGAAATTTTCCAAGATGCATCCTCTCCTGAAATCTCACATTTTGTTTTATAGTAATGGTCTAGCCATCTAGTACGGTTACCAAATAACGGCTATGTGAAAGTGAATAATGGCCGATAGGCGGCCATTTTGAATTTGAGCGAGTAATTTTTTTTGAGATGCATCCTCTTCTAAAATCTCACATTTTGTTTTATAGTAATGGTCCAGCTATCTAACACGGTTTACCAAATATCAGCAATGTGAAAGTAAATAGTGGCCGATAGGCGGCCATTTTGAATTTGATTGAGTCGAAAGTTTTTAAAAGGCATCCTCTCCCGAAACGTCACATTTTGTTTTATAATAATGGTCTAGCTATCTAGCACGGTTTACCTGATATCAGGCCTATCGAGGTAAATAATGCTAATTGTCGGCCATTTTGAATTCGTGAGTTAGAAATTTTCGGGGTGCATCTTCCCCCGAAAACTCACACTTTGTTTTATAGTAATGGTCTAGCCGTCTAGCACGGTTTACCAAATATCGGCCATGTGAAAATGAATGATGGCCGAAAAGGCGGCCATTTTGAACTTGATCAAGTCAAATTTTTTCAAGATGCATCCTCATCTAAAATCTCACATTTCGTTTTATAGTAATGGTCTAGCCATCTAGCACGGTTTACCAAATATCGGCCATGTGAGAGTGAATAATGGCCGATAAGCAGCCATTTTGAATTTTATCGGGTCGAATTTTTTCAAGATGCATCCTATCCTGAAATCACACATTTTGTTTTATAGTAATGGTCTAGCCATCTACCACGGTTTACCAAATAATGGCCATGTGAAAGTGAATAATGGCCGATTGGCGGCCATTTTGAACTTGGTTGAGTTGAATTTTTTCAAAATGCATCCTCCCCTGAAAACTTACAATTTGTTTTATAGTAATGGTGTAGATATCTTGATCGGTTTTCATGATATTCGGCAATATCAGGCCTGTCGAGGTGAATAATGGCCGATAGGCGGCCATTTTTTATTTTATCGACCTGAAATTTTTTCAAGATGCATCCTCTCCTGAAACATCACAATTTGTTTTATAGTAATGGTGTAGCTATCTTGAGCGGTTTTCATGATATTCCGCAAAATATTTCAGTCAGATTTACCGATGTTATAAATTAGGTCAAAGTGCTGGGTCAACTTCAAGGTCAAGGTCCAAAAACCTGAAAAGGCACAACTAGGGACCTTAGGGAACATGTATGTGCAATATGACTGTCATCGGCCCAGTACTTTTCGAGATCTGCTCCGGAAACAAAGTGTGCGTCAAAACGTCTAAATAGGTCATAGTTCTGAACCAAAAGTAGGTCAAAGTTCATATACCCCGAAAGGCACAACTAGACCCCCTAGGGGTGTTGTGTGTAAAATTTGAAGACAATCGGGCAAGTACTTTCAGAGATATGCTCCTGAAACGAATTGTTTACGGATGGCCCAACGCCGTAACATCATCATTTTCTCCTCTGCGACCTTGCGCATTGAATTCAGATTAAAAATATTTTAACCTGTCCATTAGCCACCTGGAAGTAACCCACATACCAAAAATTGTTATCCTAGCCTATTTTCTTACAAAGTTATAGGCAAAGAAGAGGTAAAAAAAAACGGAGGCGGAATCCATAGCTCCCACCGTCTCACCTACGGTGACGGCGGGAGCTAATAAGGATGGCCTGAGCTCTTAACCCTTAGAGCACTGAGCCAAGAAATTTACATTTTCAGCAGCTTGAAGTTGTGTCTCGCTACCGCGATCCACAACTTCAAGTGACTGAAAATTTGTTTAATTTGCAAAATCTAGGTTGAAATGTATATGATTATCACAGATTTAAGACATATTTAATTTTTAAGACCTGGTTATGCAAGACAATTAAAACATGAGAAAAAAATACAATAGTCAACTATAGTCGTCATCAGTGTGCTAAGGGTTAATTTTGCTATATTGGGCCACTATGATTGATTTCTCTGTTTACCCATGGTGCTGCTGGGACCGTATATATACGGCAAGTTTCAAACCAAATAAAATGCCAATGAAATCCACAAAATAGTTTGTGATAGATGCTCAGTTAACCCTTAAAGCGCTGATTTTTTCCATGAAAACCTTGAACTTAAAGGCCAAAGGGTTTTTTTCAATTTGAAATCCTCATAACTGTCTTAGTTAGCTCTTTCTGATTCATTTGAATACCAATGTTATGGGTTTACGACCATTAGAACCATTTTAAATCTTACAGTGCGGGGACAACTTTAGTCGTCAGAATCTACAGACGTCAGATTCTGACGACTAAAGTTGATCCCCGCGCTGTAAGGGTTAATCAAATAATTAACTTTCACATGTTAATTTTTCAAAAATAGAAATAGTTTTCTTCATTTAAAGCTGGAAATTGTGTCAGATTCAAATAAATGAAAAATAGATTTGAACAATTGTTTAAAGTTGCATAACTGTTTTGTCTATATGGACAGAAATAACCTAAAACATTCAAAACAATCATTCATATATTTTTAAAGGCTTTATCAAAGCACAAAATCAATGTAAATGTAGCTGGATTAGATCACAATGCGATACACCATCAAGTAATATGGTGTGGTAAATCGGTTCGTCTGTGTACAATGTGTACGTAATAGCGGTTAATTATGGGCCAGCATATTACATTAGACCAACATCAAATCCCTTAATAACAAACATGAGACGATGAGCCGCATTGGCCTAACGTTGGGCCAGAGCACTAGACGATGGGCCCGAATTAGTCTGACATTAGATCAATGCCTCTTGTAGGCTGCGATGCCAAGCTCACATAAACCACCAGTGTCCTAAGATTAGGTCATCCCCTAGATTAACTTGGCTACTGGTACAGTAAAGGCTGATTTTTTTATAATTATAATATTTTACCTCATTTCGCAATTTATAACACTGTATGTGATGACTAACGATGAAATGAAATAAAGTTTAATATTTTCGCATATCATTTTCACTATATTTTGAAATGCCCATATGAGGTAGCGAATAAAAAACTAAATGTTATTTAAATAAATCACGCAAAATCAAAATAGTGAAAAATATGGTTTACAAATTTCACAGGTCAGATGAGAGCAGCTTGATCAGTGGCGTGCCAAAGGCTCATGCTGGCCCACACTTTAAAGCAATATGGTATACAAAGAAGTCCTATTTTTAAAGATACTGTCATTCTCCACACCGGGTCCCAAATTAAACATTATATGCATGTCTCACCCATATCTCACAAAGCAACAAATCATAGATCTGCCTATGTGAAAATAAACTGTGTGCTGTGAGATGCATAACTTTTCAAATAAAAATAAGATCAACATGTTCTTCTTTTTTAATGGTGCTCGTTATCTGCCACTTGGTACTTCTAATGTCCTCATTATACAGACTGTGTGGATTACTCCACAGTGATCAGCTTTGTTTTGGTGGGGCAGCACTATTTACAAATTGTCAATCTTAAAAAGCTCAATAATTCGGTAACCAGAAGAGCAAAATCAAAAAGTAAAAATCCATTTTTTATGATTTGATCTCATGAATAAAATAAGAAAAACTGTTATGCAGCTTTAAGATCAGAAAAAATCTAATAAGCGAGTGCTGAAAAAAATTAAAGAGAAAACAAAATTTTGCCTCATTTCTTGATTTAGAAGATATAGTTGAGCATGTTTCTGAAAAGGTTAATGAGAGTGATGAAAAAAATATAGCTGGATCAATGTTTTTTATTTCCTAAAATGAGCAGAGTTTTTTTCAAAAACCTAATTACCACTGGTTAATTTACAGCCTTAATGTAATGCATGCGCTCATCTGAAACAAAGGAACAGTGGCCTTACATTGGTTCTATGTATTAACATCAGGTCATTTCCATTCAAAAGTGGGAATTGTGTCAACGAGAAGAAAAATGAAAAGAAATACTCGGGTGTTAGATATCATATCTTAGATAGCATTGACTGATTTGAGCAGTAAATTGAGTGTGCAAACCTTGACATTTTCTGATGACATCTCATTATCTGTGAACAAACCCTTCATGAACCCTGTTGTTTTGATGACCTGCAAAAAAGAAAGATTTATTAAAATCTAGCTATAAATGGAAAATATTTTACATTTTTATCTTGGTTGATAATGAAAAAAAATATGTACTGTAGTTGGACAAAGAAAATATAATAATCATGATAATGATAACAATCACATAAGTCAGACATATCAATTCAAACCCTTCAGAGAGGGGACTGTCTTTGGACGTCAGAGTCTGACGTCTACAGATGTCAAATTATAACATATAAAGACGATCCCTGCACTGAAAGGATATAAAATTTATAGCATGACTTTACATAACTATTCAAACGAAGTGGAAGGACCTAACCAAGGCATTTATGATCACTTCAAAATGAAAAAAATCTTTTGATCTTCATGGTTTATAAATACAAAGTTTTTCAGCGTTGTAAGGGGTAAAAATTACAGAATTACTTACATTCACATATGTCTCCTCCTTAGCATTGACACAATTAAAACGGAGTGGGTAATCGTTATTATGACAATCAAGCTTGTCATTCCCAAAATCCGCCTATAGAGTTACAATATAAACAATCACATACCCGTGCAGACAAGAGACAAATATTACAATAAATGGAAGCTTGTCATTCCGTAAACCAGGCTGCCCATAAGAGTTACATTATAAAGATGGCCCAAAGATGACACAGTAATGAGTTAACCACTGCCCAATTAAAAATATTAAATGATCTTATCCGACACATCGGAAAGATACAGAAAAAGATAAATTTTCACAACCATATAATAACAAAAAAAATATTTATAAAGGTCAAATCTAACACTGACACAAAAGTTAATATAAAAATTAGTAAAAAATTATTTTTTATACATCTCTGTTTTCAAATAAAACAGAAGGCATTTTATTTAAATAATTATTACTCCTTATTTAGCATAGCACTCACTGATGTGATGATATCATGAAGAAACCTGAAAGGTGGTTTGCCGAGCAATTTATCTGTCAGAGGTGGTTTCTTCACTACTTTTCCAAGGGTATCTTGTGTTTTCTTTATTTGCTTGGCATCCATTATTGCACTTCAGTGAGTTCCTCCACAGAAAATATTTAAAATTAAAGTAAAAAATAATATCAGCTGAGCTGGTATGCTGAACAAAATCAAAGTTGTAAATACACTTGAGTATTATTTTAATTGTATAGGACAATTCATCTTCTCAATCATCATTCCATCTGCAACAGAAAATAATGAATCTTACTGTACATTATGATAATAACTAGATAACTTGTCGCTCACCATCCATATACTCGCCATATACTAGAGGCTTGTTGGTGTGTGGCCTACGTGAAAATCATCACGTACGCCCGTATCATGCTTTTACAGTGTTGAGAAAATCAGTGAATTTCATTCACCCTGGGTAATGTGAATCTGACTTTAGACTTAAGGCAGGGGTGGAATTTCACCAACTTTATCTACTGACCAACAGGGCTAGTTGAGTTGAGAATCTAGGCCTACTTGCCCTCAGCCAGATAAACTAGCCAAGAGGGCTAGTAGAAAAAATGATCCACTAGCCCAACTACACCACTCAACTATGACTATCGCAGAATTAAATGGAACACTAAATTTATGTCACTCTAGACTAGTATTATTGATTTTTGACTGTTTCCCCCAGTGATCTACTCAATAGTGCATACATTTTAATAGATTTATGAGACTATGTATTATGATAGCTTTAGGAATACTGTTTAGGTGTTAGGTAGAGGGTAGAAATGAAGAGTGCCGGTGATATATTAATTTTTTTAGATAATTGAACATCGCCAGAAAATCCTAAATTGCTGCCATGCACGTGACATACTGGATAATTAATTTACAATTGAATAGATAGATGCCTATTGCAACCAATTTATTCTTTAATACCGGGAACAGTACGTTAACTTGATTAATGATTATGCCTTGGGAAGTAAAAGATAAAACCTAAATGACATGGACAGATTCGAATGAAATGGGCATGCATGTTCAAAAACACTCCCACGGTCTGACGTAATGGGCCGTTAAGTCGCCATTGAACCCTGAGTCGCCATATCAATTCAACTGCGTCGTCCTCAGTGCCAGGACTCTGGATTAAGTTGAAATAATTTTTAAATCGAAGTTGACACTTTTTTGAACGAGGTAAACAAAATAAATGTGAATTCGCGCTAATCTTTGCATTTAAAAAAAATAATTTCCAAGCGAGTCCTAATTTAAACCTTGGTGAAATTACAGGCAATGCAAGTATAGGATCAGGTGATTGGGTTGTTGTCTTCTGCTCGCTCTAATATCGGTCGGCCATCTTGTAAAGCGGTCGTACTGTTCAGTGTATTTAGCGTTGATGTCGTTGAGTAATTTAGCTTATAAGGGCACGTTCGATTTCAGAGGTTTAAATAGGATTTTTGGCGAGTCAAGGACCACACCATGGCGATTCAAGGACCATCCATTAACAGGAGATTAATTCAGTCTTCTGCCTCCATGGTAGCATGAACAAGTTATTTATTGATACAGGTGATTCCAGTGTTCAAAAATATATGATCAGACACACTTTGACTTGAAAAAAAGGTCAGAGATACCTTTCTGAAGCCATTTTTTTCAAAACGGCGACTTAAGCCCAGGGCCCACTACGTTAGTTACTGCAGCAGATGGATCCATCACAACAAGATTACAAAGATTAGGCTATAATTAGCCTATAGTACTTAATGACAGTGGCATTGCATGCAGATTGCACTTGCAATGCGACTGTGACGCCGACAGTGCAAGTGCCACTGCCAGTGCTAGTGTATATGGATAAAGGTCCCGAGAGAGTGCAAGTGTGGAGATGATGGCACTTGTTAGAAGTTCACAAGGCCAAGTCCACATCACTGACCAATTGATGTCAGGGATCAAAACTAACTGATTTCAGGTAGTAGCCCAAAGGACCAGTCACTTTAGATAATTACTGGCCCTTAGCCTTATCGTTCTGGTCCTTAATGTACACAATATCAAGGCAAAAAAAATATATATGTTTGTTTCCGATTTGTTGTCATTTTAACCAGTGGGTTGGTAGGAAATTTATTTTATTTTTTTATTTTATTTTTTGTCACATCAACCAAGGCAAAAAAAATACATATGTTTGTTTCCGATTTGTTGTCATTTTAACCAGTGGGTAGGTAGGAAATTTATTTTATTTTTTGTCACATCAACCAAGTGGTTGGTAAGAATTTTTTTTTATTTTAATCGGCGCCAAATTCACTTCCATCTGATCTGTACATTAGAGTCTACCTAACGATTTTTTTGTTTTTTTGGATGCTTTTTGAATCCCCTCTATGTAAGGTTTTTTAGTGTTACTTTGATTACAGTCGGTAACTCATCCCTTAACTTTTGGATTTCCCCCCCAAATTTTTTTTTTTTTCAAAATCCATAAAATAAATTTGGCTCGCACGTGTCGAAAATCGAAACAAACAATTTTTTTTTCAGGCCCAAGAGGAGTGTAATTTTTTCGTTGCCCTCAGGGCCAGTATCTAAGGTGTTTTTTTGGCTCTTATTGATTTTTACTGGCCTCGCGCCAACGGGCCAGTGTTAGTGTTGATCCCTGCAATGTTGACAGGAATCACCTGATATATTCCTACGCTGAGACACAGGTGCTGTGACGCTAAAATAAGCAGTACATTTTGAAACTCCACTAAAATATTTTAATTACAATTTTTATTTTACATCTTTTGTGGGCAAATACAATTAAGGATTTAAGCTTCTGCAAAAATCATCGTAGTCACAGTGGTAGGTACGTCTGAAAATGTCATTTTGGTGGTTTTTTCATGTTTTTTCAGGATTTATGTGAATTTGTGATACACTGCAATAAAAGACATATTTTTCTTTGTTTGTTTGTTGTTTTTGCTCACTATTACTGGTAGAAATGAAGCAATCATTGTAGAATTTTAAAAGTAAATTTGTTTCGAATGGCACTTTTATCACTTGTTCTGGGGTTCCCATCATTAGATTTCTCGCAATTAAGAAAAATTATGGCAGCTCTCGCCTTATATTTCATGATAGCTGCAACAAATGCTTGAATACGTAAGCATGGTAAGTGGAACAGGCTTGCTGTGGCCCCTTCTGATAGTTTTCTAATAATTTTTTACACGCAGGTGCTATTTTTAAAATTTTTGTAAAAAAAATGCAAAAAATGAAAATAGACAATGTCCACTGCCCCATGAGGAAGTTCTGGAGGACATCATTAGGACGGTTTGGACAGAACAATGTAGGAATCTCAAAGAAATGAGATACCTGGGGAAGGCTGCACTAGTTTACCCAGGGTAAAACCTGGGTGAAGTTTTGTTTGCTTACCCTGCACTTCTGATCATGGGGCGCACCGAGGGTAAAAATGGAAGTTTCATAGCTATAAGGATAAGAATCCATCAAAAGTTATGTTGTTCCTTGACCCCCTCGTGGACTTAAAAAAAAAAAACGGAGGCCGGAGGCTATGCCTAAATTTCTGATTGTTATGTGCATATAGGCTATGGTGTATTTTCTACTGTTTCTGTACTGAGGGGCACTCGTTGGGTGCCCTTGTGTATCTAAAAACAAAACTCTCATCAGCTGCTTCAAAAAGTTCAAGTGTCTGGGTGATGTTTTGTGTTACCCCCATAACCGTTTGCCACATTGAGGTGTCATCTTTTGGACGTTTTTATAATTTAGCTCAGATTTTGATCTAACACAGCATTTTTCTTGCTCAGTGAAAACTGTGGACTGTGGTCAAATATCTCTTTTAGCATGTCGGCAGTTACGAAAAAAGGCTCAGCATAATTAAATTTATTGGACAATTTAAAAATTTATGGAATCTACCTATACTCGCCGTCAAATAACCAGGATCTCATGATTTTCGGCGATTTCTCCATCCCTTCTACACCGATTTCCTTCAAATTTTGCAAAGGCCATTTTCTATTCAAATCCTAACAGCCCTGAAAATTTCGTAAAATTATATAGCGTATTTCAAAAGTTAGACCATTTGACATGTAGTAAATTGAAATTACGACGTCCCTCTATAACTCTATTAAACTAATTCTAGAATTTTATTACATGGCAAATGGTCTAACTTTTAAAAAATTAAATATAATTTTGCAAAAAAAATTTCTACGTTACATAAATTAATATCATTAATATCCTAAGATGTGATATGCCAGCGTGTGGCACTCTATGCCATACAGTATGCCATAGAGTGCGGGATTATCCTAGTTAGCAAAATCTCACCCTCCACATGTTACGGGTTAGCAAGCAATGCCTATCTGAATCGTAAGACCGAGCGTCATATGTGACACGCGATCGATTTAACCCCTATTACCGCCCTCGAAATATCTTTTAATTGCCTTCACCTAACTTACTGACGTTTTATCAGTGTTTATGAAGCCACTCAGCTTATTTTGAAACATTCGCTCAGTTATTTATCGTGTGAGTCTTTTTAAAAAAACCTCCCGAAAAATAATTCGGCCATTTTAACTATTTGTAACGATGCGAGTATCTTACATTTCAGATACATGCTGCGTTCTAAGTTAACTCGTAAAGGAGTCGTAGCTGAGGGCGAGATCCTTATTACCTTAAATCTAACTATACTCGCCGTCAAATTAAAAATGATCAACCAAGATCGCAAGATTTTCGGCGATTTCTCCCTCAATTTTAAACCGATTTCCTTGAAATTTTGCAGAGGCCATTTTCTATTAAAATCCTGACAGGGGTAAAAATTTCGCATGTAATAAAATTCTAAAATTAGTTTAATGGGGTTAAAGAGGAACGTCGTAATTTCAATTCATTACATGTCAAATGGTCTAACTTTTGAAATACGCTATATAATTTTACAAAATTTTCAGGGTTGTTAGGATTTGAATAGAAAATGGCCTTTGTAAAATTTGAAGAAAATCGGTTCAGAATTGACGGAGAAATCGCAGAAAATCATGCGATCCTGGTTAATTTGACGGCGAGTATAGATTATCATCCGGACTTATTAATTAGTCTACCCTTGTTTAAGTTGTACTTGTAAAGTAGGCCTAGCCGCCCTAGGCCTAGGCCAATCACTGCCAGAGTGCGAGAAGCACTGGCAGTGCCAGTGGCAGTGCCGCGAGCATGGCGAGTGCGAGTCGCCGAGTGTCTCCGGCTCCGCGACCGAGACGGCGAGACTCGAGACCGAGCATGCCGACTACCGAGTGACTCTCGATCCTGGTTAATTTGACGGCGAGTATAGATTATCATCCGGACTTATTAATTAGTCTACCCTTGTTTAAGTTGTACTTGTAAAGTAGGCCTAGCCGCCCTAGGCCTAGGCCAATCACTGCCAGAGTGCGAGAAGCACTGGCGGTGCCAGTGGCAGTGCCGCGAGCATGGCGAGTGCGAGTCGCCGAGTGTCTCCGGCTCCGCGACCGAGACGGCGAGACTCGAGACCGAGCATGCCGACTACCGAGACCCCCGAGTGACTCTCGACCCAGTCCCAGTGAAAAGTGTCCGCATAACACCAGATTTAGAAGATAAATTCAAAATTGGCGTTGCATTGGACAGACAATGGACCTATAAATTATTTTTTACAGTCGGGTTTACAAGAATATAACATAACATGAAAGAAAACAGTTCAATTGATCACTTTTTACACACACATGCAGCCGAAAAGTTCTTTTTGATCAGGAATTTCTTCCCAGAGTTCACGTGAGTCACTTTTCAACAAAAACTTCCGGTTAGTTTAGCGTTTGTTGTCATGGTGACAATAAAGCACGAAATTTTAACCGCTTAGACAGTGCCCCTGGCGTTTTATTACAGATTTACACCAGGAGGAGGTGTAGGCACGCTGTAGGCCTAGACTCTAGTTTAGTTAAGATCAGTTAATAGTCATAACGGGTAGTAATACTAAACCTGTGTGAAGTTTTTGTTTGCCTACCCTGCATTTTTGTAGTGTCTTATCAATTAAAAACTGATATTCATCCTCTGGGAGTCTGGCTCTGGCTATACCAACAAAAATATTGAAAAATAAAATCGACGTTCCTTGGATGACAACTAAAATAAAAAGATTATTGAAAAAAGATGAAGGTTATTCAAAATTCCCCAAAAAAGCAAAAGTAGGCCTAGATCTACTAAATTGAAGCAGAGACTGAAGAAAATCAGTGACAGTTTAAAATATAAATTAAAGGACGCATACAGTAACAATACACGTCAATATGGGCCTAGACCTAGTTATTTAACAGAAATGCTCGAAGGTGAAGATAAAAACAAAAATAAAAAGTTTTACAAATTTTTAAAACACTGAAACGTACGTGACAGTTCTGGAGTACCACCATACAAGCAGGGGTAAAACATAACAGACACCAAAGGCAAAGCTGAAGTCTTAAACGAACAATAGGGGCCTACCAGTCAGTTTTTACCAAAGAAAATAATCAATCAATCCCTCCTGTAAATAACCAAAATTTAAATATGCCTGACATCAACTTTACAACTAATGGAATTTCAAAATTATTGTCCAAACTAAATCCTCAAAAAGTTGATGGACCTGATAAAATACCAATACGATTCCTTAAAGATTATGCTGATGACATTACGAAATTTCTAAGAAATATTTTCCAAAACTCTTACAATACCGGCGATCTTCCCCAGGTTTGGCTCACAGCAGATGTATTACCAATTTTCAAAAAGGGCAAAAAACCTAGTTTCTAGTTACAAACCTGTCTCCCTTACAGCCATCACTTGCAAACTAATGGAACACATCATACACACACACATAATTCAACATTGCGACTCACAAAGCATAGGCCTTCTACAAAATTCAGAAAAAAACCACTCATGCGAATCACAATTCATTATCACCACAGAATAATTACAACGCAGCATAGACCAGAAGAAACAAGTAGATGTAATAATTTTGGATTCTTCAAAAGCTTTCGACACTGTGGCGCACAGCAAACTAATTTCAAAATTACAAAATTGTGGAATTCAAGGTAAAACCAACAAGTGGATCAATAAATGGTTAAAATTCAGAAATCAGAAAGTTGTTCTCGATGGGGAAATGTCTGATCCAGTACCAGTCACTTCCGGGGTGCCACAGGGAACAGTTCTCGGCCCTCTTATGTTCCTCCTTCACATCAATGACATCAACCAGAGCATAAATTCAAAAATTAGGCTATTTGCAGATGACTGCGTACTTTACAGAGAAATAAATGTAAAATTATATTGTTTAGAACTTCAACAAGATCTCCAGAATTTAGTTTACTGGTCTCACACACGGCAAATTCTTTCAACATAAACAAATGTCACACCTTACATGCCCACAGAAAGAAACAGCCCATCATACACACCTACACAATGGACAACACACCGGTAACACCAGTTACGCACCACCCATATCTTGGCATAGAATTACAGTCAGACCTCAGATGGACAACACACATACAGAACACAATCAACAAATCACAGAAGACACTAAACATGCTGAAAAGAAACCTCAAACAAGCCTCCACAACTGTAAAATGACAGGCATACAAAACAATAGTCAGACCTCAACTTGAATATGCATCAGCCATCTGGGACCTACACACGACAAAAGATACACACAACCTTAACAAAATACAAAACTATGCAGCAAGATGGGTCCATCATGACTACTCACACTACACAAGTGTCTCTTCCTTACAAAAAAACAACTGAATTGGCCTCCTCTTTCGGTCCGACGTCTACAAAGTAGACTAGTATTATTCTACAATATTTGCCATCAGGATATTGCCATCGCCATCCCTCCTATTTAAAAATACCCCTCAGAACTACACGCCACACCTCAAACATAAACGAAAACAGCTACAGATACAGACAACTCAGCACATCAACAAACACATACAAATACAGCTACTTTCCCCGAACAATCACAGACTGGAATTCACTGCCACCCAGTCTGTATGCGACTCCAACGGTGCAGTCCTTCAAGGAAGGCCTAATTAACCCGTCATCTCTCCCCCAGCCTTTAATTCACACGCGAACTCCACTGTATATAATAAGTGATGCACTCTCTATCCACTGTAAATAAATTTCTGCACTGCACTGCGAATGTCAGTTTCTTTCCTGACGGGGTCACGTGTGATCATTATGCCATTAGGCGACGATCAATAAAAATTCATAAAGTCATAAAACGTCCGAAGCGATCTCTGCACTTATTATATATGAGAAACAAGTTTCTGTAGTTTATTGTCTGCCTGTAGTTTTACTGTATGGCCTAACGTTATATAGGCTTCAAAACGTACGTCAGGGCCTACATGTCAATTTTTTGATGAATTTCAAGCTTTACTATTAGAAAATTTAACTCCACTCCATGAAAATTAGTAGTTCTATAGACTCTAGGCCCCCATATGCTATGGGTAAAACCCCAAATCGGGGTAATTTTATATGAAATTAGTGTCCCCAGGACTTAAGAGATCCGGATTTTGAATTAAAGGGACATGCCCGGGTCTAAAATCATAAAAAATCGGTGATTTTATTTTGGCTTCCTAATATGACCATGTAATGTAAACATGTCCATAGGCTAGCCCTGCAAAGGTTTTTTTTAATTTTTGTGCTGCGCACTTACCATTTAGGCTAGATATATAGACGAAATTCCCGTATTCTTATTTTTGACATGGTTGTCAATAAATAAAAATCAGGAATTTTGTCTTTAAATCTAGCCTAACTGGTGAATGCGCAGCAGAAAAGTTTAAAAAAACTTTTGCCAAAATAAAATCACCGATTTTTTTTATGATTTTAGACCTGGGCACGTCCCTTTAAATAAAAACAATTAAACATCACGTTTGAACATTATAATTTAATAATTCTCAGATAATTTGTATAAGAAATATATGTAACGTTAGGGGCCTATAAATGGTTTTATAAGAGATCATGCATGGTAACGGGGAAAATTGCATGTCCTCAGATAAAAAAAAATTCACTAGGCCTATTTATAACTTCACTGTAAGATACAAATACACAAAAGAATTATAATAATTATATTTTATGGCCATTATACATTGTTTTCTTGAACTAATCTCTAATCAAAATTTGACTTAAATTGATTTTAAGTCAAATTTGGGGGCACATTGAGATATGGGGCACCTTGAGACAGGCCTGTTTGGCATTTGTGCGCCATTAGGTTAATGGTACCAAAACTAACCAATTTCCATTCTCTACCCTAGGTCCTATATCTATTGCTGATGGCTGTTTGGAATCCTTGGCATGTACGCAGGCCTATATAAGCTTACGTCCATTTTTACATGAAAAGTAATTTTTCGGGATGATCAATATTTGGTTCTATAGATGCTTTATTTCCCTAAGATTTTGATGGTATATCTTACACCTGTGCTATCACTTTGGAACATATGTAGGCCTATTTTGTTCGTCCAAATTGCGCAAAATATCTAAGCTCCACAAATCTAAATAGATTTTTTGTTCCTCGTATAAAAAATAAGAAATAAGACTGGTTCAAGAGCTTTAAATATCTGTCGCAGCCTTGAGGAGTGCCTTGCCTGTGGCACTATGCTCAGGTTTTGCGGAAACCATTTTTGACATTCCGGAAATTACTTAAATCTCACCTATCTGCTCTGGCTTCCCTCAGCAGCCTGTTTCTCTGTTGACGAACCTGCTTATTGGCCTCGATTATGACACATGATCACGCTCAGGATTTGTGTGCTTCTGAACTCGGTTGATTAATTGATTGTTTGATTGACTGATTGATTGATTGATTGATTGATTGATTGATTGATAAAAAACAAGGTTTTATTTTTTATTCTTTTTTTTTTAATAAACAGTTGATAATTTAAAATGGGCAGTGCCCAGATGCGAACAGAGCACAAATTACTGAGTTGGGCTGATTACAACCCAGCAGGCACAGCCACGTTGAATACACGTGGAATATGAGTAATTGTGCCATGTGGAATACAAGTGGAAAACAGGTCGAATGCGCAAACACGTTTCACGTGTTTATATCACGTGTTTTTAATGTGTTATTACCACCGATAATACATGTGAATGAACCACGTGTTTACCACTTGTTAATGACACCTATAATACATGTGAATAAACCATGTGTTTTTTACCAGTTAATGTCACCTATATCACACGTGAATAAACCACGTGTTTTCCAAGTGTTAATGTCACCTGTAATACACGTGAATAAACCAAATGTTTTACACTGATGTAAAAGTGGAATAGTAAATTGTTTATTTAATTCACCATTCCTGGACTTCCTCCTCTGACGCTTCTCTGATCTGAAACATACATGCAATATTAGTCAAATTACATTATTATTTTATCATGGACCAAACGAGACTCGACCAACCTACAACGACATTAGAGGCTTCACGTCTTAGACCACACAGCCGCGAGGGCGTCTTGATAGATTGAGCAATCATATCAAATACTCGCTGTGTACAGTGATGTTGGGCCTATCACCAGATGGCGCTCATGTATCAAGCTCAAGGTCTCATCACACTAGTATACTACACCCGCCATAAGATTAACTTGTATCGCATGTTTTTCGCCGATTTCTCAGTCAATTTTCAACCATTTTAGATAAATTTTGCAAGGACTGTATTCGAGTCACGAGGTGACCACCGTGAAGTTTTCATGAAAAAATATTAGGCCTATATTTAGTTCAAAAATGAGACTATTTGACAGGTAATACATTTGTAATTATGACGTCCCTCTATAGGTCTAAACCCAAAAGTTTGTTCTTGGGTAAAACCAAAAATTGGGGTAACTTTACATGAAATTAGTGTCCCCAGGACTTGAAAGGTCCGCATTTTTATTGAAATATAATAATATTAAAAATAAATGGTGCAACTTCTCGTTTAAGCATTATTACCTAATACTGTTTGGATTATTTGTAAAAAAAAAATATATATATGGTTTTATAAGAGCTCTATGTCATGGAAACGTGGGAAAATGGCATGTCCCCAGAGAAAATTCCACTATTTGAACTTCACTGTAGGATACAAAATCACAATATAATTCTAACAATTACATTTCATGGCTAGACATTGTTCACTTAAACTAATCAATGATCAAAATTCGACTTAAAATTGATATCGATATATATAATTTTGATGAATATACATGTCCCCACATTTGCACTCTACTCCGTTACCATTTTTGTAGCATGCCCCATCAAGTGAATAATCATGAACTAAAATTATATCAAGTGCAGTTTGACACATTGAAGGGCCTTATACGAGTTTTTCGCCTTGAAAGAGTTAAGATTGTTGAATGACAAGTTATTCGGAACAGGTATTACCAAAAAGTTAGAAAATATGCTTTTGTTTTTACTACTCCGTTCCTAGCCTTGTGGATATAAAAATGAATTTGGTTTTATGCTTGCATGCCTAAAACAGTTGCTATGGGGACTATTTCCTTCCGTATGATATATCTTTGAATTATTGCCCATATATTTTCATTAATCCCAAGAATACTTTTAATTTTACTACTCCGTTCCACTCAACTCCGTTACCAAGAAAAGGGAACAGAGTAGTGAATTGTCAAATTTTATGGGTTTTACAGTCATAATGATTGATGATATAGTCTTTTATAACATGGCTCGTTGTCCCCATATAAATAGAGCACCCATTTATGATCGATGTTATGATAAGAGAATATACAGTTTATATTTATGTAGAACCAAACATTTGGTAACGGAGTTGAGTATTTTTTGGCTCGGTAACGGAGTTGAAATAAGGATTTTTGTTTATCCCGTCAAATTTTCTTAAATTTTTAGCAGTTTTGAGGTACCATTGTTTAGTATTATGCTTCAATAAGGATATCACGTTTAAAAGTGTGATGTGAAGCTAAACAAAGTAACATCATTTTTGATATAGTTTGTATTTGGTAACGGAGTAGTAAGTGGATGATGCAACTTTTTTAAAATGACGTTTTTAAAGCGAAAAAAAAATTTCTAGCGCAGCCAGTGACTTTTTTATGCTCCATTGGGATCAGTGCACCAAACCCATCAAGTAGTTTTCCTCCTCTTTGATGGTCACCTCACTGCCATTTTTGATGCTACAAAATTACCCCAATTTTTGGTTTTACCCTCTTAGCCCTGAATTGCATTGCATGCCAGATGGTCTAAGTTTTTAGCTATATAATATTTTCCGATAAAAATTTCACAGTAGTCGCCGCATAACTCGCAAATAGTTTTTGCAAAATTTCATAAAGGTCGGTTGAGAATTGGCTGAGAAATTGGCGAAAAATGTGCGATAGGGCCTACAAGGTAATCTGACGGCGGGTTATAGGCGTTTTTTATCATCTCACCACACATAATACCCATCAGAAAGACTTTATAGGCCTACTCTTGTCCCCAATAGGCCAACCGGTTCGTTTTTTAAAACGGGTCTATTTTGCATACAGGTTCGTTTGTTGTGGTCAGGTTCGTTTATTAAAAAAAAAAAAAAAAATACTGGGCGACCACCCAGCAAACATGTGCTTGAATGGCCCAATAATGGTTATTACTGGCAGATAGTGGCAGTACTGGCATATAGGTATTGTTGGGGTATGCCAAAACTGGCCCAGTTTCGGCTTTCTTGGCCTAATTCAGGTTGGACTGACAAAATAACGGCACAATAACGGCATATGATTACATTGTAACTCACTTGGGGGAGCTCCGTCATTGTGGACCAGTATTGGCCAGTATTCCGGCCCAGTGCTGGCATTTTAGTATAGATCCTCTCCCTAGGTGGGTCCTTTCTTGGCGGTTAAAATAGCACAAGCGTACATTTTTCAGAATTGTCATTATTTATTCTTCTTCCCGAGGTAAAATGGACTTTGATGTTTATATTTAAGTACGAATTTAATCAAATATGAATTGTAGCACATGTGTATATATTTTTTATGATTCATGGTGATATAATTGAAGAATGAACGAAATATTTTGTTAAGGCTTGTCGCCGCCGTGAGCAATAATAGGAGGAATTGGTGAGGGTTTTGCCAGTACTGGCAGTAGGCCTAGGTTGCCGTTATCAGTGGTTATTCATATATTTGAATTGCTTTGTATCCTAATTAGGCATAGCTAAGAATTCACCCCTCGGTCCCGCTTGCCTATACTAGTCACTGCTGAGGCTAAATTAGGCATATATTTAAATAGTCCAGCCTAAAAACAATATTTATTGTAATTGTAAAAAATATATTTATCAAAATGGTGCTAGCCTACTTGTAGGTGATAACAAATGTTCGATCAGAAGCGGGGCTTACTAGCCTTGCACATTATTAAAGTCACTCAATCAGGCTAAAATTGTTAAAAAATCAGTGATTTTATTTTGGCTTCTTAATATGAGCATATGATGTAAGCATGTCCATAAACACACACTTTAAATTTTTTTTTAATTTTTGTGCTGCGCATTTACCAGTTAGAGGATATAGACACAATTCCCGAATTTCTTATTTTTGACATGCATGTCCGAAATAATAAATCGGGAATTTCGTCTCTATATCTAGCTTAGCTGGTAAATGCGCAGCACAAAAATTAAAAAAACTTTCGCAGTTCCAGTCTATGGACATGTTTACATCAACACGGAACAATCATCCAATGCTGTTTCTATGGCAGGCCAGCGTCTAAAACGTTGGGCCAACATTGAAACAGTATTGGGTGAATGAAACGTGTTTGCTGGGCTATAACTGAATGCACGTTTGAAAAAGTGATAACACCTATTAGGCATTCTATACAGGGCCATTATTGATCCCTTTCGTAACCGTTATACAGCCATTATATAATCGTAACTGGGCCAGTATTGGCACGGTAAATATAACCTAATAGCAGCCTGTATGTATTCCTGATATCTGGGCCAATATGGGGCCTGAACATGCCCAGACATGGTAACCAGTACTGGGCCATTTGTGGCCCCGTGTGCAAACTGTATGGAAACTACCCTGGGCCAAAACGGGGCCGGCTCTGGCATATTGGTTTGACTGTATTGGCCCATTACTGGCACAAAATTTTGCCATTATAGGTCCAATTCTGGCCCGCTATAAAATTGTTTGCTGGGCAGAGTCGCCCACAGCTTGGTGTATTTGGGCGATTATAGTCGCCCATAGCAGTGTAAGGGTTAATACAAATTATCTTCTAGACTTAGGCTGGTACATATATTATGACCCATACGCTCAGGCCTCCCAGCACTTTTAAAACACACGTGGAATACACATAAGAAGGAAATCTAGGCTCAACCACCACATGATATTTACCAGATATACACGTGGATAGATACACCAATAAGATCCATGTAAAAAATACAAGTGGAAAACAAGTGAAACAAAATCAGGTGGCGTTCTTTACATGATATCCATCTGATATCCACGTGGGCTGGTACGACATTAAAATGAAAATGTACACCAATAATACACAAGAAAAATGCAACGTGGATTACACGTGAAAAAAATAAGGCTCAAACTTCACTTGATATCCACCAGATATACACGTGGATAGGCACACCAATAATCTATTTATACACATGGAAAACATGTGAAACAAAAAAGGGTGGCATCCTTCACATGATATCCATGTGATATCCACGTGAACGGGTACACCATTAATCCACGTCAAACAATTCACGTGGAATACACCTGAAAATTTACACTAATAATCCACATGACAAATGCAACGTGGATTACACATGAAAAAAATAAAGCACAAACTTCACTTGATATCCACGTGTAAATAAACACAAATAATACACATAAATAAATCCACGTGGAATACACCTGGATTTTTAGTGGAACACGTGTCTACCAATTTTCCACCTCAATTACTCGTAGATTCCACGTGGTGTGCCTGCTGGGAAGAGATATAGTCTACTTTGCTAAAAAAAATAAAAGTAAAAATATATATCAAACATTTTTTTTCAAGTTCACTGCAAACTTCGGCTCATTTTTTTTATTGTTTCAAATCTAGAGAGCTTATAATTATATTAATTTACGTTTCTAGTGAATGTAGCCATGTAGGCCTAGATAAAAAAAGTATTTACATTTTTTTTTATAATTTGAGGTGACAATTCTTTCACTCTTTTTTTTTATTTTTCGGGCTGGGCCGAAATCACACCCACTTGGATTGACATTGCTGCCCCCAAAAAATAAGTTACAGCTGCGGTGACTTTAAACAATGATTTTAAACATTGAGATAATGCTAAAAAAGCACTTGAAATTCTTACGTAATGGTTTTGAAATTTTAAAATAGGTATTTAGGAAAATGTAAATGTTCTGAATCAACTGAAGTAATGAAATTGAAAATCTGGGGAGTTTGTGATCCCAAGCTGGGAGTGACTTTGGCCCGAAAGATGATTAGCTTGGGATGACTAAAATATTACACAGTGACTTTAAACAGAGAAATAATGCTAAAAAAAATATAAAACTATCTGACTTAAAGGTTTTGAAATGTAAATACGCTAATCCCAGGAAATTTAAATGTTCCTAAATATTTCAAGCCTAAGCTTCTTTTTAATACTGGGCTAAAGGCACTTCAAAACTACACCTAAACATAATTTCTTATTATTTTGTGTTCACTGAAATATTTACTGAAATATTGTGAGCATGATTGCCGAGGACATGAGATTTCATTATTAAATATGTCCAGTGTGATTTTTGCGGGTCTAGAAAAGACGTGTTTAACTTGGTGACCTTCTTAGAGGTGCCTACCACTATAGGGCCTACAATACAATTTATCAGAAAGAAAAGGACATGGTGCAAACACAAACCTATGTATATTCCAACATCAATAAAAAAACCAAATATCATAGATATTTATATTGTGACGTTATAAAAACAAATCATTTGGGCCAAAGTCACCCCACAGGGCCAAAGTCACCCCAGTTTAGGACACTTTTTTTTCTGTTTTAGATGAGCGCGCGCATTAGATTTAGGCCGCGCATTACCGTTTTTTTCTACCCAGCGCGCGCATTAGATTGTTGCCGATTTCCAAAAAAAAACACAGTTAATTTCGGGAGATAAAAAAAACATTTCGAAACAAACAAGTTGATTTCAGGGGATTACAAAAAAAATCCAGCTATGTTTTTATACTTCTTGGTTTTTTTGTCAATTTTTTTTATTTTGTAGCCCTCATTACCTTTTCTATAGATTAAATTTGTCAAATGTTTTTTTTTATTTGGGCGCCCTCATTTACTTTTCCAAAAATAAGTTCAATGTTTTTTTTCTCCTAAATGTTTTTTTTACCGCCCTCCCTCATTAGATTTTGATTTTTTTCTGATCTAAAACAGAGAAATAAAACACAGTGGCCTTATGGTAATATTGATTTATGAGGATGCATGAAATAAACAAACATTTTCTTTTAATTTTAAATATATCATGGTTTATTACATAGATATCACTATTTTAAGATGTGAAAAATGCTTATTTTTGTCACATTTGTTATGTAGGCATAATACTATATCTGCCGTCAGATTAACTTGTATCGCATGTTTTCACTGATTTCTCAGTCAATTCTCAACCAATTTTCATGAAATTTTGTAATGACTATTTTCTAGTCACCCGCCGAATAGCGTGGAATTTTCATCCAAAAATAGTATATAGTTCAAAAGTTAGACCATTTGACATGTATATGTATCTATAAATAAATTAATTTGTTTTTTTGTTAGTCAAGATGTCGATATCATTTCATTTACTCAACCCATTTAAAAAAATAACTATCTCTAAGATGATAAATAACAACGAATATATACAGACTAATACATTTTATTAGGTTAATAGATATAAACCTATAAATTTGGTCTTTAGCACGATGAGGGTTAATTGTGATCTCCAGTATCATACCTGCAGGACATGTCACCACTGTTGAGTTGTTACTCTGCATCATCAGCTGGGTGTTATATTCACTGTTAAAGTTAAAATGGTGTTTTATCCATTTTTAAAGTTATTTGCGTTGAAGTTAATTGAGTTTTATATGGTGTTTTATCTACTGTTGATCTGTTGATCCTGAAATGTATTCATCATCTGTGTCAACTCATGTCAAAACATGTTAAACTGAACAAAGTGATTGATAATGATGGCCATCCCCCTACCGCATCGGTGGACAATAATACAGCTATTTAAATACATTAAAGATCGTTCCATGTTTCCCGTAATCAACTCAGCAACATTATTTTCTGATAAACTCAACAACGTTTCTGAGTTCATCAGTCAATTAAAAAACGTTTCTGAGTTGACTGGATTTAGCTTTATGTCTCACTAATGTATATCAAACTGAAAACGTAACTCCATAAATGAAAAATGCAGCTAAAAAAGTTATTTTTAATTAAATTAGATTGAAAGAGTATTCGCTTGTGTAGACGTTTTCACAACAATAAAACAACGCTTCTGAGTTGATCTCAAAAACGTTGTCGAGTTGACCGAGTTCTGCTTTCTGTCCCATTATTGTAATTGATAGTGAAAGTTAACTCCATCAATGTGAAATGCAGTTGAAAAAGCTGCTTTTGATTAAATTAGAGCGAGAGAGTATTTTAGAAGTTTTTACAGAAAAAAGCTACAAATAGCACTTAGATAAATTTCTGAACCAAATTTACCCTCATATTGGCATGCATGTATTGTTCGATGGTCTTCAAAATAAATGTTCAGCATTAGACTTATTATGTTCCCATTTCCTTGTCTTTATGATTATTAGCCAAAACCTACACAATTTTTTCAGAAAATGGGGCTCTCCAGTGTTAACATGGTTAAAGACGTTTACATCCAATTATCGTGTTTTAATGTAAACTCAGAAACAATAATGTCAACTCAGCAACTACATGATCTCACTGTCTTAACACTTTTTATTTTAAAAAAGTGTTATAAATACTAACATATCACTAATCTATCATACAAAGGAATTTATGATCTCTAAGTTTGAAAATGGTTATATATATATATATCCCGTTACTGAGTTGACATTTTATTTTTACGTTCCTTCACAAAAACACATAATTTAAAAAAAAGGTAAAGCTCTGATATTTAAATGTGTGTCACGTAGACCATACCCTCTGACGCTAGTATATAATTTAAAGCGACTCATTTTCTTCAAAAAATAAAGGGTGAAGCACCCCTATATATTGTATATTCACCCAAATACTGCCCATTTTTTGTAAACGACAGTGAGTATAAAAATAGCTTAAAGTGAAATAGCAGATACATTTTCTGCGTCATGTAGACCTACATGTATGCAGGCTTATATATTTCTATGCCACACCATTTTAAGATTTAAAAGTAATCATAAACAAATAAAAAGGTTGATGTTGACCCAACATCAATCCACTATTGGATCAACGTCTGGTGTTTGTTGGGTTGAGAGTTCCATATCTCATAAATAAAAAAAATAAAAAAATATATATTTTGCTGTATTTAAAAGTCTAAACTGTAGTGATTTTATTTTTTATTTTTTTATAATGTAACTCTGGACGGCCTCTAACCAGGGATCTGGCCGGACAAATGGTTGCCAACTGGTTAGCCCACCGTCCACGACGTTGGCCCCACAGTAAAACAACGTTGGGCCAACGGCTCAAGTTTGCTGTGATGTTTTATCAAGGACATGGATTGTGGAATAGAATACCTGATACAAGCTTTGGTAAACACGTTTTTTCACAAAATTGTGAGAATGCCTAGTACAATGTTGGTGTATCCTGGTGTGCATATGGGCGGGGGCCCTAGGGTAGTGGTTAGCACCGCTGCCTTTCACGCCAGAGTCCGGGGTTCGGTTCCCGGTCTCGGCGGTTTGAAAGAAACAAAATTGTTTCTTCCCCATCCACGTGTGAAAGTTAGTATTGTGGGGAGCCTCCGTGACCGAGAGGTAGCGTGCTCGGCCTCAGACCGCCAGGGCTCGAATTTCGAATCCTGTGTCTGGAGAACAGTGTCATCTCAATCATCTCACCATCCTCAGGAGGTTCTCCTGGCCCAGTTTAGCCTATATGTGCACAAAGGTGGCCTAAAGCCCGATTCATTTCATTTCATTTGGTGTGCATATGGTGACAAACTAATAAAATAAAGGTGGTTATTAGAAACCCGGGGTTTCGAAGTTTAGTTACTTGTGTGTCACCCCCCATATGCTTATAATCAAAAATTGATGTGCTGCAGAATTAAAGTGACCATGATCGAGGAAACTTTTATTTGACTCAAAATTCAAATAATACCTAAGGAACAAGAAATTTCATAACTACTTTTTTTAATATGAGAATTCCGTTTTCAACACGATCATGTAATTGTAACATATTTTTTTGTTTTTATCCAACTGGTAAAAAAATTTGAAACTGATGTTATGTCTGCCACAGTTAGTGACCGCCATAGCGGTCCACATAGTTGGGGGGTCATCACAACTTAAAGTTCGCTGTCTGTGATGGCAGTAAGAACATCTTGTGCAGCTCACCTGCCTCATAGTAAACCTTCCTGATTTCACTCACACTGAAATTTGAACTGATACCTTGACATGCCAGCTCACATGGCCTCACATATGTTTTAGTACTGCAGATTTGATGAGTAATTCCAAATTATTGTGTATTTTGGGTAAAACATGAGATTTGGTACAGTTATACACTAGTATCTACTAAGTTATTTTAGCTATGGAGCCAAGCCGAAATATAATTATTTTCATATCTATTGCCAATTTAAAAATAATCTAATACAATTTAAAAAAAATGTATACAATGTGTCTCTGAACTGCACAAAAATACACAAAATGTTCTCTGGTTTTATTAGCTAAAAGCTGTTTATTAGATTTTTCTTAATTTTGTAAAGAAACAACAACTATAAAGCATTTTTTTTAAATGGTCGCCATCTCAACAATGATGCAAGTATATAAGGAATGACCAAAATCTCAACTGTTCTTGAAACGCCTATGTAATTTTGCACTGTATTACTCTTGCATATGCCATACTTCGCGTAAAATGTTTGGATTCAATATTATACCTGAAGCTATAGTGGGGCCTATCGCAATGTTGGGAGCTAGATCTGTTGACATTTAAATTTACACCTACAGAATAGATAAACATGAATAATAATTTGAAAATATTTCTATCACCAATTAGTTTTATCTGATCGTCTAGCTGATTTTCTTACTGTGGTGATTTTGTTTTTATTCTGTCTTTAATTTCTGTTCTTTTTAATATATACACTCCAATACAGCATCATTCACCATGATTTTTTTAGTATATTCCAGACAAGCTCTATTTACAAGAAATAAATCTGTCCTGTGAATTGGGCCTGTAAATCCATTAAAACATTGCTCGCTTGTTGGACGATAAGAGGTGAATAAAATAACAACTGCAAATAATCAGTCAAATCAGTCAGCTTGAAATATCGTCATCTTAAAATGGGAAACACCATTTTAATATGACTGCTGTTTAACACATCTTTTTTATTCATATTGTATAAATTACAGGTGATGAAAGTGTTTTTTAACTAGCTCCCAACATTAAGACATTCCGCTAAACTATCATGCCTAGAATCGTACTCTATCTTGTATGTATTCAAAGCTTGTAATCTTTCGCTACTTATTTCTTCCATTTGATTATTTTGATATTGTTGCAATTGTCGCTGACATAGACTTAATTCTAATCTTAATTCTTGAATCGTTTTATTTAATAGTTTAACACGCGAGTCCATGTTGTTATATCAAGTACTTTTTGTGTTATGATTCTATTTACATATTCCATCATTATAAATATAATGTAAACACTATCCACGATATAAGTCAATTTTATCTGATACAAATGTGTAAAATATATCCTTATGCGGATTTTATCATTTTAATATTACTTTGCCTTGTGACAAGCATTGAATTATATTGATAGATATGAACACTATAATGAAATTGTTCAGGCGTTAGCATTCATAGACATTTTTGTGGATTAAGGATAAAAAGCCAGTCCTTGCACCACTTTGATATTTTTAAAAGTATCTAATTTGTATGTTAACGTATTGTTTATTTTTTGAAAGAGTGAACAGTCATCAACAAAAAGATAAATCACCGATTCTATGCCCTCACACAAGTCATTAATGCATAAAAGGAACAAAAGTGATCAAAGGGCCGATCCTTGTGGTACACCAGCTGTAATCTGCCTCCACGTTGATTCGGCGTTTTGCATTATAACACGTTGTTCCTCACCTCCAAGATAACTTGCCATTAGATTAAAAAAGTTAAATTTACACCATACCTACCTAATTTATATACGGTAATAGAACTTTGTGCCAGACCTTATCAAAAGCTTTGTAAAAATCTAGAAAAACTGCACATATTTCGTTGCCTTTATCAAATTCAGAAAACAATTCGTGATATATTTTTGTTAATTGATTCACCGTAGAATCCCTCGGGATAAAACCCTATTGTTTTTCTGAGAGAAGATTGTGTAATGTCAAAAACTGGTAATATGTGTAAAGATTATTGTTTTGAATACTTTTGAAACCGATGACTAAAGACTAATAGGTCTATAATTATTACAAAGTGTTAAATCACCCCTTTTATGTAAAAGAATGCCAAGTGCGTACGTGTGCTGTTGCGAATCAACTTTGTCCTGACGAGAACTACCGAGGCATTGGCGAATCTTGTCAGCAAAGAAATGATTATTGTAGAGGAGAAAGTGGCTAGATATACAAAAAGCCACCATATAATATCATGTGGTGACTTTAATGGTAGAGCTGGCCGCGCCCCAGATTACGATAATAATATCAATGTTTTAAACAAATATGGAGGATCTGTATAAGCACAGAACTTAAAATAGCCAATGGCCGAATGTTAGACGATAAAGGAATCGGGCGCTATACGTACTATATACTTGTAGGATCCTGACGTCGTTCAGTTAATGTGGCGGTTATCCCCAGCTTCCTGGACGCCGGGGGTTGGGGATGACCGCCTCGTTTCCGTACCTTGGTGACGGGTGCAAAAATTGCAATGTGTGCGGCCTTGGTATTTTTCCCGCACTTCAGGCGTTACACTCGGCGACTACGGACGTGCGTAGCTCGCTCTCGCTAAGTCAGTTGAGACGTGCCGTGCGCGGGAGGTTGTGCTTTGCTGTTGCCGTATGTTAAACGAATAAACATGATAAGAGAAGAGAGAGTTTTCTGATTTGTTTGGAACCGTCGACTCGACGGAGGAGGAGGAAGTTTGAGTTTAAATGGTGAGATTGGGCGGAGTCCCTCGTCGGCCATTGTGACCGCATAATGGAGCCTCCGACGTAGGCCCATCATCCCATACTGGTGACCCCTGACGACTGATCGTCTACGCAACAGTGTTTTCACCTAGACGCCAGTTGAAAACCGCTGTTTTCAAGGATAGTTTTCATTAATTTTGAGGGATTTTTTTGAAAAAAATCAATAGCATTTTTTTCATAAGGTACGTGAAAGCTGTAGGTCATTATTTATATGCCAGTTTAAATTAGTCAGAAAGAGTTATCAGAAGAGAAGCACGTTTCTTTACGTCGAAAACGGCGTAAATTTCTAAACTTTTGGTCGAAATCCCACGTGTTTGGCGCCTTTTCAAGATGGCGACCTTGTCGGTTTCTCTAGAAGAATCCAGAAAATTATTCTCATAGACCTAGTCTATCATTTTTTAATTGTAAGAGTTTGTTTAATGCCTTCATCCTATTAATGCCACTGTAGGCGAGTAGGAAGTGGGTATTTTCGGTAACTCAATTTTTATCGTTGATTACCATAATTGGGTAACTCGATTTTAAAGTCCATAGACAAAATCTCGTCATTTTTCCCCATTTTTTTCTGCAAAATCGACAGAAATTTTAAATATCGCTTCGACTCGGGTACCCTTTAATAGGTTTAGGGCCAAAATAAATTGTTTCCCTAAATGAATGTCAATAAACGGTCTTATTTGGTCTGTTTAAAATATTCCCAGGACCGTAGGTCAATATTTTGTACTATTATCATATGTTATTTCAGAGAATGCTGAATATTGTACATGTATTTGGTAGGTGTGCGCCATTTTGGACGCTGGTTTCCCTAACTTAGCTCTTCCCCGCCATGGGCATACACATGTTCCCCCCCTAACCGGCATGCATCTGGACAGTGAACCTGTGTCTCCACATCACATTAGCATAAAATAGGCCGCCAATTTGATTTGGTGGAGATCATTTGTCACGTGTTCAAAATTTTACAGGGACTGATGGTAATAATTTTTTTTTTTATATTGTTTATAAATCTTCTTTTTCAAAACGATTGAGGGAGAAGAAATGTAGATAAGTTGTTTCGAAAACAAATTCTGCTACTAATTGTGCGATATTTTTGTTCACTTTGAAACGCCCTTCGGTGTTTGTAATCCTGCTAGGCTATTTAGCGCCTTATTTGGGCACGCAGTAGGTAATGAATATGCTAATGTGAGGCGAGAAGGGGATGTTGACTATATACTATGTACGTACCGCCCAAAGCTTACCGTCACAGACTATAAGCCACATGCTGCCTGCCGCACAGGCTGTGAGCACTGACAATACACCACGCACACACCCACCACAGACGACATAAACACAACCACACCGAAGACAGTCGGTTTATACGTCAATCGATGAATCGATGCGAGCGATTGATTCGGACGTTTATGAGAATGACTCGGTGATGAACGTACCATTATATAAAAAAAAAACGTGGAATGTTCATCACAGACATCATTTTTCAGCGAAATGATATACTTTATCATTAATCAGCATAGACTACTGTCAGTCACGTTTTAGATATTATTCTTAAATCATAAATGTAACTGTTTTTCTTCGCAGTCACATTTAGTCTATCAGTTTGAGAACGAAATTTTCTTACATAGTTTATTTCTGAAGTTTAATTTTTTTATAAATACAGAAATATTCGATTTGACAGTTGCGCTATTGCGAAACATTGCAAATATTTGAATGCGTTTTTCGACTTGTGTGAAATTTTTTTTTTTTCACCCAGGTCGATTTACAAAATACTATTATCCTAGCTTAGCATAGCATATCATAGTTGTATCTGGCATATTATTTTTATGTACCACTTCGACCTACGGTTTTCATGGTACCATTTTGCATGTGTGTGACTAAGTGAAAACGTCTTCTGTCACATATAGACCTTCAGTTTTCACTTCAATCAATATATACCTTTGTGAATTAGTGCACAGCATTTAGGTGAAACTTCAACGACGCATTTTTTTCAACTAATCTGCAACCCCCGTTTCTCGCAACATGTGACATAGCATGAACATTTTCTACAGTCTACACTTCTAAGCTTCAACATATTACAGACATTTTTCATCTGATTTTCACGGCAATGCACAAAAATAGTTGGCATGTGTTAATACGACATGCCATTTTAAACACATTTGGGATAGACGCAGAGCCAATAGGCCAGCTATCTCAGATGCTTCACTAGTTAGAGAATTTTTAAAACACTACTTCATAATGTCAAAGCAGTACGACAGTGAAGGCTTCATGTCAACACCCCTAGAAGGTTCGGGTGCTAGACCTAAAGATGATTATCATCCCGACAGTGAGGACAATGAGGTTCGATTCCGAGAGGCGGACGAGGAATATCAACGCCTCAAAGCTGATTTTGCTCGAATTGCTCGAGCTAGACATATGAATTCTCACTCTAGGAGCGACTCCTCAAGGAGTTCTTCACCGCTCGGTAGACAGTCGCAGAGACGTGCTGCGAACTTACCAAAGTTCAAAATCGCCACTTTCTACGCCTCGGATGTTGAGCTCTGGTTCAACCAAATTGAGACTCAGTTCGCTCTTCACCAGATCAATGATGATGATGAGAGGTACAGCTTAACCTGCGCTGCACTTTCGGGCGAGATTGCATCGGACGTGAGGGACGTGCTACTTCAGCCTTTCAGGTCCAACAAATACGACAGCCTGAAAGCGATTTTGATTGAGAGACGAGGATTGACCACACCCGAAAGGGTCAACAAAGTTATCTCTGCCGAGAAGATTGGTAATGACATTCCCTCGCGTTTCCTGCGGCGTCTGCAGAAGACTGCAGGTTTCGGCACCAAAGCTGTGGTGGGGAAGGCTGTAATTCGGCAAGCGTTCATACGCCAGATGCCCGCTTCCATCAGAGCCCATTTGGCGACTCCACCCGACAGTGCCACCCTCGAAAGTTTGGCCGTTTTGGCCGACCGGGCACTGGCAGCAGAAGAGGACGTCGAAGAGAGTAAGCCGGGGGTCGCAGAGATTAAAGTCGAAGAAACCACCAAACTAGTTGGTTTGTTAGAGGATCTGTCTAAGCGAATCAAGAGATTAGAAACAGTGACTACATCAGAGAGGAAAAGAAATAAAGGACGTGGACGAGCAAATAACTATGCTCACGCGCCTGCATTTGCTCCTAATGTTCAGGCCTCAGGTTTTGTTAGCAACCAACCTAGTCAGTATAGAAACGCAAAAGATAATGCTCGACCTTTTGCTCGCCGACGAATTTGCAACCACTTGCTCGATCTTTCGTTCCGCCGCCGAACCCACAGAGAAATGACGCCGCTAAGACATTAGATTCGGCTAATGCACCTGTCTGCTATTTTCACCAGACTTTCGGTGATAAGGCATGCACGTGCAGGAGCCCCTGCGCTTTTTCTTTAAACTGCTAAGCCAGAGCAAGGTAGCGACTCTTGCATCTGGCGGTATAACTGAGACGCGACATGACTCCGCGGACGCTAGTTCTCCAAAGTTATCTCACTCTAAGTTATTATATGTCGCAGATAAAGGACATAAATGCAGATATTTAATCGACACGGGCGCAGCTGTCAGTGTTCTGCCGAAATCTTGCGCTAACGGGATTTCGGACGCTGGCAGTCTCCCCCTGGTGGCAGCTAATAACAGTACTATACATACTTACGGCAACTGTAAACGCGTCGTAGATGTCGGCTTAAAGCGCGAATATCCGTGGACGTTCATAGTGGCAGATGTGCAGCAACCCATAATCGGGGCTGATTTTTTAATCCACTATAATTTGCTCGTAGACTTGAGAAGCAGATGTCTCCGAGACATGCGTACAGGCCTAGCCATTGCCGCTTCACTATCTTCGATTAAACCTCCGCCATTGAACAGAGTTGACACCGTTCAGAATGAGTACACAAAACTCCTCGGCCAGTTCCCGGAACTGACACGCCCTACGACAAAGGGTGAGACCGTTAAACACGGTATAACACACAAGATTGTGACTAAAGGTCACCCGGCTTTTGCACGACCACGACGTTTAGCACCCGATAAGCTGGTTACCGCAAAACGCGAGTTTGACGAGATGATAAAATTAGAGGTCATTGAACCCAGCGACAGTGAGTGGTCCTCAGCGCTTCACATGGTGCCAAAGAAAAACGCCGATTGGAGACCATGCGGGGACTACCGTAGTTTGAATGCACAGACCGTACCGGACCGTTATCCGTTTTTCCTCATATACAAGATTTCACGCAGCGGTTAGCCGGATCGAAAAAAATTTCGAAGATCGACTTGGTCAGGGCTTATTACCAAATTCCGGTGGAACCGTCCGACGTACACAAGTCTGCTGTTACCACACCTTTTGGCTTGTTTAATTTCACTAGAACACCATTTGGTCTAAGAAATTCCGGTCAAATGTTTCAGCGATTTATAGACCTCGTTACACGCGGACTTGATTTCGTTTTTGTTTATTTGGATGACCTACTGGTAACCAGCCCAAATCATCAAACGCATAAGAAACATCTACGAATTCTTTTTGCTCGACTATCGATGTACGGAATTATCATTGGTCCTGTAAAGTGTCAGCTCGGAACAACTGAATTAAGTTTCCTAGGTCACCACGTTTGCGCCGAAGGCATTTCGGCGTTACCCAGCGCCGTTGACGCGATTGTTAATTTCGTTAAACCCGAAAAGCAACGAGCATTGCGTAGATATCTGGGAATGGTGAATTATTGCCACCGTTTCATACCGCATTGCGCCGCGAAGTTGACGCCACTCAATAATCTACTGACTTCTGCCAATGAAGGACATACCAGACTGTCACCGAAATCAAATTTCGATTTAAAGTGGAATAAAAATGCCGAGTCAGCATTTTCTGAGTCAAAACAGATATTGGCAAACGCTACGCTTCTGGTGCACCCAGATTCTACGGCCCAGCTTAACATCACGTGCGACGCTAGTGATGTCGCCGTCGGTGGCGTTTTGCAGCAATTTTTAAACGGTATGTGGCAGCCGCTTTCGTTTTTCAGCAAGAAGCTGAACCCAGCAGAGACACGCTACAGCGCATTCGATCGTGAGCTTTTGGCAGTATACGCTACAATTAAACATTTCAGACACAATTTAGAAGGACGAAATTTTGTCGTTAATACAGATCCCAAACCGTGGACATTTGTAATGTCATCCGTGACTGAGCGCGCATCCCTACGACAATCACGTCATTTAGCTTTCATCGCTGAATTCACCACCGATATTAGATATGTAAAAGGAGAGACAAATTTCGTCGCTGATGCGCTGTCACGACCATCAGTGTCAGCGATACATGATGGACCAGCAATAGACTATAAAGAGTTAAGTCTCGACCAAGCTAATGACGCGGAATTCACGCGTTTGAGACACTCGACTACATCCACTATGAAGTTCAAACTATTAAAATCGTTCGATAATCAATTGATCTGGTGTGATGTGTCCACGGGACACAACCGGCCGTACCTTACCGCGAAATTTCGCCGAAAAGTTTTTTCAAACTTGCAAGGTTTAGGCCATCCATCGCATAGAGCTACCAAACCTTTGATAAATACCCGATTTGTATGGCACGGCATGATCATAGATATTGCTAGATGGTGTCGTACCTGTAAGGGTTGCCAGACTGCTAAAGTTTCACGTCACAACACTCCAGTTTTCGGAAAGTTCACTGAACCTACCGAGCGATTCGATCATGTCCACGTAGACATAGTCGGCCCTTTACCTTATGCCGATGGTTTTCGATATCTACTGACTTGCGTCGACCGTTTTACACGTTGGCCCGAAGCTATACCTATGGTAGATATTAGAGCCGAAACGGTCGCCGATGCCTTCTTCAGGGGGTGGATAGCACGTTATGGTACCCCAGCCACTATCACCACTGATAGGGGCGCTCAATTCGCGTCCAAATTTTGGGATAGTTTGTGTAATCAATTCGGGATTATTCGGAATCGTACCACGAGTTATCACCCTCAGTCAAATGGCATGGTCGAACGTTTCCACCGTCAATTGAAAGCCGCCATTATGGCGCACGAGTCACTGAACCCGTGGACTATCACGTTACCTGCTGTACTTTTAGGAGTTCGTTCAGCCGTGAAAGAGAGACTAGGCAGGTCAGCTGCCGAGATGATTTACGGGACAACCCTTAGACTCCCAGGAGAGTTTACTAAACAGTACACCGTCGACGCCAACACTGATTTGGAGAATTATTCAGACAAGCTACGCGTGGCCATGTCGCGTCTCCGTCTATGTCCGCCACGTGACACACAACAACACAACATTTTCCAATTCAAGGAAATAGCTACATGTACTCATGTATTCTTGCGCCGAATCGCAATTGCACCGCCTCTGACCGCCCCTTACGACGGATCATATAAGGTCGTCGCGAGGAGTGAGAGTAATGAAAATCCTAGTTAAAGGCAAGGTTGAGACGGTCTCTTTAGATCGCGCTAAACCCGCACATATGGAGTGCGAGCCTACGACAGGTACGACAATACAGAGTAATACGCCAAGCAAACCACGGAAGTCGACGGCTACCAGGACATCTAGTAAGAATCCACAGGGTCCACCTAGACCTGGTAGTGCGAACACTCCGACGTCCAACGGGACGAGAGTCAACACAAAAAAGTCGACGGCAGTCAGAAGCAGTAAAAAATCGGCCACAGTCCCAAAGCAAATAGATGTTAAAGTCAACTTGTCTAACAGAGACAATACTTATGTAGCGCCGCATTCGCGAGCCCCCGCCGTGTTCCGCGCTAACGGGAGCGGCGGTGGTTTACGAACGTATTCCCGCATACCTTTACATCTACGGGATAAAACCCCGGGTGCTGCTGACGCCGCAATCTACTCGACAAAAAGCAAACATGCGAATATCGCTAATCGCGAAAAAATTTCGCCCGACCAAACAGTGCGAAAAACTAGAGTCGGACGAATAATCCAGACTCCTGCCCGATTCGTGCAGATAGTTCACGCCATAGTTGCGCCTAACGACATCTATGGCGGGCCCAACCGCATATCTCGTAATAACAATGTTGTTAAATTGTAAATGAATATGCCAGGCCTGGCAGCATTGTGTACAGATATATAAATGTAAAGACATTTTTTTTTAGCAAGCTCATTGCTAAATTACTAATAGAAATTATGTTAATTAAATGAATGGGTTGATCGCAGCTTGCAGCAAATGAATCATACATAAAGGACAGTTGGTGTTAAGAGGATAGGACAATTCACGTATAATGCTGCGCTTTCAACCACCCACGCTGTAACCACACTCGCTATATATATTTTTTTTTTAAAACTATGCTTAGTTATAAGAGGTTACATATTTTACAACCCCGCTACTTGCACGAAGCAGTCTCCTACACGTCAGTTTGGTACTACGTTATCACTCACCCGGGGGTAATGTAGGATCCTGACGTCGTTCAGTTAATGTGGCGGTTATCCCTAGCTTCCTGGACGCGGGGGGTTGGGGATGACCGCCTCGTTTCCGTACCTTGGTGACGGGTGCACAAATTGCAATGTGTGCGGCCTTGGTATTTTTCCCGCACTTCAGGCGTTACACTCGGCGACTACGGACGTGCTGTAGCTCGCTCTCGCTAAGTCAGTTGAGACGTGCCGTGCGCGGGAGGTTGTGCTTTGCTGTTGCCGTATGTTAAACGAATAAACATGATAAGAGAAGAGAGAGTTTTCTGATTTGTTTGGAACCGTCGACTCGACGGAGGAGGAGGAAGTTTGAGTTTAAATGGTGAGATTGGGCGGAGTCCCTCGTCGGCCATTGTGAACCCATAATGGAGCCCCCGACGTAGGCCCATCATCCCATATACTCGCCCATGGGAGAACGTACTATTGATTATGTGATTTGCAGGAACGAACATACACGTTAATGACTCATCACCATGCTCCAATGTTTATATATATAGTAAGATAAAAAAAAGGTCAAATACCAATCATCTCTACGAAATTAGCAGTCATGTATTGCGTTTGAAAAAAATCTCATGTGCCGCAGCTGAAGGGTGTAATAGCGATAATCTATGTGATATTTGCAATGGTATATTAGAAATTGCAATATCCCCCTTTTTAAAGAAGCAACATAAATCAAATAGTAAGAAAAACATAAAAAAATAACTTTCCTTCCAACCCTTGGTATGACAAATAATGTAACTCTTTTAAACATGTTTTCAATAATATCACTAAACATAAGACTTTAACACACGTCAAGGTGAAAATAATATATTGTTACGACAATATAAACGATTAATCCAGAAAAAGAAAAGACACTACCAACAAGTCAAACTTAGTCGGCTTGAAAATATGAGAACAAAAGAGCCAAATGCCTATTGGAAATTATTCTATAAATCATTAAAAACTAGAAATTCAACCAAAGGTACGTCCTACCCTGTCACATTTTTTGAAATATTTTGAACAACAAGTTTACCTTCCTCATGTCGACCATTTTGGCTACGATCACATGCATATTTTAATAAAACTAGTTAGTACATCATCCCCAAATGATGTCAATGAAAAGGGAGAGTATGGCCGATCAGATCTGTTAGAGTTCTTAAACAGCCCCATAGCAATAGATGAAATTCAAAAAGCAATTAGAATGGTAAAATGCAAAAACGTGTAGGTGCAGGTGGTATTCCTGCGGAATTTTACAAGCATGGTTGTAATGAACTCTTAGTTACAGGACAGTTACAGTAATGCCATGTGTTGGGAAATTATTTTATTCTGTTCCTGATAACAGATTGTCTTTTAAAAATAATGTGTGCAGTGATAATGATCCCTTTCAAGCCGGCATAAGAAGTTGCTGCCGGATAACTGATATTATATTTATACTATGTGCCATTATAGATAAGCAAATATGTCTTGCAAAGCCCCTGCATACATGTTTTGTCGATTTTATAAAGACAGTTGACTACATTGACAAATCAGCACTGTACTATACATTACTGAGCAAAGTATGTTCCCCAATTTATTTACAGAATTTCTAAAGGATATGTTCAAATAAAAAACAAACGTTCTCATTTTTAACAAACGCCATACGTCAGAATGTGACAACTTCTACTATAGTGATAACGTAATAGAAAAATCTGAAAAATTTAAATACCTTAATTGGGGTTGTATATAACACTAAATATCCTAAGAATGTATTGAAAGAAACGTTCCTTCATCTCGCTTCCGAAACTGGTAAAGCAGTTTTTTCTCCACACAAGCAGTCTCGTCCTGTAGTCGGTAAATTGTCACCTGCTATTGCGTTGATTGAAATGGTATGAATTAAACAATTTAGTAAATTAAGATAAACTGTAATGTTTTTGTGCGAAGACCATGTCTTTGTGAATGGCACAAATAATTATTATCCGCCTTTAATGCTGTTATTACGTTTTTACATTTTGCACCACTAGTCAATATGAGGAAAACTCCGAGCTCATAGCGACTGTGATTGCATGGTCACATGGCTCGGAGCTACCTGTTTTGCGCATTGCCACATTTATTTTACTTGCATAATATTATATTTGATTTTTAAAAATACCATATAATTTTTACTATTGTCTTATTGCATACTCCAGCTACTGTAGCATAATTGTGCTCTTGTGTATATTTTAGGTTTCTACGCTTTCCAGAGTGTCTTTTTTGCAACTATATATAATTAGTATGTTATACATGTAGCTATTTTATCTCTCGTTTTGATGCGTGAAACAAAATGATAGACCCCTATGTTATCTTGGCAATGCCTTTTAATTTATTTCAAATACTAGTCATTTATAATATATGAAAAAACAATGTTTATCATGGCAATGCCACTTAACATGATTTCAGTGATGTATGTCATACTATGTATATTGTAACGTACGATTTTAACAAATTAACAATCTTGTATATACATGTACTTATGTCTCTCTCATTTCCATGACAAATATGTCTGTAATGACTTTTTTCTGTCAATAAAATAAATATATGTCTTGTCTGTCTGTCTGTCTGTCTGCCTGTCTGTCTGATATGGTTGGTAGGGGAGATTGGTAGGCCTTCATGGGATGGACAACCTGAATTTACATAAAGCATCAAGCCACAAGTGACGAAGCCAAATACATGCTTCCAAACAATGTAAGGAGCCAAAATTTTGTTCGTGCCATGTAGTTTTTTAACCACCTGGAATGGCCAAGATTACTTTAATTGACCGAATAAACTTTTAACATTTTCCCGAGAATACATTATTAATACGATAGGGGGCTACCTGTTAAATATGTAATTATTGGTTGAGGTCACTGGCCGAGATCCCTTTTTAAAAAAATATAGGACCGAAATTACTTTATTGTAAGGAAACAATTGGCCGAAATGAAATGAATCGGGCTTTAGGCCACCTCTGTGCACATATAGGCTAAACTGAGCCAGGAGAATCTCCTGACGATGGTGAGATGAATGAGATGACACTGTCCTCCAGACACAGGATTCAAAATTCGCGCCCTGGCGGTCTGAGGCCGAGCACGCTAACTCTCGGTCACGGAGGCTCCCCACAATACTGAGTTTTATAAGTGGATGAGGAAGAAACATTTTTGTTTCTTTCAAATCGCCGAGACCGGGAACCGGACCCCGAACTCTGGTGTGAAAGGCAGCGGTGCTAACCACTACCCTAGGGCCCCCGCCCAACAATTGGTCGAGATCACCGGCCGTGACTGCGAGAGACGGAGATCACTGTACAAATTTGTTGATCCGCATCTTCCAGACAGCAAGGCTCGTTGCTCCCAAGGTCGCAGACAGAGACCCTCGGTAGGCGACCTTGGGAGCAGCGAGCCTTGCGTGGGAATATGGTGATCATCAGTTCTGACCTGATAAGATATAATATGGGATGATCTGGCAGATCACCATATATTTTCTACCCGTTCTAACTGTCTAATGTAAATACACTCACCTTAGCCCAGTGTCGATAATGATGTCGATTTATTGATGTGTCTCTCTAATTAGGTATAATAAAACAACATGTGTCGTGATATTATAAAAATCAATCAATATTTTATTACCACGGGTAGCCCTCAATATTAGCGACAAGAATTGTGTTAACCCTTTAAGCCCCCACGATGCATTAAAACATCATTTTACATCCCTGAAAACATAACTAATTTTCCTAAAACTGAGGTTTTTAGACCGAAAATTCCCATGAAACTTGTTTAACACTACGTGGTAATTTTCTGTAATTTTTACACCACACCAAGTCATCTTCATTCACTACAAGTCGAGAATTGCGGCAGCAATTCGCGGCTTGTAGTGTATGATGATGACTATGGTGAATTCAGGATTGAAAGGGTTAATCAATAATTTAGGGTCTATCTGTCGTAGTGTACAATACAATAATAATCATATGCTTTTGGCGAAATAAACATTTTAAATCTTGACAGCTTGTAGGAACTCACACAACTTGCTTTTGTTGTCTGGTGAATATTGTATTAACACGGGCGCTCAGCCTATATGTTAATAATTTAGGGTTTATCTGTGGTAGTAGTCTATACAATAAAATAATTAGGCCCATCATATGATTTGGACAAAATAAAACATATTAAATCTTGACAACATGTAGCAACTCCTACAATTTGCTTTTGGTGTCAAGTAGATTTTAGTGTAATTAATGTTACTTTTTTGTCTTGTACACCAATCTTTAACATAAACCGTCATTTTCGACCCATAAGATTATACCTGACAACCATGCAGTTATTTAATTTATAAATGACCATCTTTAGTTTCACTAGAATTATAATAGGGCCTATATAAAATCAACACTAGAGTTGTCATTTAATATCAACAACTGATGTGATATTGATCAGCAAAATGATGTGATTTGAGCAATATTAGGCCTATTCAGCACTGAGATAGGCCTATACAGTGTATTTATTATCAAATATGTAAATAGGACCCTGCGAAGCATGGCTTAACCCTTATTTTGCTAAGTTAATTTTATTTTGCTTTAATTAAATTTTCAATCACTTAATGTTGCGTCTCGCTACTGCGACTCGCAACCTCAAGTGATTGCAAATTATCCATATTTCTTACAAACACAAATCATAATGTTTAAACACTCATTTCATTTTCAATATCCGTGATTTGATCGGCTAATAAAACGAAATAAAACGACTATTATTGCGCTTAGCTGTGTGATGGGTAACCCTTAGAACACTAGCTATTCAATTTGAATTTTCAGTCACTTAATCCGCGATCCACAACTTCAAGTGACTGAAAATTACTTTAATTTGTGAAAACTAGTCACAGCATTTATCAGTGCGATGGATTTGAGATATATTTTATTTTACGCCAGTGTCAACAAAAACACAGAATTATCACTGTAGTGGACACCTTCAATGCTCTAAAAGTTGAATATCCATCTACTCCCTGTTAGACCTGATTGACATCCTGCTCCAGTCCTGTAAACATGAGACAGTGCTCTACATAGCTCTATATACTCAACCTTTAAAGCTCTGATTTTCTCTCTGAAAACTTTCGTGGCCAAAGGGTTTTTTCAATTATAAATCATCATCAATGTCTTATAGTTATCTCTTTTTGATTCATTTGAATACATATGTGATGGGTCTACGGCCATAATAAATATTTTCACACTTACAGTGCCAGGATCAAATTTAGACGTCAGAATCTGACGTCTGTAGACGTCAGATTCTGACGACTAAAGTCGAGTCCCGCGATGTGAGGGTTAAAATAATTTACGGCTTGTCGTTAACATCTTTTGGAAAGAAGCAGTTATTTCCAGTTTGAAACATAGCAAATGTTTTCAGATTTCTTTTCTCTCTTGTGTTTCGCAGCTGACATATGTGTTTGCAAATTCTACAAGGCCATTCATATAGTAGATCGAGGTAGAAATCGAAGCATTTGAATGTTTCTCTCCATTTGAAATACTTTAAATAGAGTTCTGAGTCAGAAACCAACAGCTTCAAATATTGTGCTAAATCCTCGGTAGTCGCATAATCAGCTGTGTCTATGTATGAATGCGGGGGTAACAGATCTTTGTATGGTCCAAAACCTCTAACTATAGGCACTGTTTGTATGTCGTCTTGTAAAACTTTGAACACTTTCTCCGTGATATAATGTTTGCACAACGTGTTTTCAAAGGATAAGTAAAATTTGTAGTTGTTTAGTAGATCACGTTTAATAGATGATTTTTCTGTTCCAAAAAAACCCCTTCCACCGGTTTTTGGAGTTCTTATCCCACATCTACCTATTATTTCCACTGGTATGGACATATTCAGTTGTCTGATATAGTGTAACCGCAGGCTACGAGCATCATTACATGCACTGATTAGCCCTAAACATGTCCCTTTCTTATCAACAATTATATTTTGCTGAATAATTTGTTGACTATCTCTCGGTCTACACATCCCATAGGGTAGATGAATATCTGTATCCTCATGATACCCTGCTGATAAATTAAATAAATTACTTGTCTTATATGGAAAATAAGTATTAGTCATTCGCAAAAACTCAGAATTAAGGAGAATCCAATATTGATCTGGCTTACGAATTGATGGGAATGACTTTTCTTTCCTTACCAGATCCCATATGAGTGCGGAGCTAGAATTGACTAAGGTTTTGTCCCTCGTAAATCTACATGCACAAGGTGAAGATCCAGCAGTAGTGTCTGCACATGGGAGTGGTGTTTCATTGGCAAACCTATGCCAATATTTGTTATGCATTTCACTCCAAAGTAAAATCAACACATCAGAGGTAGCCGATATATTAGAAAGTTCACTTCCTATATTATTTGTCAAATTTAAAGATGAATCGAACTCGAAAGATCCGCTGCTGCTGGGAGGTAAATCTTGATATCGCTGAAAAAATGGACTTGAAATGTGCTCGTTTAATATCCCGAGAAGCAAATAAATAAATCCAACTGTGCAAATGATAGTGACCATCAGAGTGTAGCGGCCTGTAGCACGCATATCGATCTTTATTAAACGTGGCCCCTGAAACAAAAATATAAATGGTAAAATAATCACTCTTCAACAATGTTGCATGCCATTTCATATACTATATGGTCACAATTTAAATAGTATTATTATACAACACCTTTGTTTTGACGCCATGACCACCCACCAATACCCAGTATCTGAGTGGAACCAGGGCGCATATTACAAAGAATCCTAACTTTGATTCTATCCTAACTGTCTCTCATTTCCATATAAAAAGATAGGATCAATCCTAACTTTTTCAATGGGAATGAGAGAAGTAAGGATAGGATCAAAGTTAGGATTCCTTGTAATATGCGCCCAATCGGCGCATATTACAAAGAATCCTAACTTTGATCCTATCCTAACTTTCTCTCATTTCCATATAAAAAGATAGGATCAATCCTAACTTTTTTAATGGGAATGAGAGAAAGTTAGGATAGGATCAAAGTTAGGATTCTTTGTAATATCCGCCCATTATTTATACACTAGCGTTATAGGTCTGTATAGATCTACCTACAAGCTGAAAATCCGACTTCGCAACCAGCTGTTTCACCAGTGGTACATGCGCATTGAATATAAATTAAGACCAGAGAATGACCCTTACAAGACACAGGTTGACGATTGCATTTGTAATCAATTGACGGTATAAACTAATCGATGTCGATTAAAAACTGGTCGATTTCATCCGTATACACTGTAAAAGTAGAAAATATTTCCAAAGGGCGTAGACCCATAATATAGGTATTCAAATGAATAGGAAAACGCTGAGTAATCCTATAGACGTCTGTAGACGTCAGATTCTGACGTCTAAAGTCGATCCCCGGACTGTAAGAGTAAAAATATTTCGAATGGCCGTAGACCCATAACATAGGTATTCAAATGAATCGGAAAGAGCTAACTAAGACATTTATGACGAATTCAAATTGAAAAAAAACCTTTGGCCTCCAAGGTTTTCATAAAAAAATTCAGCGCTTCAAGGGTTAAAACCGTATAATATACAGGCCTAATAAAACAGGGATTAGGGAACTACAAAGCCACACTCGAGCCGCCGCCCCGATGGCTTATTCGTATCGACAGTGCACCAAACTGTTCAGAGGCATGGAGTGTACACTGCTGTCGATGGTACTGTGCACTATAAAGAAACTTTGAGGTTATTCAAAATTAGAGCAGGGCATAGTCCCGGCTTCGGGTTTTCTTCTGTCGCGATATTACCTCAATGTGCAGAAAGCGAGGTAAAGCAATATTCGCTCTGCACTCGGGCCAACACAATATTCATACAAATATATCACAACCAGCGGGTGATAATACTTATAAGTATTATCACTCAAAATGTAATTGTGATTGAATCAATGTGTATTAAAATGAATTAACCTTTCGGTCATTTTGTGCATATCCAGCAAACACCAAACATTTATATAACATTTGTACAACGTCGGCCCAACGTCTTTGACGTCGGTCGAACATTATACAAATGTTATACATTTTTTTTGTGTTTACCGGGTATACAGGCTGACATAAGCCACAGAACACCTCCTGATGATGGAGAGATCAAGCATCTCTCCAGACACAGGATTGAAAATTAGAATACTGGTGGTCTGAGATGGAGCACGCTAAATGTCATTCACAATCACGTTATAAGCAGGTTAAAACTCAGTTATCGGCAATGAAATGTGTGTTACTCAAGGTTGCAAATTTGTGGCTAAAATGTGTTAAACACATACGCGTATTTTTCGTCCACTTGAAGTTGAGTGTCGTGGGGTTTTTTCATGGCACATAATTTTAGCTTACACTAATCAACACCACATACCATATAAATAAATAAATACAAACAATGCCATGCCCTCATGGTTACAACTCTCATCCAACCTTACACATAAATCCAATGCTATGCCACAACAGAGATAATTTCTCAGCACCAAGCCTGCCTGAATTGTTTATCTATTCAATATTTGTTAACCTGTTGTGTACTTATGTTATATGGCCACCACGAAAAAACAACAATTGATATTGATATTGTAAAAAGCTGAATGGCACACCGAGTAAATATTCTTCTTATTAGATTGTTAGAAAACTTAGAAAAAATTGTAAATCATTTAGAAGAAAGTATTGTTATGGAAAAATATGTCTAGAATTCAAATTTGAACTGAGGGAAATGGCTAAGTTGGGGAAAATGTTAGAAAATGCCGGCCGTTCAGCTCAAAGCCTCATAAAAAATATTCAACTTTTTATAGAGTGTTCAAATATATCTTATTTCAAATGTATCGATGTCTAGTTTAATTCTCATGAATATGTATATGATTCGTCGAGTTTAGCTTTTTCTAACGCCAAGGGGACGATATATTCATTTTGAATTAAAGCGTCCTTGCAGTTCACAGTGGTGGCTCACTACTCACAACTTGACAAGCTGTGGGCGCTCTGGGAGCAGGTTGTGGCTGACATCCTGCAGCTGTGGTCATACCGTTGTGCCTGAGTTACCATGCGTGAAAGTTAATCTCATTCAAGCGTGGTGTTAGTCATAGTCAATGACACTCGTATTGTAACATCCATCCCCTTAAAAAAAATTCGAGCTCCCAGTGCTCGCTATTTTCAGAAGAAATTTATTGAGAAAAAACCCCCACGATATTTGGATGAGAATAGCTTTCGTAATTTTAATGTTATTGATCATGTTGATAAAATCTTATTACATCCCATATATTACATCAAAATAAGGAACTGTATGTGTATGACTTATTTTTTTTAGAATTTGACATAACGACATCAAAATATGCTACTTGCATGATTATGTAATATGTATGTAATAATGTCTTTGAACAGCTAATAGAAGCAATTCAACATATGTTATTTTACAAAGATACCAATGAAATGAATCAGGCTTTACGAATATATAATGACACCGAACAGCAAATAAAAGCAGCTCAAAAGTTAATATTTTACGAAGATACAATGTCACAAAACAGCTAATAGACGCAATTTAAAATATTAGATGAATATACTATGTCAGTAAACAGCTAATGAAATCAAATTCAAAATATGTACCATGTCACTGAACACCTAATGAAAGCAATTCAAAATATGTTATTTTACGAAGATACAATGTCACTGAACAGCTAATAGAAGCAATTCAAAATATGTTTTTTTGCGAAGATAAAATGTACCAGCGTCTTCAGATGATATTACGTGCATTTGATGATAAATACATGTAGGCCTACTGGGCTTGCATGTGACGCCAAAAGGCTGTTTTCATGTTACACCATGGCCAAGCTCCAGGCTATCGCGAGTGCTTTTTACTCCCACTACCATTAAGAAATATATATATATATATATATGTTATAATTATGTTTTCAAATAAATTAATAAAAAATCAAATAATCACACCACATGAAAATATGTGTTTAAAATATCTCCATAATTATCGGCTTACACTTATATTTACCACATACTTTACTTTCTAGCCCAGTTATACAAATATTACTATTGGCTCTGTCAATAAAGCTGAGCTATAATAACTAATAAAAGAAACATACATGTCATTCATTATATTATTAAAATGATTGTATAATAGAGTCTACGTTTGTTTTATTTAGGTTGATAAACACAAACCTTAGTATTCCACATTGCTGAATGATTTCTTTGACAGAAGAATATCACGTAAATTATCAACAGAAGTTTTAATTTTCGGAGGCTGACACGCCAGAATAAAAATACCAGTGTATATCTCTCAATGCAACGGATAGTTCACGACTGTATGGTTCAACACCCTGGAGCGCGCAGCGCGATGGCTGAGGCGAGATGACGCAATTTAGTTCTGGTATCAACCTTATCGTTGCCTCTCTCCTTCACCTGGTGAGGTATGTGATGTGTATAAAGCAAGTTGTAAATGGTTCAACAACTGAGCGCCATGTTTATAAGTAAGATTGTACCTATCTCCACTATTCTGTAGGTAGTTCCACCCCTCTTTATTTGTTTATCAAGCAAAATTATTGCGTCATCGCTGACTGAAATGCGACACACCCTCTTAGTATTATTGTTCATTCAACCCCGACGAGTGTCGCCCCTACCGGTCAATTGCGCTTTTAATTTGAATAGTGTGTAATTATCTATTTCCTTGTTTATAATTTACTGTTGTTAATTCTACTCATTATGACGTAACCAGTAGTAATAATTTGGCATGTGGGAAGTATAATATAATACCCCTTCTAACCTCACTTCCTTATGAAATGGTGGGGTCGTAGCGGCTGGTGAATATATCATTGTGTGGGTTTGGGGAAGTCGGAGAAAAAAATCACTACTACGACGTCAGGTTTTCTTGTAAAGTTCTATTTCATTCCAAATGCTGCAAGTACAGTGTATGGTATAGTCATACCACAACGCTTGACCAACAGTGACACATAGTGTCACACCTTAAAGGTGATCTATCACCCCTTATATAGTATGAATAATTTTGTGACAAATAAATCAAAGTTGCCACAAGATGGAGCACAAGTGTTTCCTTATATGGGCTGAGAGAGTCACATGATAGCCAATCACTCCAGCCAATCACCCCATATATGGGGTGATTGACTATCATGTGACCCTCTGGGAGGGTCACATGATAGCCAATCACCCCATATAAGGACATTATTATTCATACCATATAAGGGGTGATAGATCACCTTTAAGACCCTATAAAATGAATAACACAGTATTAATATGCACATAAATATATTAGCTACGAAATAATTTGATAATTCATGAAGTTTAATAATATCCTCTTGGTATCAAAGGGTTAACAAAGATATACATCCCTGATCATCAATCTTTTCAGTCCAATGTCCACAAAATATTAGCTTATAATAGTTGTGTATTAATTTCACAGTTCGTTAGTGTTGCCCAATACTCCACTGAACCAAATGGCATACACTTCACACATCAGTAGCTATTTGTTGTCCACCATCCAGTCTGCCGCAATTGACCAGCTGTACAGTCGAATGACCAGATGACCTGTTCAAATGTATGCTTAGTTTATTTAGAGACTAACACACCAAACATGCATACTGTAGATCAGTGAATACCAGCGCGGTTTTAAATATATAAAGGCATTCACATATAAAGTGAACCTCACATTCTACCACACCCATATTGTAATTTTGACATAATATTCTGTCTTCAGGGCTAACCCCTCTGAAAAGTCCTACTTCCATTTCTAATGGTAAAATTCCCAGTCGTATCTGTGAAATTAGTGAACGTGCTTTCCTCGACATAATCTTAGATAAATATTCTTCTTCTTTAAACGGGGTTTTAACTAATATTTTGCGTTGCCATTCGCGCTCCATAACACTATACAACAATATTGAAAAACATTTCAAATCAACTTTTAATATATTATTAAAATCGTCTTCCTTATCAACCAACTGGAATTTCATTAATCCAACTGTTTCCATTACACAAAATTATATGTATATTTATGGGAAGATGGGGGAGTCCCTCGCGCCGGAGATACCTGTGAGTGACCGCTAGGGTCTCTAGTATGGGCTTGTAAGGGTGAACGAGAGAAACTGCCCAACATTCTCCATTATAACATAAACTTCCTCTCCCCGTCGAATCGACGGTTCTAAGTAAATCACAAAACTCTTCCTCCACTTGTCATGTTTATTCGTCTAGACATCTGGCAACTACAACGTGCAACCCCGCGCACGACACGTCCTACTTGACTCAGAGAGAGCAACCTACGGCACGTCCACAGTCGCTGCGGAAAAAGTACCAAGGCCGCATGGGCTTCAGCCCTATGCGCCCGGCACCAAAGTACCGAAACGAGGCAGTCGTCCACAGATTTTCGCGTCCGGGAAACCGGGGATAACTGCCACATTAAAATAACGAAGTAGGGATCCTACATTACCCCCGGGTTAGTGATAACGTAGGACCCAACTGACGTGTAGGAGACTGCTTCGTGCAAGTAGCAGGGGTTGTAATAATATGTAACCTCTTATAACTAAGCATAGTTTTAAAAAAATATTGCGTGTGTGGTTACAGCATGGGTGGTTGACGTCGCAGCATTATAAATGAAAATTGTCCCATCCTCTTAACACCAACTGTCCTGTATGTATGTATTCATATGCTGCAAGCTGCGACCAACCGATTCATTTACTTAACATAAATTTCCATTAGTATTTAGCTATTAACTTGCTGAAAAATGTATTTACATTTTACATATTTTACACAATGTTGCCAGGCCTGGCATATTTATTTACAATTTAAAAACATTATTAATACGGTGCATGCGGTTGGGCCCGCCATAGATGTCGTTAGGCGCCACTATGGCGTGAACCATCTGCACGAACCGGGCAGGAGTCTGGATTACTCGTCCGACTCTAGTTTTTCGCACCGTTGTGTCGGTCGAAATTTTGTCGCGATTAGCGATATTCGAACGATTGCTTTTATTCGAGTCGATTACGGCGTCAGCAGCACCCGAGGTTTTACCCCGTAGATGTAAAGGTATGCGGGAATACGTTCGTAAACCACCGCCGTTCCCGTTAGCGCGGGAAACGGCGCGGGCTCGCGAATGCGGCGCTATATAAGTATTGTCTCTGTTAGACAATTTAACTTTAGCATCTAGTTGCTGTGAGACCGTGGCCAATTTGCTACTGCTTCTGACTGCCGTCGACTTTTTCGTTTTAACACTCGTCCCGTTGGACGTCTGAGTGTCCGCACTACCAGGTCTAGGTGGACCCTGTGGATTCCTACTAGAGATCCTGGTAGTCTTCGAGCACTGTGGTTTGTTTGGCGTAGTACGCTGTATGTTCGTACCTGTCGTAGGCTCGCACTCGAGATGTACGGGTTTAACGCGATCTAAAGAGACCGTCTCTACCTTGCCTTTCACTAGGATTTTCATGATTCTGCCACTCCTCGCGACGACCTTGTATGGTCCGTCGTAAGGGGCAGTCAGAGGCGGCGCAATTGCGATTCGGGATACATGTGTGCATGTAGCTATTTCCTTGAAATGGAAAATGTTATGTTGTTGTGTGTCACGTGGCGGACATAGACGGAGACGCGACAAGGCCACGCGTAGCTTGTCTGAATAGTTCTCTAAATCAGTGTTAGCGTCGACGGTGTACTGTTTCGTAAATTCTCCTGGGAGTCTAAGGGTTGTCCCGTATATCATCTCGGCAGCCGACCTGCCTAATCTCTCTTTAACTGCGGAACGAACTCCTAAGAGTACAGCAGGTAACGTAATAGTCCACGGGTTCGGTTACTCGTGCGCCATAATGGCGGCTTTCAATTGACGGTGGAAACGTTCGACCATGCCGCTCGACTGGGGGTGATAACTCGTGGTACGATTCCGTATAATCCCGAATTGATTACATAAATTATCCCACAATTTGGACTCGAATTGAGCGCCCCTATCAGTGGTGATAGTGGCTGGAGTACCATAACGTGCTATCCATCCGCTGAAGAAAGCATCGGCGACCGTTTCGGCCCGAATATCTACAATAGGTATGGCTTCCGGCCAACGTGTACAACGATCGACGCAAGTCAGTTGATATCTAAAGCCATTAGCATAGGGTAAAGGTCCGACTATATCGATGTGGACATGATCAAATCGCTCGGTAGGTTCAGTGAACTTCCCGTGAACTGGGGTGTTGTGACGTGAAACTTTGGCAGTCTGGCAACCCTTACAGGTACGACACCATCTAGCAATGTCGATATTCATGCCATGCCAGACAAATCGGGTATTAATCAAAGGTTTTGTAGCTCTATGCGATGGGTGGCCTAAACCGTGTAAGCTTGAAAAAACGTTTCAGCGAAATTTCGCGGTAAGGTACAGCCGGTAATTGTGTCCCGTGGACACATCACACCAGATCAATTGATTATCGAACGATTTGAGTAGTTTGAAATTCATAGTGGATGTAGTCGAGTGTCTCAATCTCGTGAATTCCGCGTCTTTAGCTTGGTCGAGACTTAACTCCTTATAGTTTATCACTGGTCCATCATTTATCGCGGACACTGATGGTCGTGACAGCGCATCAGCGACGAAATTTGTCTCGCCTTTTACATATCTAATATCGGTGGTGAATTCAGCGATGAAAGCTAAATGTCGTGTTTGTAGTAGGGACGCGCGTTCAGTCACGGATGACATTACAAATGTCAACGGTTTATGATCGGTATTAACGAAGAAATTTCGTCCTTCTAAATTGTGTCTGAAGTGTTTAATGGTGGCGTATACCGCCAAAAGCTCACGATCGAACGCGCTGTAACGTGTCTCTGCTGGGTTCAGCTTCTTGCTGAAAAACGAAAGTGGCTGCCACATACCATTCAAAAACTGCTGCAACACGCCACCGACGGCGACATCACTAGCGTCGCACGTGATGTTTATCTGAGCCGTAGAATATGGGTGTACCAGAAGAGTAGCGTTTGCCAATATTTGTTTTGACTCAGAAAATGCTGACTCTGCGTTTTCATCCCACTTCAAATCGAAATTTGACTTCGGGGACAGTCTTGTATGGCCTTCGTTGGCAGCTGTCAGTAAATTATTTGGTGGTGTCAACTTCGCAGCGCAATGCGGTATAAAACGATGGTAATAAGTTACCATTCCCAAATATCTACGCAGTGCTCGTTGCTTTTCGATCCTAACGAAATTTACAATCGCGTCAACGGCGCTGGGTAACGGCGAAATTCCGTCGGCACAAACGTGATGGCCTAGAAAACTTATTTCAGTTGTACCGAACTGACACTTTTCAGGACCAATTATAATTCCGTATTTGGCTAGTCGGGCAAAAAGAATTCGTAAATGTTTCTTATGCGTTTTATGATCTGGGCTGGTTACCAGTAGGTCATCCAAATATACAAAAACAAAATCTAGTCCGCGTGTAACGTGGTCTATAAAACGCTGAAACGTTTGACCGGAATTTCGTAGACCAAACGGTGTTCTAGTGAAATTAAATAAACCAAAAGGTGTAGTAACGGCAGTCTTATCTACATCAGACGGTTCCATCGGAATTTGGTAATAAGCTCTGACCAAATCGATCTTAGAAAAAATCTTCGAGCCGGCTAAACGCTGCATGAAATCTTGTATATGTGGAATCGGATAACGGTCAGGTACAGTCTGTGCGTTTGAACTACGGTAGTCCCCACATGGTCTCCAATCGCCATTTTTCTTTGGCACCATGTGAAGCGCTGAGGACCACTCGCTGTCGCTAGGTTCAATGACCCCTAATTTTATCATTTCATCGAACTCGCGTTTTGCGGTAACAAGCTTATGGGGTGCTAATCGTCGTGGTCGTGCAAACACTGGGTGTCCTTTAGTCACTATTTTATGTGTTATACCGTGTTTAACGGTCTCACCCTTTGTCGTAGGGCGAGTCAGTTCCGGGAACTGGCCGAGAAGTTTAGTATACTCGTTCTGAATAGTGTCTACTCTGTTCAACGACAGTGGTGTAATCGATGACAGTGAAGCGGCAATAGCTAGACCTGTTCTCATGTCCCGGAGACATCAGCTTCTCAAGTCTACAAGCAAATTATAGTGAATTAAAAAATCAGCCCCGATTATGGGTTGCTGCACATCTGCTACTATAAACGTCCACGGATATTCGCGCTTTAAGCCGACATCGACGACGCGTTTACAGTTGCCGTAAGTATTTATAGTACTGTTATTTGCTGCCACCAGGGGGAGACTATCAGCGGCCGAAATCCCGTTAGCGCAAGACTTCGGCAAAACACTGACAGCTGCGCCTGTGTCAATCAAGTACTTACATTTATGTCCTTTGTCTGCGACGTATAATAATTAAGAGGATGATAGCGCAATATTCGCTACTTCGCGCTGACCTAATGTGCTATAGTACGAACAGGGTTCACTGCACAAGCGCACCTTTTCACCGTAAGTTTGGTGGTAGTAGCAAACCTGTGCAGTGGCTGTGTCGGTCGGTTGCGCGACATTATTTTGCGGCGGCGGTGCGTGCGGACGATTATTTTGCTGTGCATTAGTACATATATTTGGTTTGTTAACAAACTCGGTGGCCTGTACATTGGGAGTAAATGTAGGCGTAGGAGTATAATTGTTGTAATTACCAGGTTGGTTATGAACAAAACCTGTGGCCTGTACATTGGGAGCAAATGTAGGGGTAGGAGTAAAATTGTTGTTTACACGTCCACGTCCTTTATTTCTCTTCTTCTCTGATGTAGTCGCGGTTTCTAACTTTTAGTCTCTTGGACAAGTCCTCAAGCAAACCAACTAATTTAGTGGTTTCCTCTACCTTTTTTTCCGCAACCTCCGGCTTACTCTCTTCGACGTCTGCTTCAGAGGCCAGTGCCCGGTCGGCCAACACGGCCAAACTTTCTAGTGTGGCACTGTCTGGTTGAGTTGCCAAATGAGCTCTGATTGAAGCGGGCATCTGCCGGATGAACGCTTGGCGTATGACTGCCTTCCCCACAACGGCTTTCGTGCCAAAGCCTGCTGTCTTTTGTAGACGCCGTAGGAAGCGTGAGGGAATGTCTGTACCCATCCTTTCACCTGAGATTACTTTATTAACCCTTTCGGGTGTAGTCAAACCACGTCGCTCTATCAAAATCGCTTTCAGGCTTTCGTATTTATGGGATCTGAAAGGCTGAAGTAGAATGTCCCTCACGCCTGATGCGACCTCGCCCGAAAATGCTGCGCAGGTTAAGCTATATCTCTCGTCATCGTCGTTGATCTGGTGAAGAGCAAACTGAGTTTCTATCTGGTAAAACCAGAGTTCAACGTCCGTAGAATAAAACGTAGCGATTTTGAACTTGGGCAAGTTCGTTGAAAGTCTCTGAGGCTGCTTTCTTAGTGGTGAAGGGCTCTTTGATGAATCGCTCCTAGAATGAGGACTCGTTCGTCTAGCTCGGGCAATTCGAGCGAAATCTGCTTTAAGACGTTGATACTCTTCGTCTGCCTCTCGGAATCGAACCTCATGGTCTTCACTGTCCTGATAATAGTTATCTTTGCGTCAAGCACCCGCACCTTCTAGGGGCGTAGACATGAAGCCTTCACTATCGTGTTGCGTCGACATTATGAAATGTTGTTTTGAAATTATTTACCTATTGAAGCATTTGAGATAGCTGGCCTATTGGCTCTATGCCTATCTCAAACGTGTTTAAAATGGTATGCCGTATTAACACATACCAACTATTTTTGACGTGCCGTGCGCGGATTGGTTGTACGTTGCCGTCTAGACCAGATGAAAAAATGTCTGTATATGTTGAATCTTAGAAATGTAGACTGTAGAAAATGTTCATGCTATGTCGCATGTTGCGAGAAACAGGGGTTGCAGATATAGTTGAAAATGCGCCGCTGAGGTTGCACATAATTTCTTTGCACAAGTTCAAACACGTATATATTTATTTTAGTGAAAACTGTAGGTCTAGATTTGACATAAAATGTTTTTACTTATTCACACACATACATAATGGTATAGTGAGAACTGTAGGTCAAAATTGTACATAAAAAATGCCAGATACAATTATGACATGCTATGCTAAGCTAAGATAATAGTATATTGTAAATAGACCTGGGTGAAAAAAAAAAAAAAATTCACACAAGTCGAAAAACACATGCAAATATTGGCAATGTTTCGCAATAGCGCAACTGTCAAATCGAATATAAGTATTTATACAAATTTAATCTTCAGAAATCAACTATCATGAGAAAATTTCGTTCTCAAACTGATAGGCTAAATGTGACTGCAAATAAAAACAGCTACATTTATTTTAGAAAAATATTTAAAACGTGACTGACAGTAGTCTATGCGGATTGATGATATAGTATATCATTTCGCTGAAAAATGATTTCCGTGATGAACATTCCACTTTTTTTTTTATTATGGCACGTTCATCACCGAGTCATTCTTATTAACGTCCGAATCAATTGTTCGCTTCGATTCATTGACTGACGTATGAATCGGCTGTCGTCGTAGCGGTTGCGTTTATTTCGTCTGTGGTGGGTGTGTGTATGGTGTATTCTCGGGTACTGCTAACATGTGCGGCAGACAGCTTGTGGCTGCGTGCCTGTGGCAGCATGCGTGTAACGGTGTGTACATATAAAAGTGAACAGCAGCCGCGTCTCGCCTCACATTAGCATATTCATTACCTACTCCGTGCCCAAATAAGGCGCTAAAAGTAGGCTAGAGCAACTACAAACACCAGGGGGCGTTTCAACATGAAAAAATTATACTATGACTTTATTGAAATCTCGCACAATTAGTGCTATAGTTTCGTTTCCGAAACTGCTTATTAATATTTCCTCTCTTTCAACCGTTTTGAAAAAGAAAATTTATAAATAATCAAAAAAATGTATTTAAAACTAGGCCGTGTATAATTTTGAACAAGTGAGTAATCTGCTCCACCAAATCAAAATGGCGGCCTAATTTATGCTAATGTGATGTGGCAACACAGGTCCACTATCCAAATGCATGCCAGTTATGGCGGGACACGAGTTTGCCCACGGCGGGCGATCAGCTAATCAAGGGGAACCAGCGTCCAAAATGGCGCTCACGTACCAAATACATTTACAACAATCAGCATTCTCTGAAATAACATATTATAATAGTAATAAAATATCGACCTACGGTCCTGGGAATATATTTAACAGACCAAATAGGACCGTTTATTGACATTCGTTAGGGAAACAATTTTATTTGGCCCTAATCCTAATAAAGGTTACCCGAGTCGAAGCGATATTTTATTTTGTCGATTTTACCGAAAAATCGAAAAAAATGACGAGGCTTCGTCTATGAACTTTAAAATCGAGTCACCCAATTATGGCAATCAACAATAAAAAATGAAATTCCGAAAACACCCACTTCCTATTTGCCTACAGTGGCATTAATAGGATGAAAGCATTTAAAAAACTCTTACTATGAAAAAATAATAGACTAAATCTATGAGAAAAATTTTCAGGATTCTTCTAGAGAAAGCGACATGGTCGCCATCTTGAAAAAGGGCCAAACACATGGAATTTCGTCCAAAAATAGGAAAATTACGCCGTTTTCGACGTAAAAAACGTGCTTCTCCTCTGATAACTCTTTCTGACTAATTTAAACTGGCATATTAAGAATGACCTACAGCTTTCACGTACCTTGATGAAAAAAATGCTATTGATTTTTTTCAAAAAATCTCTTAAAATTTAAATAAAACTATTCTTGAAAACAGCAGTTTTCAATTGGCGTCTTGGTGAAAACAATGTTGCGTTGTCTATCAGTCGTCAGGGGTCACCAGTATGGGAAGATGGGGCAGTCCCTCGCGCCGGAGATACTTGTGAGTGACCGTCAGGGTCTCTAGTATGGGCTTGTAGGGGTGAACGAGAGAAACTGCCCAACATTCTCCATTATAACATAAACTTCCTCCCCCCGTCGAATCGACGGTTCTAAGTAAATCACAAAACTCTTCCTCCACTTGTCATGTTTATTCGTCTAGACATCTGGCAACTACAACGTACAACCCCGCGCACGACACGTCCTACTTGACTCAGAGAGAGCGACCTACAGTCGCAGTCGCTGAGCGTAATATCTGAAGTGCAGGAAAAGTACCAAGGCCGCATGGGCTTCAGCCCTATGCGCCCGGCACCAAAGTACCGAAACGAGGCAGTCGTCCATAGATTCTCGCGTCTGGGAAACCGGGGATAACTGCCACATTAAAATAACGAAGTAGGGATCCTACATATTCCCATTCAAAAATATGTTTTGTCAGCCTGTTATCATCTAAAGAAAGCAAATGATTCCATAGTTGTAACATTTTTAAGAATCGTCTATATTTTGGTAATATCCATCCCACATCACCCTTTATTCCCACTACTGGGGCCCTGTTATGTACACACAAAAAGTAAGATAACTACGTTGGTTTTGGCGAGATTAACACATAAACGCCACCTCCTACACCAGGAATATACACAATTTATCATTTCTTGCAATTAATCTTCTGAATCAGACATAATAACAATATCATCTGCATATAACAAAATAGAAACACGTCGACCATCTATATGAACCCCACATTTTATGGCATTTAACTCATGAACAAGGTAATTTGTATATAGATTACATAGGGTAAGCGATATAGTATCTCCTTGACGAACTCCAGTGGTTACTTAAAAAATATCTGTCAAGTGACTATGAGTTGTGAAATTGTACCAGTATACAGCGACTCGATCGCTTTCTAGAAGTTGCCATCAACTCCGTTTATCAGTAGTTTACATAACATTAAATTTCTATTAATCGAGTCAAATGCCTTGGAAAAATCTATAAATGAATAGCTAAGTACGTACATGTTTTTTACTGAACTGTCGATGCTCAGCCATGAAATACAAAGTAATTAATAACTAAGTTGAAATCCACAGCATTTAATGTTTTCATGCATTTACAAGCTGATTATCTCATATAATTCCAAAAACTCAGGGATCGACGTTAGCAAATGGAGTTGGGAGGGGGTTGGGGAGGGGGGGTGTTCAATCACTTCTTACTAATATAAAAATGGCTCTCGATACAGCAGAATCAAGAGACACTGATAAAGCAGCGATGGGCAGCTGAGGAAGCTAAACAATTTGCTTTCCTCTTCCAATCAGGCCCTTTACTCATTTGTCGCATTCATTTGACTATGTGGGATTATATGCGCCTGTATTCATCCATGCTGCTATAGAGCTTATATGTTACGTAAAGTGTAGTAAGGCATATACGTCTGTTAGTTTATTCAGCAGAATGGAAGATTGATTCAACAACGAATATCCACTCCACCTATCACTGGAGAGTCGTCTCTCGTGATAGGTGGAGCAGATTAGTAATGTAGGTCTACAATGTGATTGGCTAAGTCTGTCTGCGGGCCATTCCAACAGCGGGATAGCATACAGACAGGGAATGGAACAGTCATCTGGTTTGCTGGGTATTTGTGGCAATGACATATACATAATATATACATTACATGTAGGTATAGGCCTATAGTAGTTTATTGAGATTTAACCATCAACCATTACAACGTTGAATTATTTTTGTTTAAACCATGGCGACCAAAGGGTTATTTTTTATTTAAAATCAGCATAAATATCTTTGTCAGCTCTTTCCGCTTCATTTGAATACCTCCGTAGACTCATAACATGGTATTCAAATGAATCGGAAAGAGACAACTAAGACATTTAAGATGATTTCAAATTGAAATAAACCTTTTAGTCTCTATGGTTTAAGCAAAAATAATTCAGCGTTGTAAGGGTTAATGGTAGGCCGTTCCAACATGTATTCTATAAAGCTTTATCTCAACAATAACAAAGCCCTTATATGGCAGGACAATCTCTACAGTGGAGTAGTCATAGAAACTGATGACGGTAGGGGCCTACATTGGATTTTCCAGTTTAATTCGGTACATTATGACACTTGCGCACGTTAATTTAAATAACAACATAATCGAGAATGACGACTGTGACTAGCTGCGCTCGTCATACATTCTCATTTATCAGATCCAGTACCCTTCCACTAGCGTCAGCTAGCTGTGCTAGTGTGTCGTCATAGGGCAGGACGAGTCACCCATTGGATGAGGGTAGATAATATGCAGTCGTCCAAAGGCAAAACGCTGTATCTGCTTTTAGAAACTAAGCAGATCCAACCTTTTAGCTTTGCTTGGTCGCGATGTTTATGCGTCTTTGTGCGCTCATTGTTGCTTGTATCTTTATCATGCAATATATTATGTTCAAAAATACATGTGTTACAGTTTATCCTTTCAAGGTCATGTATATAATGTATGCTGATTTCAAAACAGGAAAACAACTGTAGGCTATGGCCTATCTATAATAATGGATATGATAAAGCTGATACGTATTTTACAAGGTCACTTCCCTCAGTAGGTTTATTTCATTCAGAAGAGTCACCTGGTGAATAGCAGGCGCATATCGTTCTGATGATTGAGGCTGAAGGTATAATATAGGTACTGATTTCGGCATTGCGACAAAAAGCCTCGTTCAAATTTAACAATGTTAAATTTAATTGACACGCATTAAACAGTATTTAGGCCTATATCTGTCACATATTCTCGACATAATAACGACAATATTACATGCTTAGTTTTTAAAACGTGTCTTCTTCTCAGGTAGTTCATGAAAGGTCATGAATGTTCACGAATAATATTTCACTCGTGTCACCAGTGTCTCTATCTCTACTTCAGACACTGGTCATCTTCCCCTGATCAGCTAATATTAACCACCAGGGGACAGAGATTTCACAGCCACTCTCTGTACTGCCGCATCTAGGTGCGTGGGAAAAAGCCCGCTTCTTTCAGAATGATGGCCTCACAGAGTGCAAAATAACTCGATTCATGTTATTACCATTGACGCTTCTGAAAATGAGATAAAAATATCTAGGCTGAATATACACTGATATATACTGTATGTAGTAAAAACTGTGCTTAGCTCATACGCTGGTGTCTGATTTATGAATTGCTGGCTGCTGGTTCGCAGACGGTGACGTAACAGACGACAGAGACCCCTGGTGTTGGATATGTGTACATGCCACACAAAATCTCAGTGGGTGACTGTGACACTCACTGATAGCTGAGTGTAGAATAATATATATTGTTAAAGATATTTTTTTGTTAGAGAGAGCGCAGCGCCACGCCGCAAAGTATATTTTAAATAATTATTCTGATATGTCATATGTAAAAAGATGCATAAAAACTTTCTATTTTACCACTTTGTTTTTGCCGAGAGATATTGATCTCGTGTTATTTTATAAATATTTACATAATTATGTTGACTTCGAATTTTCTAGTTATTTTGAACTTGTCAGATTTTCACATAGTTTACGGTCCTCTAACAACAGTACATTGCTTAAATTACCTAGAATAAAAACTACTGCTCCCCAAGTTTCCTATTTTTATCGCTTTGTGCGTTTGTGGAATTCTTTGCCTCGGCATATCAGTGAGGCAAGAAGTGTATTTTCTTTCAAAAAACATGTTAATGATCTCTATTTTTCAACTGTATTTAGTTTTAATATCAACGAACACCGCACGTGGAGTTTAGTATGTACTTGTGGTTTTTATCATTCATAGTATTCTAGTAATTTTACTTTCATAAACTTTTATTTTTTTCATACATTATATAATCTAATATTGTCTTTTTTCTGTATTATATACATGAAATTTATTTTGTATCTTATTACAATTGTTAACATATTTATCATGCTTATAGCAAAAAAATGTTTTTAGATTTTAGCTGTCAAGCCTAGTACATGTAGTAGAGGTCGCATGCGACCTTTTCTTGGCAGCTAAGTACAGTGTATATGTGATTATATCACAATCATATTTAGTATGTATATATTTGTGTGTAAATATATATGTATATATTTATACTGTACATAAAGCTAAATGAATAATTGAATAAATAAAAATAAAAAAATAAATAAAAAAAATAAATAAATAAATAAATAAATTTATTAATTAATTTAATAATAAATAAATAAATAAATAAACGTCAAGCCAATTGATGCAAATAGCAGAAAGCCGTTGGACCGACGTTTGTAATCAACGTTGGACCGACCCTACTACATATATTGAGCCAACGTTGAAACAAACATACGATTCATACATTGGGGCAACATTGTACCAACGTTGCTACCAACGGTCGGCATTTGTCGTTGTGATAACGTTGGCCGAACGTTGGTACCAACGGTTGGCATCTGTTTTATTTATTTTATGCTCTGTTCGACTTTGCTCATGTCTTCTTAATTTTATTAATACCATCAACATAAACATGATAAATGGTGTTTGTATCAGAGTTGTACATAACCCTATACTGCCTTGCAAAGGCAGTATCTGCTTACTTCACAAGTGAGCTGATACTGCCTTTTGCCTTTGCAGAGCAGTATAGTATAATGTAGTGTACGTAATGTGTATAGACCAGGTGACTCATGGGTTTAACCCATTCCAATAAACCGTTACGCCCATATTCTTGTGATACGGGGCTGTAAATGGTTTCGATTCACCAAGTTAAAAATATAGTGAAATTACTCATTTATTTTAGTTAATTAGCTCATCATTTTACCTGGTATTATCGCCAAGTTCACAATGAATTAATATTTCGTTTGATTGGTAAAATGCGCTGGGAAAATCCGTAACCTCCTTATCAGTAAAGTGTAAAAGGTGATAATGTGTTTCTTAGAATGAACAGCGCGTATCGTATGTTTAAAAGCGAACGAGATTATGAGTGGTTAGAAAAACTGGCTTTGTGACACATCAAAATTTTGCCAGCCAGACCCCCGCGACCCTGAAATTATAAAGTGGTGTTAATTGATGAAGAATAGAGCAGTATGCAAGCTATATAATGATTTATTAGCTTCAAAATCTACGTAGTCAGAATTTTATCGTAACTATAACACTTAACGTAGGCTACTGTAAAGTTACGTTCATAGGTTTAGTAGCCTACTGGATGACTTGGGTCGGTCGTGTTGTGATTTACCAAGTTTTTTGCGAAGTTTGTGCGATAGTCAGCTTGATAACAGCGAAATTAGCAGATTAGTGAAACAAATGCGGTGCTGACGTCAATCTACATTCATTTATTGCCGCGAACTGGTTGTTGATCCGGCTGCTGTAGACCTATCCGGGATGCAGGGCTAGCTGTACGTGTTTCATAAGGAAGTGGGACATGGAAACGATTGTAATAAGGTGAGCTAGAGTGTAGGCCTACACTGGGAAAGGGATTTATAATAACCATTACAACACTGAAATATTTTTGTGTAAGCCATTTTGAAGTCATCATAAACTGATGAACAGATGAATGTCTCAGTTGGCTATTTGTACTTCATTTGAATATTTGAAAACATATGTTATCATTGGTTATACATCATGTTATATGTGTCTATATATAGGCTTACGGTCAATATAATTTGTTTTAATTATTTCAGTGCGTGTAGGCCTACATTCTTTAGACGTCAGAATTTGACGTCTACAGACGTCAGATTCCGACGTCTATATGCGGTCCCCGCGCTGACATAGTTAAGCATGTACATGATGATGTAAGTTATCTTATTTAAATAATGTAGGCCTATAATTGCCTAATTTGACACAAAAAATTGCCAAATTATGTCGATGTTGAAACGAGCATTTTATTCCCAATAACAGTGATTTAATCTGCAAATACAGTGTAATAAAAAAGATTATAGTCGTGCTTAGCTGTGAAAGGGTTAATCCTGTTAACCCTTGTGCTGCAAGGCTCCTATAATTATACGCAAATTATTACATTAATTTCAGACGCAGTTTATTTTTATTTGGTTTATTAAATTCATTTCAGAGGCAGTCTATTTTTATTTGGTTTGTTAAATTAATTTCAGCATGTTCAGAGGCACTTTATTTTTATTTGGTTTGTTAAATTAATTTTAGCGACTTATGTTATACTTATGTTTCAGGTAGGCTAAGTCTTAAACCAAATAAAAACAAACTGCCTCTGAAATTAATTTAATAGTTTGTGCTAGATACTCATCAGTTATTCTAGCATAAATCTATTTTTCATGAACATATTTTTCGTCATGCTTAAGTAAAATTATGGCAATTAACTGATAAATAGTTGCCCTCATCTCGACAAGAACATCACAAATAAAATTGTTATTTAAGGCTCCCCCTACCAGGGGGAGGCTTTTTGTTTTTGTACGGATTCGTCCGGCGGCGGCGGCGGCAGCGCCGCGCATGGACTTTCTATATCATGTCACCCTGATATCTACAAAACCGCTTTTTGTATTCATTTGGTGTTAAACATACTGGATACAAGTATTAATTCCTAGGCTGCATCAATTTTTTAGAAAGTTCGGGAAAATATCCGGATCATGGCGGCCATCTTCATTCTTTTTTCGTCAAATTGGGACCTTGCCATCCTGATAACTAGCCTGCATCAATTTTTCAGAAAATTTGGAAAAATATCCGGGTTATGGCGGCCATCTTTAATCTTTTTTCGTCAAATTAGGACCTTGCCGCCCTGATAACTTCAAAGCCGCTTATCCGATATACTCAATATTCAACATATTGCATAGTAGTGATAATTCCTAGACTGCATCAATTTTTCAAAAATTTCGGGAAAATATCGGGGTCATGGCGGCCATCTTTAATTTTTTTTTCCTCAAATTAAGACCTTGTCACCCTGATAACTTCAAAGCTGCTTATCCGATGTACTCAATATTCAACATATTGCATAGTAGTATTAATTCCTAGCCTGCAACAATTTTTCAGAAAATTCGGGAATATATCGGGGTTATGGCGGCCATCTTTAATCTTTTCTCGTCACATTAGGACCTTGTCACCCTGATAACTTTAAAGCTGCTTATCTGATATACTCGATATTCAAAATACTGTATAGTAATATTAATTCCTAGCCTGCATACATTTCTCAGAAAGTTCGGAAGAATATCCGGGTCATAGCGGCCATCTTTAATCTTTTTTTCTTAAATTTGGGACCTTGTCACCCTGATAACTTCAAAGCCACTTATCCGATATACTCAATATTCAAAAAAACTGCATAGTAATATTATTTCCTAGACTGCATCAATTTTTTAGAACGTTCGAGAAAATATCGGGGTCATGGCGGCCGCCTTTGATCATGTTAATCTTTTTTCGTCAAATTAAAACCTTGTCACCCTGACAACTTAAACACCACTTATCTGAAATACTCAATATTCAACATACTGCATAGTAATATTATTTCCTAGACTGCATCAATTTTTCAGAACGTTCGGAAAAATATCGGGGTGATGGCGGCCGTCTTTAATCATGTTAATATTTTTTCGCCAAATTAAAACCTTGTCACCCTGATAACTTAAAAGCCGCTTATCCGATATACTCAATATTTAACATACTGCATAGTAGGCCCTAATATTATTTCTTAGACTGCATCAATTTTTCAGAAAATTCGGGAAACTATCCTGGTCATGGCGGCCATCTTTAATCTTTTCATTTGGAGTCAAAATAGCACCTAGTCAGCCTAAAGCTGCTAGCCTCTGCCTCATAATATTACTTGATAATTACATTTACAAATTGATTATTTGGTAAAATTATAACTAATTTAAAACTCTTATTTGAAAAGTGCGAGGGGGAGCCTTCTTGGTTGTTTACATGGTAAACACTTACAGCTAGTTTTTTCAGCGATTTCTGTAATTTTGTTTTCTACGTAAAGGGTGTGTGCCGCAGAAGCTCTAGACTCATACATGTTATTATGTAACTTGTGCTACTGAATTATTTGTTTTAATTTTTTCTCATTTGAATCTGGAATTGCTAACGCAATCTCCGGCTTTAAATGACGAAAAATATGTTTATTTGTGAAAAACAGACCTATATCACAAACTGAATGATTTGACGAACTGAACATCTATCATAAACAATTTTATAATTTTCGGTGAGATTTTATTTTATACGGGTCTAGCATGACAAGGGATAACCCCTTGGAGCCATATTAACCCTTACAACGCCGAATTATTTTTTATAAAAACCATGGTAACCTAAGGGTTTTTTTTTCTATTTGATATCATTATAACTCTTAGTTAGGTCTTTCCGATTCATTTGAATACCTATGTTATGGGTCTACGGCCACTAGCACTATTTTTACTCTTACAGTGAGGGGATCGACTTCAGTCGTCAGAATCTGACGTCTACAGACGTCAGATTCTGACGACTAAAGTCAATCCCCGCACTGTGGGCTAAAGGTTAAGGAATGTAATAGCTTTTTTTTAATTAGCGTAGATAGGCCTACATGTATCATAATGGTCTCGGATATGAAATGTGTGTTTATTTAGCAACAATAATATTGTAAATTATGTTTCCCAGCCAACACGATACTACCATGGATACATTTGGTCATTTTTGGTTTAATATTAGGCCAGCGGCGCAGATGGTGTCCCAACATTAAGCCAACTTTTGGTGAATATAATATATCGTGTTCCTGGGTTGATCTCAAATGCAACAAATTTCCACCCACTTGAAGTTGTGGGTCGCGATTTCGTGACACAATTATTTCCCCTGGTTAAAAAATGATTAATTCATGTTATCACTCAGAAAGTTAACATTGTTTAACAGTGGTGACATATATTATCTGCTTTTTTGCTCTTAAACCATGTGAAAAGTTACCCGGCTAAACCAGGCTACTCACATTGCGTGGAGCGAGGTGATCAGGGTAGAAAAAAGTTGGACGGGCCAAAATGTTATATTATGTTAAACATGTTAAACATGTTAAATAGTTCGGGCTATGCGATTTAAAAAATCAGAAATATGTTATTTATCAGTGTTTATTGGCTGGGTGTTATTTATAAACCTGATTTAACCCTTACAGCGCTAAATTATTTGTGTATTTTTTTTTTTATTTGAAATTATCATAAATGTCTTGGTTAGCTCTTTCCGCTTCATTTGAATACTTGTGGGTCTACGGCCGTTAGAATTATCTCAATTTTTTCAGTGCGGGGACCGTTTTTATACGTCAGAATCTGACGTCTGTCGTATAGATTCTGACGTATAAAAACGGTCCCCGCACTGAAAGGGTTAAAGGTGCAACATTTTCATTCAAGATTACTTTTCATTCCTCAACCATGTCAACTGTGCGTGTGCGAACCACCGTCTGCGACGCTGGTCCAGCATTAAAACAACACTGCATAGATGTTTCTTGCTTGGTGGGGACACATTTTAAACGCTAATTATAATAATAACGTTTTACATGACAGAAACATGTTTTGCCTTGTAAACCACAATGTAAGTTATTGCTTTTGGAAGTGTTATTGGGGGAAACAATTTATTTAGTCCACATAAACCCCGGGGAGGGGGGGGGGCACTCCCATACTTGGGAGTACTGGGGATGTGCCACTGGACAGGATGCATTTTTAAGCTTCCAGCTGTGGCACAGGGTGTCTTTTTTGAGCTTCCAGAACTGGCACAGGGTGCCTTTGTGAGCTTCCAGCTTCAGCACCCGCCTCGGCATGTTTTTCTGCTGAATTTTTGCCTAATTCCATCACTATTTCCTAGTCTCACAGGAGATAGCCTCCATTTTTCAGAACAAAATATCAAAGAGCTTGAAAATATCATTAAAACACGAAGTAAATCTGGTAGTAATTACACCATAAATCAATCAAATAAATTCGGTGTTTATTTCAAAATTGGGACCGGGAGCCACGAGGAAAATTGCGACAGAGTCAGATTTTGACAATGCCTGAGGCACACTCCTACCCATTTTTAAGGCCAGTACCCCCCCCCCCCCCCTCCGCCCCCGTACAGAAACTACAAAAATCAATATTCTTCACACACTTGTGGAGATGTGGGATCGGCAGCGAAGCACAAATAACGTGGGTAAAATGATAATTAGATGACGTAGTGAAAAAAGGGTTGAAAAATGTACACCACTCGTATTTTTCATGTTTTTCCCAGAAACACGACATATGGATACAATGTTGTATTAGCATAGGGCCAGCGTCGTACATCGAAATTTAAAATAAGCGTCAATCATATTGATGGATGTTACCAGTGGTTATATACATGGTTACAGTATTTCTGATTTATATATGCATGCGTATTCTACGAAAATATAACGCATATTTTCTGGTGTTCCTTTGTTTATTTTCATACTGTAAACAGGTAAAAGGTGATGTGCTGCTCTGCAAATACAAAAGGCAGTATCGGTTTACTTTACAAGTAAAGCGATACTGATCTTTGGCTTTGCACGGCAGTGTAGGCCAACATGGTGTACAATTAGCCTGAGGTTAGTGGAATAAAGTTCAAGATAACCATGATAACCGGGTCAACTTCTGCATTGTTAACATAATAATCACATGACCGCTCAAACATGACAGCGATAACCTGATAACTGGGAATCCCGTAATACTAATTATTATAAATTACTGTCACCATGGTTACATTGATAAGATCTCGTATGATTTATTATCTGTCTGTTCATAGCAATGATCATGTGTAGTTGATATAAGGCAATTTTCCACTTTTTAAGGAGAATGTGGAGCGATGTTTAATCAGGTGTTATAATCATGTTAATAGCGTAAATAGCGCTGCTATAAATCTGATAATATAGGCAAATATGCTTAAAGCCCAACGAACACGATACGCCGGCCCAATGCTAGTATAATGTTGGCACACCGTCTACGATGCTGGCCCAACATTATACCAATATTGGATTTCTTTAACGTCTAGTGTATCTCGGGAGGCGGCAAGGGCGTGATCAAACAGAGGGGGTACCGATCGCATAAAGGTGATTAAAGATAAACTGCTTTATACCGAAATATTAGTATATTAACCCTTTTCCTGCTAATCACGACAATAGTCGTTTTAAATTGTTTTATTAGCCGATTAACATGATTAAACCACTGAAATTGGGAATGAAATAACTGTTTAAACTGTTTAAAATTTGTAAATGTTTGGTCTAAATTAACATGATTAAACGAATACGAGTAATTTTCAAGCACTTGCGGTTGTGGCTCGCAGTAGCGAGACACAACCTCAGTGGTTGAAAATTTTAATAAATTAACTCAGCAGGATGGTGGTTGCATGAACCTCCTAATTCTGGCGTAGGCCATTTATCTGTTTATATAGTATCACGAGTATTCTGTAAACTGGTGAAACGCAGTGAGGTCATCAGAAACCATTTCGAATGGCTACTCAGTGAAAAAAATGTTATGTAAGTCCCCCTCCCAATACTTCAGTGTATTAGATTGTTAGGTGAAAAGATTGCAGGTAAAGTTCCACAGAATAGGCATAGGCCTATACTATGCCATTTTTTAGTCAATGAATTTTCATCAAAATATGCCAACGATATGCTGACAAAATAGGACATGAGTGTTTAAAGGGTTAACTATATCACTCCACAGGCTCAGGTGTTAGTGCAGTGAGGTAAAAGATTAACCCCTAAACCTTTAAATTAAATAATTTTATTTTTCACCCACTTGAAGTTGTGTCTCGCTACCGCGACCCACAACTTCAAATGGATGAAAATTACTGATATTTGTTGAATTTGAGACCAAACATTTTCAAATCTTGATGTTTAAACGCTTATTTCGTTCTCAATAACTTCGATTCAAACGGCTAATAAAACGGATAAAAAACGACAATAACAGTTTGTCGTGATTAGCGATACTTCAGCATGTTTAGGTTCAATGAAAACCATACGCGCTATTGTTAGTTGACAGATGCGCATTTATAAACATGATAACGTGATGATAGAAAAAAATGAACATAATGACTGAAACAAAAACAATTTTTTTATTCTCACAGTTTGTGATAACAAAATTAATAAAGATTATTATGTTGTAGGGTGCTGGGATGAAATTTACATTTCTCTTTTAAATCAATGTTATACATTGTAATAAAAATAAGGTAATGATACTGAGTGAGATAGACAACGAACGATTGTAATAAAATAGTTGATCAAAATTAGTGTACGTGTCACATGGGTAACGAATTAGCCCTTTCAGCACGGGGATCGACTTTAGACGTCAGATTCTGACGCATAAAGTCGATCTCCGCACTGAAGCAATTGAGAATGTATAATGGCGGTAGACCCATAGGTATCAAAATGAAGAGCTAACTAAGACATATCTCATGTATATGTAGGCCCTATTATGGTGATTTCAAATTGAAAAAAACCCTTTTGATCTCTTTTTTTATATTTCAGCGCTTTAAGGGTTCATTTCTTTTTGAAAGATAACATAACTGAATAAGGAGAGAGAGAGACCATTCAAGTTTGGCTAAACTTAACAAGTGAAACAACAATTTCCTAGATCACAAATTAACATGTCGATAACCAGCAGACATGAATCTAATGTCGGTTTAATGTTGGTCCACCCACTACTACTCTGGCCCAACACTACGTCAACATTTAATTCACGTCATGTGCCAAGAAAATACGAGATGTTGACCAAGTGTTGGTTTAATATTGAACAACCGTCTTCGACGCTGGCCCAAACTTATGCCAACACTGGCCCAACGTATCGTCCTGCTGGGTAGTATATCACAGCCCAGCAGACATGAGGCATTGACGCAATGTTAGGTTAACGTTAACCTTAACCCAACATTGGTTCATCGTCTCGCGACCGCTGGGAGAGTTCACCGGGCGTAGTCCAGCAGGTATTTATTGAGTTCCTGAGGCAGCGGTAGACTTGTACCCGCCGTATGGCACTGAGTTCCCATCGCCTTCCTGATGGTGTACCGGCAGATCTCCATCAGCGGGCGTACACCCAGGTTCCTGTGGTACAGGGTCTGGTACACCAGGCACTCCTGTTCGCAGACAAGCCCGGAGAACCCCGAGTCTTTATACACAGTGAACACGTTGTGGAGAGATTCCAGGGTCATGGAGCGGCAGAGTATCTCCAAGTTCTCTATGTAGACCTTCAAGTTCATCTTCACTTCGCCGTAGTGGAGGGGGTCGTGGTGGTAGACGTGTTGCTTGAGCAGAGTGCTCAGCGGATATTTCCCTTCCTTGTTACACACACTCGGGTCCGCGCCACAGTGTAGCAAATACAACAGCAACCTGCAATGCAGAAGATGTATTTTACACCAAAGAAACTGCCATTATAGGGTCTAGAATATCGAGAGAGTGTTCAAGTAGCCTATTGACATGATTGATGACTTTCTAACAATTCTTCGGAAATGTCATTGTGACAAAATCTTGAAGATCTAAGCTACGCATCTTGGATGATTATCATGATTATTGAAGTCCTCAGAAGTGCAACAAAAAAGTGATGATAATTTTAGAAGCATAAAGACTTATTCTGCCGTGAAAAGGCAAGAGACATAAAGTAACTGCTTAGTTTTCAAGTAAGCACTTTTACTTTTGTTTTGCCTTTAACATGTGCTTACGTTTATAGAGCAGTACTGAAAATGATAATAACACTTTGAAACACTTTGCAAAGCGAAAATATAATGAAAAGTGGATAATATGAATTATATAACCAGATAACATGTGGTGTTGAAAAAACACTTATCATCATATGGCTTACTCTCAGGGTCAACAGGTCAAGCAATATCACAAATTAACCGATGCATGTGCTGTTGAATTGGTATTTTACATGTCCATTAAAGCTGGAACAATTTATTGCTGACGCAATTTATAACTTCAAATGACGAGAAAATATGTTTATGCCTATTTATGAGAAAAGATTTATCATGTTTATGAGTTATCATAGTAATTTGATAAACCGAGCATTTATCATTTATAATCTTCAGTGACATTTTGTTTGGGTTGAAACCGTCAAACGTGTTTGGAACCGTAAGTATATGGTCCCAGCAGTACAATAGTTAAATAACCCTTGTCCTGCTATGTCCGGATATATACGGGGTTAAGGATGCTTTAGATCAATGAAAATATCACTTAATTTTGATAAAAAAGTTTTTAGTAGATGCTTATAGTTGATCCAATAATTTAATATTGGTCTATTTTTCATAAATAGTAATATTTTTCGACATTTGAAGCTGGAAATTGCGTTAGCAATTCCAGCTTCAAATGACGAAAAATACAATTGAAGCAATTCAGCAGGACAAGGGTTGAACATGTTAAAGAAAGGTAAATCCAAAGTGAGAAAATACCAAAGTAGTCCTGAGTACATACGTGCGTGTGTGGGTAGCCTTCATCGTACTGGCGCACACCGTGTGAAGAAGGGTGTTACCTACTCGATCAGGTAGACTGGGGTTTGGTCTACAAGGAAAAGGTTTTTTTTTATATTGCGTTAACTTTTATCAGTTTATAGTGCTCGTACATCTTAGTTACCAATGAAAAAATTCAAGAACTTTTCAAGGACCTATTGATTCAAACAGCAAAAGCAACATTAATATGTAAAGAGCATGTACAGGGCAACATATTGTACAATAATATCTTATTTTATGGGGTTTTTTTGTCTCACTATGTAATCATGATATTCTGTTAATAAGTAAATTTGAAATAGTATTTTGTTAGATATATTTAAACTTTACGTTGACTGTGAAAGACGACTCCAATCTTAATACCCTAAACTAGATACATAAATTATCAATTGATGATAATATGAAATTTAATATATTGGACACACTATGTATACACATGATACATGGTATACAGGTATAGACACGATCTAAAATTCAATGGTAGAGATGATATGTTAATGATATGTCGCATATTCTGATATTGATGAAAGTACACAAACAGCAACACAAATTGACAACATTACTGAAAACCAGGGGCAGATCTAGCTTTTCACTGACGGAGGGGGGGGGGGGGGTTCAAAACATTTCATTGTAGGAGGGTCCGTAGGGCCCGCCATTTTTATCCCCCGCCCACGAAGTGGGGGCGGGTATATTGTCATCACCATGTCTGGCCGTGCGTTCGTGTTTCGTTTCCGGACGATATCTCTGAAACCGCTGGCCGGATTGCTTTCATATTGCATAAACACATCCCTTAAGGGGTGTAGATGTGCCTTTTGGGGGTTATGACCTTTGACCTAGTTAGACCTCTGATTTTAAGGCCATTATTGACATTAATTAATGGCGGGGGATAACTAGCGTCAGCGCTCTTGTTTGAATTTCAAACGCTTTCTCCTGCAATCTAAGGCATATTGGGCACTGTTTGTCTCTCACCTATTCACCAGTTCATGAGAAAACCCCAGAATAAGATTATGGATTTCCCCCCCCCCCCCTTGGATAACCATGGTAACTTACCCGTAATGAAGTAAGCATTCTATGATAGCCAAGCATCTATTAAGGCTCTCCGGTCTCATTCCTGCTGCCTCCACAAGCATGTGAAGGAATGATTTCTGCATATAATCCTATATCAGAAGAATTAACTGTGTTGACTTGTATTTGACCATGTTGACAGGTTATATATTAATCGTTAACAGGTTAAAGCACTGAAGTAAATAAATTAAATTTTCACCCACTTAAAGTTGTGTCTAGCTACCGCGCAAGTATTGATGCTTAAGCTACAATCATCATTTCATTCACAATATCAGTGATTAAATCAGCTTATAGAATCATGCTAAAACGAATTAAAAACGACCATAGTCGTACTTTGCGCTTTAATTAATAAGGGCGAATGTACTTTACTAAATTACAGTTTGATAGGATTACATGTACATAGTATTCGTGAAATATGCTTAATTATTACAGCAAATTCCAACTGTTAAAAGTGATATAGAAAGACAGCATGAGAGTAAAAACACTAATAAACATGCTAAAGTAGGATGATGTTTCTGATCATTGAGCTTGTGTTCAGTGTTTCAGCTCGCCTACCGAGGGTTCTTGGCATGTAGTATGCCATGCAAATCCTAAAAAAAGGCAGTAGGCCTATAGCTGCTCACTTAAAAAATAAAAGAGTTACTGTCAGTAATCATGGTAATGGGATTGCAGTACTGGGATTATGCCCAATGGTCAACATTCGCGCAGATGTGTATTGATATATATATATTTTTTCAGTCATAAGCTTCACGTGCATAATAATTTAATTTTATAGCTCAGACAACCTACAACAGAAAAGAAGAAATGAAAAGTGATTTACCTGAGCATTAACGTTGGCACCGTTATCAAGGAGCACCAGAAAGCACCGTAGTATTTCATCACCCGTGTTCAGTAGCTCGCTAGTACCCAAGTTACGTAGACACTGTACAAGGTTATGCATGGGAGTCTGGGCGTAGTTATTGCGGGCATCAACCTGCAGACAAATCAGGTGATTCAACCTTTTGCCATCTAAATTATCTTATTTTAAATTTTCATCCACTTGAAGTTGTGCGTCGCTACTGCGATCCACAACTACTAAACAGAGAATTTTTCATATTTGTTTAACATGTTTAATCATGTTAATTTGAGACCAAACATTTTAAACACCAAAACAGATTCTAGTTTTTGATTAGTGCTTCCAGGATTACCTTTTGTGCTGCTGGCACCGTACATTTATATGTTTGCGTTCTCACGCAAGTAACGTTATATGCGTTCTCGCGCAAGTTCAGCAAAATATTGCATTTTGGAGATCTATATGTTTATATTTTTCATTTGCTGCTGGACGTCGCGTTGCATAATTTCCATTTTCAAATGAGTGAAGAATAAAAGCAAACAATTCAGCAGCACAGGGGTTACCATCTGCTATGGACATTCATAAAGTATTTTGTCATATTTAGGCCTATACTTGGATTGAAGTGGGTGAAGTTTAGATCACCTATCCCCATTTCCTAGATCGTTACATGGTAAAACAACTTTGAAATTGGCTATAAACATGATAAAGATTAGAAACTGCGTACATTAATACGTTTCAAATAAGCGCACTCACAACCGTGATAACATCATTGTTATATTTTTTTTACAAAAAAATATGCACAAAATTGTTTGCTTTATAAACTAGTTGAATGAAACGAGTTAGAATAATATCGCACATTCCTGCATCAAAGTTCACCAATATTTAACATGTTTAACATGTTTAAACGGAACTAATGCCAATCATAAAATTGCTGATATGTTTGTGCAAAGATATGGTAGCATACATGGTATATGTAGCCAACTTTAGTGCTAGATTGCATTCTATAATAAATATACCTGAAGATGGGCCACGTTTATTTAATATACCCACTGGGCACACGACCTTGTTGCGACGTTAAATCAACGTCAATCACGCTGATTCAACGTTGCAAAACGTCGTGTGCTCAGTTGGTAGTTGACATAGGCTATGCGTACCTGGCATCCCCTCTCGATAAGGAACGAAGCAGTATCTGAGAGTGGACTGACTCTAAAATCATGGGGAACCAGGTAGTGACCTTGTATTTGAAAATCTTCCTCGCTTGCCTCCAACGTGCGACCGAAGCCCATGTACATCGCATGCAGCAGATTATGTCCATTGTTATCTGCGTGATTGATGTTGGCTCCAGCATCGAGAAGTAGCTGAGCACAGGATTCTATTTCTGGTCTGTAATTATCTTTGTCTGGGTCCACGTTGTAATCATCGCTATAAGAGTTTGCTAGATATTTTACATAGGATCTTTTATTGAAGACGTGGTTGACGAGGAGAAATAAAGGTGTACGCCCATCAATATCAGCCAAGTTGACATCCACACCGTATTTTATGAGCATACCCGTGGCACAGATGAGATCTGAGGGTTTGTTGCAGTAGTGATATAGAAAGTGCAGAGCGTTTCTTTTCTCAGTGGTAACTGTATCAGCCCGCGCACCGTGATGCAGAAGGACTTGCAGACAATTGGCGTCTCCTCTCCATGCTGCCAGCTGCAGCAGCGTCATTCCTGACGAGTTCTCCACCCGATGGAGGGAGAGGGGGTTAAATATGCTGTAGGTAGAATACTCCATTCCTGCTCCAAAAGACAACAAATTCCAACGCTGCTCTGACTGGATGATTTTATGTTGGTAGTTTTCGTTCCACTCCATGGCATAAGGTACTGCTGGACAAACTGCTGGTGTGAAATTCACTTCTGCTCCGCTCTCCAGCAGCAGCTGTAAGCAGTGTAACACCTGAGATTGGTACTCGTGGTCGATGCGTATGCACACATTTTCTATTTCAGACCGAGGCGCGTGGTAGTCTTCCAAGCGCCCAATTTCATCCACTCTGTAACAGTGATATCTGAGACTTCTGTTCACGTGTAACATAAGGAGAGACAATGGTGACATTCCCTTACAATCAACCTGATTCAATGTCGCCTGTATGTTGCTGGAACTTGTGATCAACTCTTCGGTTCTTCTGGAAATTAGAAGAGGCTCTGTGCAGTTTTGATACAACAGATGAAATGCTTCCTCTGCGCCTCTGTCCTGGAGGTTGCAACCCTTCATTCCGTTTGTGATGCCGGCCATACCGCGTAGAGAGACGGAGGCCCTATTCCTGAAATTTTAAATATGTCATGTTATTAATTTTACACAGCAATTTAAACCAGAGGCAAAACATGCCAAAGACCACCATCATTCTCCACACGCGCTTGTGCAGGATTCACACAAAGGTTATTATAATGTGCTCAATAAATGAGAGCGTAAGCAAAGCTCTTTTTCCATTTTTCCAGAAAGTAGGTCGAAGAGATATAATCAGAGATAGTAAAAGCTCTGATATAATCCCCTAAAAATCACATATTCGCCCTAGGAGATGTGTGTGTGCAATATTATCATGATTATAAGAAACGAAATCCCCAAAGGCGGTTCAGAGATGTGCTCAGGAAAACAGATGTGAACGGACATGTTTGTCTTTAAGGTAGGCTACTTTGGCCCAGAGATGTAGGCCTAGGTCAGAATGTAGGTCAAAGGTCACACCGTCATAATCCCCGAAATGTACTTCTTCACTCTGTGAATGTGGTGGAATCCGATCATACTGATAGGGCAGAAAAAACTACATAAATTGTGGAAAACGAAAATGGGCTAGTGTTTCATCTAGCCATTTCTAACATGGCGCTACGCCACGTGACGATGCCGTACATGAGCGCCATATCGCCATTCTTGAGCGCCATGCTGTCCTTCATCTATTGAGAAAACGCCATGCCCCTTTGAACTATTTTCACGTCCAACTGAACCCGTGTAATTGTGACTGATTAAACATGTGCAAAACACCTTGATAACGCGTAGGGGATACACTGGTGTCATGCGCTCACACTTGAATGCCTGATGGCTGCCGGCGTGTAGCCCTACATAGAAAGTGGTCAAACCAATGGCGATTTTTACCAGCAGCTTACACACATAACGGATTACGTTTTGAGTTCTGCTGTATCATTTTAACATGGGCGGGGGGGGGGGGGGGAGGTTACTGAAATGTCTGTGCCCCCAATGATTGGTGGCGTCTTAGGTCTTTGCACACTGGTGTAATAGAATGGAGAAAGGGGGAAAGAAAAATATTTATAATTGTCTGTTCTGGATATCTCGTTGTGGATAACACTGATCAATGCCCTTAGTTCACAGTCTACTGGTGATAGCTGCCCAACGTCATCCTGTCATCATGGTCATTGGCAGGTGTAGTTCCCACTAGATGTGAACTAGGCCTACACGTACCTGCCAATGAGTCACGTAGTGGGAACAACACCTGCCAATGACAGGATGCCCAAAGTGAGATCCAACGGATGCTGTTGTGTCAGCGTTGGGCCTGTGTTGCTGAGAAAGGCATCATGCTCTCTGTATATTCAAAAGTAACTTGTGTTGATTGACATCGACGCTAATATGGCCCAGTCACACTGAGCCCGTTCGCACTACGTTCTGCAGCACGGGAATAGAACGATGAGAAACGTATTAAGAATGGAATGGACGAAGTACACACAGGACGGGATGGTGGTCCAGAACGTCGAACATGTTTAAAGTTAGATCCCCTTCTACCCGCTCAAAATAGGACTGGGTAAAGACTGGGTAAGGTCGTACTTCGAACGAGATAGCTGTACTGGAAACGGAATCGCCGTACTGCGAATGTGGAACAAACGTGAGCTGAAGGTCGTGCGAACCTGGACAAATAGGACTATGACCTAACACCGATGCTGTTACGTTTTACCCCGTCGTACCCGTCATCACACATACTTTACTACTTTTCATTACGTCTTCACTGCGTTCTTAGCAGTTTATAAAGTTTGTGATACGTTCCTACTCAGTTCTTATTCAGATCTACTCGTGTCTGCTACTTTAATTGACAGTACGCCCAATCCGTTTGGAGCCAGATCTACTCGTTTCTACTACATTTCAACTACATCTTCCCGTTTGCAGTCGGATCAGCAACGTTTTTAATATAAATATATAGAGCGTAATAATGATGCTCTCCTCATTTGGAAATCCAATGTTTGGCTTATAAATATGTTATATTTTGGAATGGAGCAAATGCAAGTGTTTTTTTCAGAACCGACAGGAACGTTTTTCGAACTGGTTCAGTGTGACTGGGCCATAAGAGAGTTGGTTGTTGAAGCTCAATCTTTTGGATCAGAAATATTGTACCGTACTTGTAGCATGATCTTTTGGATCAGAAATGTTGTAGCATACTTGTAGCACGTGGAAATGGTGAATATAGCTGCCGGTCATCTTTCTAAATAGTTGTCTTGCAATGCTGCAATGCTATGTTGTAGAAGGCCTAATCGTTAGGTTTGCAGTCTGTATGTCTGGTATATTTATGGATAGAACAAATAAACTACTTTGTCTCTCTTTCTTAAGAATGGTTATGCGTATATAAGAATTATCCATGCATTCTTACTATTAGGCCTTTCTAATTCAAGTTGGTAGGCCACTGCATATCTTGAACCACTTTTTAGTGGTTGAGATTAAAGAGTATCCTTTAGAGCTTATCTGTCAGGTCATCAGATGGATATAATTACATTAGCACTGATTAGGGCTACATCCGGGAAACATTCCTTTTCATACACTAAACCTAACTGTACATGCTGTAGGCTGTACCATGTGTACTGTATAGGCCTAGCACTTAGGCAAGTCAAGAGGCCACCATTCAAGGGTGCGGGGGGCGGCTGGAGTATTTTTGAAAAACAAAATTGAGACTGAATTTTCATGAAATAATTAATTGCCTATTACCATGATTACATGCTGTAAATAAATATTTTTTTGCCCTTAAAAACATTTTGGCCTTCTTCCTCTTGGCATCTCTAAGTGAGGTATAGGCCTAAATTTGTTTAGCCTTGCTTCTATCGTCTTCTTAATCCCCCACATCAAAACTTAGACTAAGGTTATAGTTTGGGATCCAGCTTTGTAGACAGAAAAAACAATTCTAAGAAAGTGAAATAAATATTTTGCTTTAGGCAGGATGTGAAATGAATAAAGTATTGCAGACAGGAAGTGAAATAAATAATTTGTCAAGCTCAAACACTCCAACCCAACCCCCCAGTAATTGAATGGTGGCCCCTTTGATCATGCTAGTAATACGCCTTTGTAAATGGTGTGTGATATGGAAGCCAATCTTTTAACCCTTTGAACCATCTTCATCCACTAACATAGTCATTTAACAGTGTTTAAGCCGCGAATTACTCTTGACATGTAGTGGATGAAGATAAATTGAAGTGGGTGGCAAATGAACAAAACAGATAGTGTTATTATTAAAACATTTCCATGAAAACTTACGTTCTGAACACCCTAAATGTTGGAATTCAATCATTTTTTAAAGATGCAACAATTATGCTTTAATGCATCGTGAAGGTTTAACCCTTTGAGCCCCCACGATGCATTAAAGCATCATTTTACATCCCTGAAAATATACTTAATTTTCCTACAACTTAGGGTTTTAGAACAAAAATTTCCATGAAACTGGTTTACCAATATGTTGTAATTTTCTTTAATTTTTAAACCACATCAAGTCATCTTCATCCACTGCAAGTCGAGAATTGCGACAGCAATTCGCGGCTTGTAGTGGATAAAGATGACAATGGTAAATTCAGGATTGAAAGGGTTAGCCTAATGAGTAATGACATCATATCTATGTGGACTACACGAATTTATGTCCATTTAATACATACATGACAGCAGTAGGCCTACATGTATGTAATGAACATGATTTTGTGTAGTCCACATAGATATGATGTCAATGTCATTACTCATTATTAGGCTAACCCTTTAACCAGTGTTAACACTGTTTAAAACATCACGATGCATCAAAGCATCATGATGTTCACTTACTCACAGTGTAAGCCTACACTACAGGTAGGCCTACCTGCCGTGATGCCTGCTGTGAGTTATAACAACATATTATCTGATTATATTGGAATAGTAACTTAGGTCTACTATTTAGGAACATATTGAAAGCAGGAATATCATTTTATCATGTTTATGAGTGATTACCTGCTCAGCACAGTCTCACTCAGAGAGTCAGCTGGTCAGTGTCAGGGCCAGCCGGTATTATCCAAACCAGCTGCCAGTCTGTCACTCTCACTCTCAGCAGTCCCACTGCCAATACGTCATGACTCAGTCATGTACGAATGACATGTCACAACTATCACAGGTATAACTAGAAGCTAAGAGATTATGCCTACAAGTTTCCTCGTGACAGTGACAGTACTAACGTTACTAATACCAGATATTCTGCTTACAATGACGCTGACTCATGCAGCTGTCAGATCATTTCTGTCAGATTCTGTGCAATTCCCTCTCTGTTTACAAATTGGTCTGACTGGGTACGAGGCTAGCCTCGTTTTAGTCCGAAAGGGGAATTCCCATCAGCGAATTTAATCAGCGATTTCCTGCACAAATAATTAGTAAGTATCACTAAACGACTCAATAACAAATATGATCAACTTAGATATGTTGAAAAATTGTGAATTGTTATGTAAATGCCTATTTTATATCATAATTACGCAACTGAACCTCACCATAACCAAAATGGCCGATTACCTCCAAATATCGCCCACCCACATCCAACTGCTGGGTGACTCATGAACTCAATTCTCAACATGCTCAAGCGATTTTCATGAAATGTTGTAATCTATATTTTCTACGGTCTGCAACTGGTATGTTTCACCAGATCTTGGGGGTAGCCTTTTTTCATCCAACCACAGGCACAGCTAGATTCTACCTGTTTCCGTTGCTATAGATGTATTATATAGCCTAGCCCTAGACAAGTTAAGAATCTTGCAGTTTGGACAGTGATCAGTGACAGTGGAGATGTGTACCGAACTCCCTCATGGCAGCCTCAATGATTATAGTGTAGAGGGAGTTCGGTACACAATGACATCAACGCGAGATTCCGAACTTTTCTCTATCTACGATATGGACAACGGAAACAGGCAAGCTTTGCCCCCAACAAGGCAACATCTCTAAAAAATTGGTGGAATTTTGTTGTGTATTTTGTAAGTTTGACCATTTGACATGTGATAAAATTCTTGTTTCACGGTAATGATGAAATGAGAGCAGTAAATTTGAAAATTTACTACATTACAAATGGTTTTACTTCGATAATCAACTGATAATTTACACAAAAACATTAAGGGTTCAATTTGTTCAGTATCGCGTCGCGAAACGCAATGCAATGTCAGGAAATCGCTATGTATTGGTGCTGATGACGTTCCAGAGATCATCATCTCTTCTGGCGAGAAAATTGAAAGAGTGCATAACCAACCGTTTTGCCGATCTAGAAAATGATGACAAAATAGGATGCCTAAAACTGTTGAACACTAACGTGCCAGTCTTGTGGATTGGCATACCATCAACGTTTAATTCTACCCCTGCATGATGAAGGAACATGAAATATCTCATTTTTAATATGTTGTATATAGTCCTCTATGTATATCACATTAGTCACATTTAGTTCAGAGACTTTTCACATGTAGGCATTTTATCGCCAATATTTATCAGTTTATAGTCTTTTATTACTTCTGAACACATGTTACATCTTACATGGAGTGTGTCAGGCATTTTGAAAAAGCAACCTGACAACGGCAATCCCCTGTAAAATTTAGCCATGTCCGTTGTGTGATATCTACTTTGTGGACCGAATGTTTAGTATTGGTATTGTGTAAAAAAAAATACTTTATTAAATCAACTTAAACATCTTAAACATGTTAACCGTTTTCCTGCTAAGTTAATTTATTGAAATTTGCCCCCACTTGAACTGTTGAAGTTGTGTCTTCAAGTGGCTGAAAATTACTCATGTCTGTATAATTAGAGCACAAATATTTGCAAATCAAATTGTTTACACGCACATTTTCTTCCCAATAACAGTGATTTAGGCGACAAATAAAACAGGTTTAAAAAGACAAAAGTCGTGATCAGCAGGATAAGGGTTAGCCCTTTCAAGCCTGAATTTATCATGGTCATCTTCATCCACTACAAGCCGCGAATTGCCGTCACAATTCTCGACTTGTAGTGGATGAAGATGATTTGAACATGTTGAAGTGGGTGGGAAATTAAAAAAATCTATTGTTATTATTTAAACAGTTCAATGAAAATTTTTGATCTAAAACCCCTAGGTGTAGGAAAACAAGTCATTCTTCAAAGATACAAAATGCTGCTTTCATACATCGTGAGGGTTTAAAGGGTTAATATGTACAGTACTGGTAAATACATGTACTTTCTGAAACAACTTGTATAGCTTTTCAACTGTGCACTGCGTAAATTTTTACAATAACATAGGCCCCTATGTACTTTTTGAAGGTACAGTGTAGATCACCTAATACATATTCTTTTTTTACAGAAATGGATGTGTTTGGGAAACATCTTGCAGAAGAGGATGATATCTCTGTGATCTATACTGACAGAGACTGCCTGGATGGGATGTCACCGCAGGCCACACAACCCCCAGAATTCTACATGCAGTGTGGCAGTGATAAGCCGTTGACTAGTACACAGGGTCAGGGGGCATCATTGCATGCTCTCACATATGCCTACAGCAGCCTGAAAGAGCGCTATAATGAACTCCAGCAAAAAAATGTACAGTTGGAGAAGAAGTTGAGTCAGAGGTATCCATCACTGTCGTCCGGCGTGGATAATCCTTTCGGCTCATCTGGCCCGTTGTTTGAAAATGGTGCTGTGTCAAGTGTGAGTGAATCTCTTTGTGCTGGAAATGTCCATCATGATAGTGAGCTAAATATGGTGAGACAGCAGCTTGCTGATAAGACTGAACAGCTCAGAAAACAGACAATGGAATGCCAAAGACTACAAGTGGAAATGAATTTGTCACAGTGTAGTTTGTCAAAGGAAGCTTTTCAGTCAGTGCCAGTGACAGAAGGTTCAACTGAACCTGGTGAGTTTTAATAATGCTTAGCCCTTTGAGCCCTCACGATGCATTAAAGCATCATTTCAAATCCATGAAAACATACCTAATTTACCTGAAACAAAGAGTTTTAGATCGAAAATTTCCATGAAACTGGTTTACCAATACAATTTTCTTTAATTTTTAAACCACATCAAATCATCTCCATCCACTACAAGTCGAGAAATGCGGCAGCAATTCGCGGCTTGTAGTGGATGGAGATGACAATGGTAAATTCAGATTTGAAAGGGTTAAAGCGCTGAATTATTTGTGTATAAACCATGGAGACCAAATGGTTTTTTCAATTTAATTTTTTTTTTTTTAGTGTTACAGTGCGGGGATCGACTTTAGACATCTCAATCTGACATCTTTAGACGTCAGAATCTGACATCTGAAGACGTCCCCGCGCTGTGAGGGTTAACCCTTGTGCTTTTAGTTATTTAGAATTTTTTTTTTACAGGATGATTAAAATGTATTACTATTATCATTATTAACTTGATTATCAGATTATAGATGAAAAACCTGCAATTCTGAAATCCGTAATGTTGCAGGTTTTTTGTCATCACGCGTTATACATGTTAAAACTTTTCTAGTTTTATTTTATAATATTTTACTGGCGTGCAAGCGTACATGCGTGCGTGTGTGTACATATATTTGTGTATGACTGTGCATATGTCGAGGTATACATGTATGTACGTGAGTATGTATGTATACATGTGTAAGTGCAGTGCTATTGTCTGCATAACTGTGCGCTTGTGGCTCGCTAGATTTTGGCCTAATTCTTCTATTTAACACAGGTCAATTTATTTCGGGCACTCAAATGAAATAATGGGCTCTGTAGATTTTCTAGGTGGGTGCCCTGCTGGCTTTCACCTCAAATCTGCCAAAATCGAGCACTGAAGTGTGTAAGTTTGGTCTCTCATACATGTAACTCTTGGAGAGTGGCCTGGTTACTTTTAATTTAACTGTTTTTTCATTGTGAATATATTCCATTGTTGTAACTGGGGTGAGACATGAATAAACAATTTGTCTGTCTGTGTGTGCTGCAGGAACCGTATATATACGGTGAGGTTTCAAGCAAATTTCAGACTAAATAAAATATCTCTAAAATTTGTAACATATCTCTTGGTCAATTATTTTAATTTTGGACATTTCTATTTTTCATGAACAGATAAATAATATTACAGTAGAACCTGCTATGAGCAGCCACACTTGCGACACAGGGAAATTTAAGCGCAGGTGGCTGCTCATAGGAGGTTTATTTGTATACAAAATGCCATTTTTGGGAAAGGCCAAGTGGCCTCCCATAGGAGGTTGGCTGCTCATAAGAGTGGCTGCTCATAGCAGGTTCTACTGTATTTTTCATTCATTTGAAGCTAAAAAATGAGTTAGCAATTCCAGCTTCAAATGAATAATAAAACAGAATGAAAACAATTATTGTCATGCTTAGCAGGCAAAGGTTAATGGGGCATTCTCTAAATGATGTATAATGTACTTGTGGATACTATATTATCATGATTATATAGTGTGTCTAACTAATTGTTATTGTAGATATGAGGCATCTTTTGATGATGGTAAATGAAGCAACAACAGAGCTGAATACCACAAAACAAATAGTCTCCCGACAGACATATTTTATTAACCAGCTGCAAAGACAACTAGCAGGAACAGATGCAGTCGATATGGCTCCAGGACCTGTAGAATTTAATACACGTCAGTTATTTTATGTTATGTAACATAAAAAAAGGAAGAATTTTATATCAAATGTACATTTGATATAAAATTCTTCCATTTTTTGCTGGTTTAAGTAGGCTACCTGCGCTAATTTTCAACTTCTAGCATGGCAGATCTATAAAATAATTCATTTCATCGAATGTCTTTTCTATGCTTCATGTTGTATTGATTTTCTCTTTTTTACATAAAACAGCTTAAATGTCATAAATGTCATAAGGCAGTAAAAATGTAAATTTTATATATATCAGATATTTTCCAATCTGTTTCACAAGTCCCAGCTGTGAGGTTGGTATAATACAGCATCTGACAATTTTAACCATTTCCTGGTCTGTGGTTGGTCAATTTCCACCATCACCATCTGTTGGCTATTACCGTATTTATTCTAATTAACGCCCGGGGTATTATTGAAAAAAAAAACCTTTGAGGGGGATGAGCGCTTATTAGAGTGCTGTAACTTTTTAATAAACAAATATCATTGTTATATACAGGCTGCCGGATTGCGCCATTAGCGCACAATTTCCCCAATTGCCGCACTGTGAGAAATCCTAGTGGGTAGCGGTGGCGCGTAGCGGTAAACATTGTCTTTTTGGGAGTTTTTTGTTTGTGATAGCCAGCATTGGAAGCAGTCACCAGGGCCTTCCGATCATCAGTAGCCCGGAGTCAGACCTATGAATATTCCAGGGTTTGGTGTTTTGTGCACATGGCTGCCCCATGTGACTTACGTAGGTCAATCAGGAACTGGTCAGCTAATACTTCTGGATGATTTTGATAGCTACCCACATGCACTGTATTACGTGTACGTGAATGATCAATCAATTAAAGAAATCCGCAGCCTGGCTGCTGTTCGTGTGGACTATGTTTAGTTCCAATGAATAATTTTTCTGGTGTAGCGGAGCAGTTCGATACACAATTTTGGGCCAGTGCTACGCAATAATATATTAGTGTAGCAATTTTTAGCATGCAGAACAGTAGTTTAGCACATGGAAGGCTGCTAAACTGATATACAATTTTTCTGGGACAAATTTTTCCCTGTGTTCGGTCAGAAGTCATCCAATGGAGTATCAGGCTGAAGGCATTTTGCTGCTTGGAAGGCAGGCAGACCTGTGTGTTTTAAAGGCAGGCAGACCTACTGAGCTGATAGGCCTTCACTAACAGTTTATTACAGACCTTCACTGACAGTTTATTACAGACCTGTACTGATCTACTGTATAAATTAGCAGATCTTCTATCCATTCTTGGCGATGTTTTTCGTTTTTTGGTGGACTGTTTTTATAATGGCAAATGTAGCAGGGGGTGGATCTATTTACTGGTCAAGTTTAAAAATGTCCAAGTATTTAAAATTGTTGATAGCTGAATGTGTGCTATGGGCCTAGGTTTACCGCTTGGTAAATCTTCTTGGTAAATCAAAAAGCTAATCAAATTTAAAATTGATTAGCGAAATATTTATACATGAATGATAAGGATAAAGTGGGAGTTAGAGCTTGAAGAAGAAAATAGCTAATCAATAATTTTAAAACAAAATTCTCCCTGTATCATGTGTATTGAACACTGACTAACTAGTGTATGTGATCATGGGTTTTATTTTCAAATACTGTGAATGGGCGTTTATTGGTATATGGGTGTTTATACTGTAATTGCAAAACATATGGGGCAATGGTACTTTTGCAGTATGCATTTTAACTTATGTGTTACATCATATCTGTTTATCTCTTACACATGTTACAGCATGGGGACAGACTTTAGTTGTCAGAATCTGACGTCTACAGACGTCAGATTTTGACGACTAAAGTTGATGCCCTTACTGTAAGAGTAAATATTAATTTATTGGTTATAGACCCATAACATAGGTATTCTATTGAATCAGAAATAGTTACAGTGTACATGTAACTAAGACATTTATGATGATGCAAATTGAATATAACCCTTTGGTATCCATGGTTTACATAAAATATTCAGTGCTTTAAGTGTTAAAGTAGCACACAGGCAATTTCTCTGTGATACTATAAAATAGTTATACTAATGTTAACATGGTTAAAGAACTATCAATACCGGGTCTATGATATGGGTCTACGGCCATTATGAATATTTACACTTTCAGCGCGGGGATCGACTTTAGACATCAGAATTTGACGTCTATAGAAGTCTCAAGTCGGGTCCTGCACTTAAAGGATTACAACAATTAAATTGTTGTAATCCCTTAAGTGCAGGACAATTAAATTGTTGTAATCCTTTAAGTGCAGGACCCGACTTGAGACTTCTATAGACGTCAAATTCTGATGTCTAAAGTCGATCCCCGCGCTGAAAGAGTAAATATTCATAATGGCCGTAGACCCATATCATAGACCCGGTATTGATAGTTCTTCAACCATGTTAACATTTGTATAACTATTTTCTAGTATCACAGAGAAATTGCCTGTGTGCTACTTTAACCCTTAAAGCACTGAATATTTTATGTAAGTAACATCAATTTTTGTACAAATTATTTGTACAAAAATTGATGTTACTTCCACTGCTTAAATTACTCTTTGAAAAATGATCTGCTGGTCATTGAATATCCTTGAACAATCCTTGAATATTGACAATGGTAAAGTATGACCCCTGATTATAATTGATAATAAATGTTGTGTTGTTTGTTGTTACAGCTATCAGAGCTTCTCACTCTGACGTCATCTCTCCGCGGAGGTCATCTGTTACTAGATCTAATTCACAACGACGTAAACTTAATTCCGACTCTGTGGATCTACAAGACAGCCAAGGATTTGATGCTTTCGAGAACTTTTCTGGGAGAAGATCTGTAAGTAGAGCACAAGAAAGCCACCTTCGCCCCCATTCTGACATCATATCCACGAGAGACAAACCGGCACTGAGAGCGAGGTCACCTGGTGAGGTGTTCAAGTCAAGTCCTACGACAGCTCCAATCAGACATTTCAACCCACAGACTAACCCAGACCTCCTGAACGGGGAGAGGAGTCGTAGTGGGTCAAGAGGCAGAATATACGAGGATGTAGGAGTGGACCTGTATGGAAGCAACCAGGCAGTCACGCCACAACCTCATGGTCATCCTGTTGAAGAGACGGGACATGAGCCGTCTCGAGGTGGTGACTCAACATTCAGGCAGGAAACTGCTGGACCACTGCTTGATCTTTCAGATTGTACACAAATAGAGAATAGGTTCAGGACATTACAGCCGTCTGTACGAAGACCGATCAATATAGAAAGAAACTTTGATGACAGCTCGCCCATTGGCAGTCATAATAACATCAATCCTGGGTTGAGCAGGAATATTAACTTGAATCCATTTGAAATCGGGAATCAGAGCGATCCAATTGCGACTGGGTCATCAGCGCCACTTGTTATGAATAACGACCCATTTGCCTCCAATAAAGTCATCCCCCAACGTAATATCTTCACAGGACCAGACGACCTAACAACGCTGAAGACTTATGCTTCAGGTAATGCTGGTTCTGGTGAAGAATGGAAGTGTCCTGTGTGCGAGCAAATCTTTCTACAGAATGAGGTGACACTGTATGACTTTGAGGAGCACGCCTCAACGTGTGGAGTAAACACAGACAGTGTACCAGAGAGAGCGTGCCCTGTCTGTCGTGAAGTGTTCTCAGACACCACAGCTCAGGCAGAGTTTGAAAGACATGTAGAGAATCACTTCAATGAATATGTTGTGGTTGATGAAGCAGACCAGTTTGGTGTTCCTCCCTCGTAGCATGCGGTGCTAACAATTTGACAATGTTGCATACATGTATATTTACCTTTTCATTCATGCTGGCCGCAGTGTGTACTTGTTAACTTTCACACGAATAATATTTGAAATGGTATGTTTTATTTCAATCTGTTACTCTGAGGTTATTTGACATACTGGCCTGCCATATACAAAATAAGACATTGTGTATTGAGATTCAATAATTTATCCAAAATTGATGGTTGAATGCAATTTGAGGAATTCATGTATATGTTGTCTTGTATTTATCTGCAGCTCGGTAACCCTTTTTTTATTAAATTCTCAGCTAGGTTTTTTTTTCGTCTGAAGCTAGAATTGCTAATGCAATCTCCAGCAAAAAAACTTTTATAAAAATAGACTCCCAAAGTGAATTATTTGAAAAGGCTTCCAAAAATGAATTATCTGATTAACAGATTTACCACAACATATTTGATGAATTTCTGAGGCATTTTATTTGGCTTGGAATTAAATAGACCATATATAGAGGGCTAGCGTTACAAGCACTGTTTAACCCTTTAACCGCCAAATTATTCAATCTGAATTTTAACCCACTTGAAGTTGTGTCTCACTGACGCGATCCACACTTCAAGTGAGTGAAAATTATTCAGATTTGACAATGTGGTGGTCAACTGTTTTCAAATATTGCTGATTGATGTCACATTTTATCTTTAACATACATGTTTAAAAGGTGGTACTTAATGTGCTAATAAAAAGTGAAAACCCGAATATATCGGCACCGGCGGTTAAAGGGTTAAGGTCCAGTGTTATTATATCTTATGTGTATAACTCAGATATATTGTTTCAACTGTTTTGTTCTAATTGTACATAATTTTGCTTATGATCTAATGTAGTAGTAATAAATGGTTGTTGATATGCCTTCTTTGTGATTAGATGAATTGTGTACCGGTATATAATATAGACTTCTATAACTTGAATCATGCATTTGATGTGATATTTAGTATTGTCATACAATATACTGCAACTGCACCTGTACGTACTGCTCTGCAAAGCCAAAAAGCAGTAACTGCTCACTTGAAAAGTAAACAGTTACTGCCTTTTAGCTTTGCACAGCAAATAGATATATTTCATATGGAGTCCAATATCAAAGCATTTTCTTAACCACTTATCACATATGTATCTTCAAATATCGCACTCAGAGCAAGAAATTTGTACAGAAAATTTATAATGTTTGCTCAGTTTCCACCTCCGCCACCTTGTTTTTGACTGCATTTGTTGTTATTTGGACTATATTGTTTATACTTGAATATTTGACTGTTGACCCTGGGTGAATTCCGTAGGTGATCTTATTTTCTCATTGAGCCACTGGTCAGGCACTTTTCAAGAGGGCTGCCAAATATCTTGTGAATAATCACCCCCCCTAGATCAGTTAGCTATTCAATTTTAATTTTCATTGACTTGAAGCTGTGTCTCTCTACAAATGTATGTGATTTAAAAAAATTAATTCCCAATATATTTTGTTCCCAAATTGTTATTTTGAAAAACTGCTTATGCAGGTGCTAATAAAAACACTGTAGTCGACATCAGTGCTCTGGGGAGTAAACTCAGAATTCATTAATGCAATCAACTTAAAATTTGGTGGGATGTATACATGCAGTGTCTTTTCCATAAACTTTAAAAAGATATTTTAGAACTAAATTTCATCTCATAATATAGCTTTAGATTGTGGTGTTTAAACTAAATAAGCTAAAATAATATATTGTCAAGTAACGAAATTTAAAATGATCCTCTTTTAACCATTACACCTCTAATTAATTTTAAAAAAAGTACCACTTTGAAGATGTCTCGCTACCGTGATCCAAACTTCATATTTGTTTGTGCAAGTCATGTCATTTCATTCCCATTAATTTTGATTTTCTAAAATGTATTTGAAACAACTAGTCGTGCTTAACGGTGTGAGGGTTAAGTTCTCAATGATGACATTTTCACTACAAATGAGACACAAAGTCTATATGAGTCGACTTTAGTTAAATATACTTATTTAATTATTTAGTAAATTAATTATTTAAACAGGTATAGTGTTCTTTTATATTAATATTATAATCCATCTTAAAAGTGACACCCCAAATTGTAACCCTTTCAGCGCCTGGACCGTCTTTATAGATTGTGACATATAAAGATGGTCCCAACACTGAAAGAATTAAAATATTTATAATGGCCATAGACACATAACATAAATATTCAAATAAAGCGGACAGAGGTAGCAAAGACATTTTTGGTGATTTCAAATAAAAACAAACATGAGGTAGATCATATGATTTACTTTTCAACCATGTAACGTTAATATGCGCACCATGAAAATTTTGTGCCACATCCTTAAACTAAAACCTGCCTTTTTTCTATATGCTTGTGGTATGCTGACTATATCTATCCAAGGTTCTCAAGCTGTTATTAAACAAAATTAATTATCATTTTCTAAATACAAAGTACTTTCTGCAGGCATAACTTCTAAAAATCTTAATAAATAATAATGTTTAATCAGAGATGATTAATTATTATAATGTACACAATAAAATATATGTACTTATTATTTACAGTTATTTTGTTCACTATTACACACTCTTATTTTTAGTTTTTGACTAATGTTCAGAAGCAGTTTTTCTTTTAACTGTCAAGTTATCAGGTTATCTAATTATAATTTGAATCAACTTAAAAGTTGTGTCTCACAAACTCAACTGAATATAAAAATTGCTAATAAAGAGGCTGATACAAATGGTATAATTTAACATTTTGCTCTAGTCAACAAGAACAGCACTACTGACACTCTTGTATTATATTTGGTGAATATGCTATTTTTGAACTTTCTACCATTCATCATGCTCATGTGTGAGGATATATAAAATTTATCAATAGGAATATGTTTTCATGCCCATCTCTGATTTCATTTAGTTTGTCTAAATGGATTAAGTTTACTTGCTAAATTATTTTCTGTGCCAAATGTGATGTGTTTATATATAATTTTGTTAGTATTGATAATTGTTATTAGAAACTAGTTCCGGCTTAATGTTGGCCCACCATCTATGATGCTGGGCCAACATTAAACGAGCACTGGTTCAGTGTGGATTGACTTGTGGCATGTTTCATGTTGATTTATTTAATTATTTGAAATGTTGCTCTTTATGGCAATGACATATTAATCAAACTCATGTTACATGCATTATGACAGTTTCTATATATTTTGTAAAGTAGATGACATTCAAAATTAGTTGAAATATTCTGTAGTCATAAAAGTAGTGTACATGTTGAGTATTATAAGTAGACCGGAATACCTGCTTTCTTGATGTTGGTATTATACTATAAAACACTCGATAATTTCCCAGCAAACACAATCCACATGTTCAGTGTTGGTTTAATGTTGGCCCACCGTCTGCGATGCTGGCCCAACATTGAACCAACACCGATTCAGTGTCTCGTTTTTGCTGGAGTACAATATGCTATCTAACATGTATCACATATTGACTGTTCACAGCACAACAATTACTTTCCTAATAAACTATAATTTTTCAAAAAACATATCTTATCAAAGGTAGTTCAATTATATTCTCATAGCTATGTATTTTGCTATGAATGGTTTTTACACTTTATAATTATGTGATTACTGATAAGTCATCTGTAATTTAGGATTTAGGCTTTTGTATTTGTATGTCATGATTGTACATGAACCATTAAGATGTTTGTGGTACTTTTAGAAAGAATCTATTAAACCCCAAATAAGTAAAATATATTTAATAGTGAAGTTGTTAAAATTATTCCTATGTGCTGTCTGTATGAAAACCTGTTGAAGCCTTCTCTTTGACTCTTTACACGTGGAAATTAGTTCATATGAACCATGGAGACCAAAGGGTGATTTGCGATTTAAAATCATCATAAATGTCTTAGTTAACTCTTTCTGATTCATTTGAATACCTATGTTATAGGTTTATGGTCAATACAAATATTTATACTCTTACAGCGCGGGGATAGACTTCAGTCTGACGTCTGTAGACGTCAGATTCTGACAACTGAAGCCTATCCCCGCGCTGTAAGAGTTAAAGCGTGACTGCATAAATATGGCTTGACCCTAACTTCTAAACTACTGGCCCTATCACCAATAACTGCATAAGTAGTTACTTGCCCCACTTTGGTGAGTATAATTATGCTCTTTTTTTGTTCAACTAAAATAATCTGAGAAACAACTTCATTCTGAACATCATGATGTAGTATATCAGTGTTTTTTTTATTTATAACAGCACTGACACTTTGTCCCGTTGCAGTTAGAAGGTGCTAAACTGCCATTTTGTAGAGTGGCAGCTTAGCACCTACTAACTCCGAGGGGACGACTTGTTATTTTACTTTGTTGATGATTATTTTTACAATGACTAATCGCCCAACATGGCTACAAGCTTTATGAGTCTTTTTGCCAGACACTTGAGATGTGCTAACCTCCAGCACTTGTTAGTGTCAAGTCCTGTATATGTCTTAAATTTTGATAAATTTGAAATGCATAAAACATAAGCTGTATTTTTCATTTTTATTTACAGCTTCCAATTATGGAAATATTTATATTGTCCACAGTCGGACATGTCTGAATTTAGGTTTATTTTATTTGCAGACAAGCTGACACAAAATAGTTCCACAATTTAAAAAACACTTGTATATATCCACAGCACCTTGAAAATAGTCCACACGTCGATACTACATAACATAATACAAACCATACTGCACTAATAAAAACTGTAAAACTACTTCATTGCGAAGCTTTTGAAGTGTATTTTAGGTACATCGGTTATCAATTATTTTGTTGTGAAAGTTCCTAAGTTGCTTGACTTATTGCCACTTACGTCTTTATTATGTAATTTCTGTTATAGCTTTCATATTATTATTGATTATTATTATTTATAAGTGCACTTATTGACACTTCACACTGTTATAATTATATAGAATTACAAGGACAACTGCACTGATTATTTTTTGATGTGAAATAATTGCATTTGTGATATCAATAAACACTGCATATACTGTACTATGCTTATTTCTCCTCATGTGCAAGGTATCATGTATTATTTAAAATCAAAAGTAATAATTGCTTATCATACATTTTGGGAGATGTTACATTCATGAATAAAATGTGTAATGTGTACAATTAAAGTCAAAAGGCTTGTTACTCAAAAGTCCGGTTCGGTAGAATTTTTTTCATTTCGAATTGGACAATGCTCATCTACTAGTCCATTATTATGAATTATAGTCTCAGAATGAAAGTAAAAACAAAACTAGAAGGAACTAAAGTGCTAGTGAGTTTGGACTGGGACATTGTTTCTGAAGTAGCTAAAACCAACATGATTTTCAAGAAAGATAAGAGCAAGAAAGGTAAAACACAGAGACTGAGAAAGAGATAGAGAAAGTGATAGAGAGAGAAAGAGAGAGATAGATAAAGAGTGATAGATTAAGAGACTCCGGCTCTGTAACTGCCTCTCTGTCCCTGTCTCTGTCCATTTCTCTCTTCTAGTTATTATTATTAGTAAGGTTTCACGACCCTAAATAGGGGTGGCTACTGACTGAAGAGTGCGTCATAAATTACTGCTTTATTTGGTTGTTTTTGCTTCTGGTGAATTAACAAAAATACAGGAGTGTTGCCTTTATGTGGATTATTTGCAAGGACACGTTGTTTTCTTGCTGTGTGTTATGAGGTATATGACAGACAGACAGACAGACAGGTGTTTCATTGACATAAAGAAAAGTCATTACTGACTTATAATAATAATGCAGATTTATTTCGTACTCGAAGTACATAATACATAGTATACACAAAAGAAAAGAAATGCACACAGCAAAATTATACATATTAATCACATAAAATATAGTCCAGCAAAAATGATAAATGTTCTTTACATAAATGTATTACTCTGTAATCTGGAAAGGATATTAACTCTTTAGCAAATTGTACAGTAGCTTCGTCGTTATTCGTTCAGTTATTATAGTGCACACGTTTAACTATGGGGAAAGATGTGCTGTATAATGATCTGGCAATGTCATTGCGGTCTAACTGGTACCTAAAACAAACTAGAGATATGTTATTACATAGTGGAGAACAACTTCCTTTCATGGCAAGTTTCACACACATGTTGACTATTTGGTTTTATTTCTAAGTAGTGAGTGAACAAATTTAATAAATCTTCTATGGATCTGGAAATCAATAGGGGCATCATCAGTTACCTCATATACAAATTAACGGTGTCTGACAGCTTTATACCATGCTCTATATAAGCGTTGAGATTCTTTCAGCGTTAAGTCCCAGGGCTGAGAGCCATAAAGCGGCATACAGAAAGTTTTAAAGAAATGATACTTGACTGAGGAATGACAATGAGAAAAGGTCAATAATAAAAAAATTTAGCCTCTTATTTAATTCAGAAATTCCATCTGAGATGCGTTTTTTATGGGAATCTTTGCCAATGATATTTCCTAAATGTACACCACCCGATTCGGCAGAAATTTCTTTACTTTAAAATGTGATATTGATATTATTTACACTTGTCTAAATATTCGAGTAAACAATAAGTTTTGATTTGTCAGCATTAAAAACAACATCATATTTACAAGAAAATTGTTCACATATATTCATCATTTTTAATAAACCAGTCTTAGTAGGACATAATCAAACAATATCATTTGCATACGCAAGAGCTCACACAAAGGTGCATCCCACATAACAACCAATTATCAGATTCTTTCATCATTGTCAGCAATAAATCTATTTTAATGCCATACAATATTAACGATAATACACCACCTTGTATGTTTTACACCGTTGGATGCCACAAAATTAAAAGACTTCTCATTTTCCCATGATACACACATTGACTGGAGTATATTCATATTAATAAGAAAGCGTACAACTAGGGGACGTATAGCCTTTGTTTTCTGCTCATTAAATAAATGGATATAATTTACTCTATCAAATGCTTTACTGGCATCAAGTAACACAACAATAACGTCTGACCCTCTCTGGTTGTAGTAGTTTGTTACTTCATCTAAAAGATATGTACATGTAACTGTGGATGACACCGACTTAAAAGCCGAACTGCAGGGCAGAGGTAATAAAACTATTACTGTACAATTTTAATAAAACCCAATCAAACACCTTCCCCATTATACTACTGAGAGCTATAGCACGGTAATTATTACTATCATGTAACGATTTACGCTTGTTTTTAACAATCGGGATTAACTTTGAAAATCGAAATTGACTGGGTGAAAACCATGGTGTAACATTGCTGTAAAAAGAAGTGACATATGTATATTTAAAACAGATGAGGCATGTATAAGATGACTGGTGCTTACGTCGTCAAAGCCATCTTTTTTATTGCTCTATTATTTGTCATAAAAATGATAGAATATATGTACATGTATATACAAGATGGCTAATTTGCTTAAATCACACGACACTTTACATGGTATCACATACAAAATTAAAATCACGTTAAAGGGCATTGCCAATAGTAAAACACTAGATATTGCGATAAAATAACATATAATTAATTACTACTTGGACAATGCCAATATGTGAACATAGGTCTATCATTTTGTTTCCCGCACCAAAACGAGAGATAAAATAGCTAATACGTATAATCCACAAATTATATATGACAGAAAAAAAGACACTTTCGAAAGCGTAGAAACTTAAAGATACATACAAATACATAATTGTGTTACTGGTGTATGTACAGTGATGGAATAAAACAACGTTATATAGTATTTTAAAAATCAAACATGATCTCGGGTAAATGTAATAAATGTGGAAGTCCGCAAAACATAACATAAACTCGTTTCTACTTTTTGTGACTTTTAGCCCCACCCTCCCCTACTGAGATTATTGGTATAATACCTCCATAATTTGCGGGTATATGTGGGTCTTTACCTTGTTTTATGTGTGGATATATGATGACTGATTTCCCAGCGAACATGACAACTTTCCCGATTTCCATCCTCTTTTATCCATTTTTATTCATTGTCCTGCTCGGACGGTATAGACTATGGTCAGTCCAGTTTCAAACCAAATCAAATAGCACTGAAATCATTATGGGAGATGCACGTTAGCAGATCCACCCTGTGGGGGACGCGCGTTAACAAATCCACATTAACCCTTATCCTGCTGATCACGACTATTGTCGTTTTTAATCTGTTTTATTAGTAGACCAAATCACTGTTATTGGGATTGAAATGTGTGTCTAAACATAAATATTTTCAAATATTTGTGCACAAAAGAAATTAACTAAACAAATATGAGTAATTTTCAACCACTTGCGGTTGTGGATCGCCGTAGCGAGAGACAACATCAAGTGGTAGAAAATTTAAATAATTTATAATGGACAATTTAGCAGGGCAAGGGTTAACCTCTGAACCGCTAAGCGCGACTGTAGTCGTTTTTATCTGTTTTAATAGCCGTTTAAATCGCAGTTATCGGGAACGAAATGATTGTTTAAACATCAAGATTTGCAATTTGCCCTGAAATTAAGCAAAGTGAGCATGAGTACATCAATTTTCCACCCATGCAGTTGAAGTTGTGCGATAGCCAGACACAACTTCGAGTGGGTCAAATTTTTTCAATTAAATTTGGCGATTTAATTTTTTTCAGCGCGGGGACAGTCTTTATACGTCAGAATCTGACGTAAATATACGTGAGATTCTGACGATTCTGATAATGACGATACCCACTGGAAGAATTGACAAAATTATAATGGTCGTAGACCCATAGCATGGATATTATAATGAAACGGATAGAGCTAACTAAGACATCTATGATGATTACAAATTGAAAAGAACACCTTTTTATCTAATGCCATCAAAACAAATTACCGTCAGCCATTAGTTAATATAACAATAACATGATTTTTGAGGGCGATACGCTTTTTTATTGCCCGACTTAGATGCCAGCAGCTGCGACAGGCTGGTATCTGTGAAGGGTAAATAAAAATGCCTATCGCACAAAAAAATCATCTTTTCCACTTATACACCAAATCTTACACCTTATACACCAAATCTTGAAAACATATTTATTATCCGTCTACAATTACAGCTAGCATAGGCCTACATGTCTATGCAGAACCTAACCGCCTTGCTGGATATAATATCTCGCCCTTCTTCAGCCAGGTGTCAGCCTGCATAGTAGCCTAGTAAACCGGCGACACCCCCCCCCGTAAGGTAGATCACCGCTACCCGCATATAACAGGCATGCACCTGTACTTCTGTACAAACCGGAAACACTGCCTGCTATAGGCTGTCTACAGTGCGTACACACAGAAAGTCTATCAGCCCTGAGAGTCGGGCTGTTAGCCAAACCTTATGCCTGCATAAAGTATCAATACTCTATTGGAAGCACCCTCTCAAGTGATGATACTGTTCTTTTTCTAGTAGGCCAAATTAAACTATAATTATGTGAGTAAAATAAAATATGTTATTGTAAGATCAATGATGATGATGGATCAGTGATTAATTGTCTGATTTAATAATTATCAATGTGTGCTCATTTCATCAATACCAACACACTTCTGAGTCTCTAATTAGACTAATTAGTTTCACACTAAATATTTCCTGTACACCTGATTAAAAATTGAATGAATTTGACAAAATAAGAAGCAACAGTAAATATTAAAACGTGTTTTTTTTAATTATAATTCATTTTAAGGTTTGTCGTTAAAATCTTTAGGATAGAAACAGTTATTTTCGGGTTGAAACATATTAAAAGTTTTCAGACTAGTTTTCCGGCCTGTTTGCCGCAGTTTGCATACATAATTACAGATTAATGATGATGATGGATCAGTAAATAATTGTCTAATATAATAATTATAAATGTGTGCTCATTTCATCAATACCAACACACTTCTGAGTCTCTAATTTGTTGGACAAATTGAACGAATTTGACAAAATAAAACAGTAAACATCATAACGTGTTTTTTTCAATTAGGGGCCTATAATTCAAGGTTTATCGGTAACATCTTTGGGATGGAAACAGTTATTTTCGGGTTGAAACATATTAAATGTTTTCAGACTAGTTTTCCGGCCTGTATGCCGCAGTTTGCATATGTATTTACAAATAATACAAGGCCATTCGTATGGATTGAGGCTTAAGTCAACGCATTCGGTCGTTTCTCTCCATCGAAAATATTCAAAGTACAGCTTCGGCTCGGAGACCAAAAGCTTCAAATAACCTGCTAAATCCTCTGTTGTCGCAAAGTCAGCTGTGTCTATGTATAAATGCGGGGGTAGCATGTCCTTATATGGACCAAACCCTCTAACTATAGGTACAGTGTGGATGTCGTCTTGTAAAACTTTGAACACTTTCTCAGTGATGTAATGTTTGCACAACGTGTTCTCAAAGGTTAAGTAAAACTGGTAGCTGTTTATTAAATCACGCTTTATGGATGATTTTCCTGTTTCAAAATAACTCCTTCCTTCTGTGTTTGGAAGTTGTCTACCACATTTACCTATTATGTCAGCTGGAATGGATTCATTCAGTTTTCTGATATAATGCAATCGCAAGCTACGAGCATCATTACATTCACTAATTAGCGCCAAACATTCCCCATTCTTATCAGCGCTTGTATTCTGCTTGATATTTTGTCGGCTATCTATCTGTCTACACATCCCATAGGGTAGATGGATATCCGCATCCTCATGATATTCCGCTGATAAATTAAATACGTCAATTTTCTTATATGGGAAAGTATCGTTAGTCTTAGACAAGAATTCAGAATTGAGAAGTATCCAGTATTGATCTGCTTTATGAACTGATGGAAATGTCATATCTTGCGCTACCAGATCCCACATGACTGCGGAACTAGAATTAACTAAATCTTTGTTCCTCTTAAATCTACAATCACAAGGCGAAAATCCGACAGCTGTGTCCTTACATGGTAAAGGTGCCCCGTTCGCATAGGTATGCCAATTCCTGTCATGCAACTTACTCCAAAATAAAATCAAGACATCTAAAACTTCTGATATGGTTGATTTTTCCTTCGCAATATCATTCTCCACAGTCAACTTTAAATCATTCTCGCCATATCTTTGTGGTGAGAAAGCTGGATGCTTTGGCATGTTTCCCCCTAAAATATATTCTATTGAAGTCCCGGCAAACCAGTAAATGACTCCACAGCAGATGATGACCAGCATGATGTAAGGACTTCTCTCTCCCATCATGATCTTTATACCTCGAACACATTCATGTTGTAGCAGGGTATACAAAACCACATGTATTTGCATAGTTATTTATCTGTTTATTTTTCAACATCATGATCTGATGATCAGCCACTCCAGTCCAGTCCATGTAGTATATAATTAATCCTTGAAGCCCTGAATTATTTTGTAAAAACATCGCAACCAAAGGGTTTTTTCAATTTGAAATCATGATAAATGTCTTAGTTATCTCTTTCTGGTTCATTTTAATACCTATGTCAGGCCTATGGGTCTACGGCCATTAGAAATATTTTAATTCTTACAGTGCGGGGAGGGACTTTAGACATCAGTATCTGACGTCTACAGATTTTGACGACAAAAGTCGATACCCGCGCTGTAAGGGTTAAATTATACATTGCATGGACTTGACCGTTGGCAAGTGTCGTCAACTACAATAGGGAGTAATCAAAATGCTTGCAATATAAATAACTACGCAAATGTCTGTGACTATAGTACAAAGACAAAAAGCAAACTGCTTACTTGAAAACTAAGCAGTTACAGCCATTAGGCTTTGCAGAGGTGGTGGACCAACATTAGGTCAACACTGATTCAATGTCGTGTGTTTGTTGTGGTGGTATATTGTGATGAAGTTCATTGAGTGAAAATTAGTTTCATACATCATAATCAAATAAAATCAAGTTGATCTTGTTATAAGACATTTGAGATATAAGCTATACAAACGTTATACATTATTATGTCTTTACCAGGAAGGCATAATAATATAGTAGAAAAACAACTTGTTTTTATCTGCTAGCATTCTTAACGATAATCTTTATGACAGTTTCAATAGTTATAACATTATAAAAAGTAAAAATCTAGGGATGTGTGAATATATTCGTTTGCTTAATTATAATAATAGGCCTATTGGCTTTCTCTGCTGTGCAAAAAAAGCGGATTTTACTACATAATGAAATTTGTCTCCCACCTCGTTCAAGTAGCATAAATTACAGTATATTAAATGTCTGTCCTCTGTACAGTCTCATAAATTTCACCAGGGAGTCTATAATTTCGACATCTAAATTTACAGAGCGAAATTCAGAGTGCTGATGGTAGATTGATTAGATCATTTTTTCTCTTTCAATTTATTTTTAAGACATTCTGAAGTTAATTGATTTTAGGTTATTATCAATGTCGTTGTTCTATATCTGTATAAACTGATATAGAAGGAGCTGTAAAGCAGTAGGCCCTATTGTTGAACAAGTCTGGTCCAGTAGGAATAGTTGGCTTTCAATAATTGCCAAGATATCTGGCCCAATTAACCCTTATACAGATTTCACAGATTTATGCTACAGTCACACTGGGACGCGGATTGACACGCTGCCCGCGGTTTGAGCAAAATAGCCGAAATCGGCAATCCGCATCAGACCGTCTCCAACCGCGTGTTTTAATCCGCGCGGTGTGCCTACACACCCAGGCGGACGAAAAATGGCATACGCATACCGTAGAAATCGTCTGTGAGCGTCTGAATCGTGTATTAGCGGATAAACGACACGTACCGTAGGTGGTTTACGCACCGCACTGAAGCTACGACACAATAGTAGGACACAATAAAGAAAAAAATCGCACGGAAAAATATCACTTCTGATTTTAAGGAAATTAATCTGGCAATCGCCATTTTGTCGTGTTTGTTTCAGTAAACATGCTGAATATACGATTTTTTCAATTATTTTATTTTTTAATAGCTTTAAAGTATACAATTTTGTATAAACATATGTATTAATTTTAATTGATTTATAAAGAAATAACGGGTAACTGCAGTATTGTGATTTTTAGCGGTAACAGTTACTTCACTGTCCACGGCCATGTGTGGTGAGCGATAATAGGCCTAGTCTGGCGGATCGTCTGCATAGTGACCAGTGGTGACAGTGGGTCAGAGGTTTGTAGCTCAAAAGGCTATGCTGCATGAAGGTATACCCATTATACTACTGGAAAGAGGACATCCTCATCTTTTGAACAAGCTAAAAAAGTCGACTGGACACCTCTTCAGGCTCTTGTAACTCAATGAATATTTGTCTAAATTACGTAGTGATTTTTTTTAATGCTTTTTAACCCCCCCCCCTTGCGTTTTCGTAACGTTTTTAAGAGTTACTTTGATAACTGTTGGTAAATAAGCCCTTAACTTATGGATTCCCTAAAAAAACTTTTGAAAATCAATAAAATAAATTTGAGTCGCACGTGTTTTGATATGTTTTGATAGGAAATCTGGAACAAAAAATATTTTTTTTTAGGCCTTATGTTTGCAGATTTACGCCCTTACTTTGGTTTCTTTAGCCTACAGCGGGTCACTTCTGACGTAGATAGCTTAAAAGGCCATGTTGCATGAGGGTTTACCGTGAAAAGTCCCAAAACAAGAAATTCGCGAAAATTTGGACACCCGAAAATTACCAGATCTACAGTATACCATCTGAATGAGGAGATCTTCAGAGTTATGAAAAAGGACATTGTCATTTTTCCAACAAGCTCAAAGGTCAACGGGAAACCTGTTGTAGCTCAATTAATATTTGGCTTAAATTGATAGAGATGTTCGCTCTAACTTTGGCTGTTTATTATACTGTGGATCACTTCAGAGGTCTATAGCCAAAAGGTGTCTGAGGTGTATATAAGTCATCCTACTAATGGAAAATTAAATTTAGAAAAAAAATGTTGGGGTTGGAGGTGAACCACCTCCTTTTAGTTTTATAGTGGGGTGTGCTATGGGCACAACTACCTAATATATTTACACAAGTGATTTTTTTTTCAAATCTGGTCCACACCTAGTCCGTAATTTACTGACCCTAAGAAAAAACTAGCATACATAAAAATGGCATAGTTTCCAACAGTTCTGAATATGACCGGACAGTCCCCGATTTTTCACCCCGTTTCCCGCGTCCCGTAACACCCAAGAAAATGTCCCAAATTTCACAGCTTCGCCCTATTTTCACAACATTTGACTAAACCCTATTACTGATTTTAGAACAATGTAGTTATTATTTTATCATGTTTTCATGCAGATTCTGACCAGTTTTAATGTAAATATTATTGCCCTGAAATGCATCCCCAGAAAATGAGAAAAACACTGGGGTGCATGCCACCGGCCCCACAACCCAGCGGCGCGCTGGCCCAGTGTGCCCGCGATTCACGTATGCGGTCTTGGGATGTCTCAATGTTGGCAAGTATGAAATGGTCGCATTTATGTCATTATTTCAAGAAATAAACATTTTTATTGATATAATTAAACTTCAATATCTAGAAAGGATCGGCGTATCCAAATTAGTCAAGAGTTGTATTACATTAGATTCTAGGGTTATTTATTTACAAGTTGAAAATTAAAGATTGCTGTTAGCGGCCATTTAAAATTCATATGACCATTAGTTTTAAAGTAAAATTTTATACTTTGATCCCTCTTGGGGTTTGAAGTTTAAAATTGTATATACATTGTAGGCCTATATAATGACCTTTATATTTGGTGAAATTATGGCATAATAATTATGACCATGTTGAATTATGAAGTCATTGCAGGGTAATCAGATTTTTTGGAACTAATTTTGTTTAGGTTGTTACAAGTAACATCATTGGCTAGGTCTGGGCCAAATTAGAAAAAATAGTCACTTGTGTAAACATTTTTTTGCTAAGCCACCTGACTTATAATTAAGCATCCTATGTGCAAGTTTGGGGAGTTCAACTGTAATAAACTTCGAGTAGAGACAACTGAGAGAGTTGTTTGTTCACCCCCTCAAATAATCATGATAGGCTTATTCAAAAAATTCTTACAAAATACATGTATGGCAAAATTAACATAATTAAGAAAGACAATGGGGATTGAGGATTCCCTCTTTCTTGATGAAGCCAGTTGTGCTGTTGTCTCGCCTCATCTGGTTTCATTCATATTTGTATACCAGGCAATATAATTAGGTAAATATAGTTTGGCCCATGTACTAATTTATACAAGTTTGTAGAGATTGGCTGATTTTAAAAATGTAGTGATATGTTTCCAGGTGGTGTGAAATCAGTCGGTACTCTTAGGCTAATATGACGAATGATTCCTCGGTCCTTACAATACACAAGAATTGCGTGACAAGGCTCATGTAACTTGTCCCACCTGCTGCGGATAAAGTGGTTACCAAAGTCACAATGAGACATCTATGAAGAATGCTAAGTATTTTTCCCAATCAGCCTTTGACTATCACATTATAATCAGTTTATTTCAATCTTTTTATTGTTGACATTCTCAGAACATAGGCTATTGATATTTTAATTATATTTTTTGAACTTCATTTTCTTCATTAGCAGATTAATTCTATGTGTAATATTTTCTATATAAAAAAACAAACTTTTAAATTGTTTGTTCGTTTGTGCTGCCCATGTCACATTTTAATTTGGATATATGTTTTATTATGTTTTATTATTTAATTATAACATCATTACATGTAATTATTCTTAAAATAATTTTTCTCAAATATTTTTTGTTAATATCAACATTAATTTAATCTATAAATTTTTTCATTAATTAAATATTTGGTATGTACATGTATCTAAATTATTTCTGAGTTTGATGTATAGGTGATTTACAATATCTCTCCAAAATGAAATAGAAGTATGAAATAGATAATACTATCAATACAATACAATTGACATTGTAAATAAATAAGTTCTTTAAGTGGTATCTATATTTTGTACTTTTAATTTTCCATGAACTATTATTTAAGGTTGACTTGGCTGATCTGAATAACAGTTATTTAATATATCATTTCAGAATTCTGTTTTTTCCAAGGACAATTAGGTAACTCCCATTTATATGATGATCTCTTGCTTACATTGAAAAAACTAAAAACGACTGAAAATTCATAACAATAATTTATTTTGAGCAAATGTAATCCTGGTAATAAAAAGTAAAATGTCTTTAAGTTTTAGTGTTTTAAAGAAATATTTATGTTAATTTCACAATATGCTAAGAAATCAACACAGCATTGTATTGTGAAATTGACCGAGTGTTTTTGCTGAAGGGGTCGCCATTCAATTAAAGGGGTGGGGGTGGAGTATTTTTTAAATAGATATTTTTAGAATAAAATATGTATGTTCGTGAAGTAAATAATTGTCTGAAGGACATAGGTAAATAAATATTTAACATTTACACTGCGGGGATCGACTTTAGTCGTCAGAATCTGACGTCTGTAGACGGCAGATTCTGATGACTAAAGTCGATACCCGCATTGTAAGAGTACAAATATTTATAATGACCGTAGACCCATAACATATGTGTTCAAATGAAGCAAAAAGAGCTAACTAAGACATTTATGATGATTTTCAAGTGAAATACCCTTTGGTTGGCGATGTTTTTCACAAATTAATTCAGCGCTTTAAGGGGTAATGACCTTTAAATTTTTTTGGGCCTTGCTTCACTCGCATCATTGAACCACCCTTATGTTTGTGAAGCCTCATTTTGCTTGAATCCTTAACCTCCAGATCAATACTAAGCCTAGTTTTGGATCCAACTTTGAACAAATTACTGTTTATAAGAAGTGAAATTGATATTTTGCTTGAGGCAGAGTATGAAAAATAGGAAGTGAAAATAAATAGTTTGTCCAATTAAAAAACTCCAGCCCTTCCCCCCTCCATTACATGTAATGGTGGCCCCCTAAATAACTCTGCTGATCTTATATTTTATTAATCCTAATTAATCAGTCAATGTCAAGAAACACCCACCAACAAAATAATATTGACATTATTTCAAATGCATACATTTAGCAAAATACAACAATAATACTGGTAATTTTGAAAATTGTGTTGTCATCTGATTAGGAACTATAGATTATTATGTCTCTCCCTCTCTAAACAGAGTGGGGGACATATTAGTTAACCTCTGTCTGCTCAGTGTGTCCGCGTTTGTGAGGGGATTTCCCAGCGGTTTCTATCGTGCAGGCGAAGGCCGCCCCAGCTTACACGAGACATTGTCTGGGAAGCAGGCCTCAAATGCACCAAAATGCACGCAGATTGTGACGGACAATATTTCTGCAATGGCAAATATAAATCACATGTGAGGTCAGAGCCCTTTATTAACATCATTTACAAAAGCCATTGACCCTACATCTATTGACTATCAACCTTTATCAGTGTCTAAACGGTGACCCTTGCTTATCCCGCTGATGACTACTATTGTCATTTTTAACCTGTTTTATCAGTTAGTATAAACATATTTTTTTTTAGTTTATTTTAGTTATTAGTTGATCCAATCACTAATATTAGGAACAAAATGTGTGTTTAGAAAGCAGGATTTGCAAATGTTCAGTCTCAAATTAAAACATTTGAGTTATTTATACTCATTTGAAGTTGTGGGTCACAGTATCGAGACACAACTTCAATTGGATGAAAATTTAAATAAATTAACTTAGCAGGATAATGGTTAATATATATACATGTAATCATATGCGTAATACTATAATATTAAAATTTGCTACGAGTCACTGGTCTAAATTTGCCTATATCACGAATATTTTTTAATTGTACGAAATCACACCATCAATCAATCAATCAATCAATCAATAAAACTTTTATAGTGCCTAAATCCTTATTATGATCATGTGTCATAATCCAGGCCAAAACAGGTTCATCAACAGGGAGCCGGGCCAGCAAGCAGCAAGGGCAGGAAAGCCAGATCAAATAGGTGAGATATAGGGCAAGTGATTTTCAGAATGTTAAAATTGTTTGGAGCAATTGTTTGTAAAATTTTGTTAAGAGTCATTAAAGAATTGTAAAAATCATTCACCATAGTTGGTGTGATTCAAGTAGCCTACTGCTCTTAATTTTATACCATGCGTCTATTTCACTAAATTTTTCTATTATTTGAAACACTTACAGCTGCCATTTTTTTTCAAATATGCACATGTATTTTGAAATTGGTGCATGTGTTCATACTCTAAATTTTAGGGTGGTTGGGTTAAACTGGCTCATCCCAAAATGGTTGCCAATCTCCATTACGGATTATTTATGTAGTGGTCAAAGTGTTACCTCTCATTGATTACACTATTTTTACTAAGAAAAACATAACATTATTTTGCTAAATGCGATTTCCAGAGGAAAATGATGTGAAAACATATGTAGGAGAGAAACATTTGCGTTTTTTATCAAATCGCCAATATTTCCAGGTTTACAGAAGACATAATTCTAGCAAATTATTTGATGAGCTGAGCATCACAAACAATTGTATCATTTCTTTGTCCACGGCCACCAGTGGAGTTTAGTTGTCAAATTGTAAAAACTAAAACACTTGTGAAAATTTGACCACTATACTTGTATACCCTTCTAGTATGAATTATTTGCACGATTTTAGCAATATTAACGATCACCCATTGCACATTCCAAATTCTCAAGGTATAATTGTGTATTGAAACTGAAGAGCTTGGATAAATGAGCATTCACACAACATGAGCGCAAATATGTGGTCAAGACATTCATTTTATTTTGATTCTCTGAAAAAATGGTAATATTGTATATAAATTGTATTATTACAATATTAATGTATTTTGAAATGAATCTTCCTGTGATATAGTCACAATTTTCAAAGTTATAGTTTACGTCAATAATTTGACCTTGTGGGTGCGATAACTTGAAAAATGTTTCATTTATCCCTCCCAAATTTGTTATGCATTTTACTAGTCCTAAAATGGCTGAAAAAGAAATCAAAATGGTCAATTTAGTGTGATTTTTAGTAGAGCTAAGCTCTACTGTTGCAGTTGTCCGGGCTTAATGTATTTTAGTGTCAATTTATTCCACAACAATGACGTTAAATTCGGGGAGCTGAGAACATATCTAACGTCATGTGTCTCTTAAAAAGAACCTTCTCCATTGCACTACGAGCTCCAATTTTGAGATTTCTATTTATATACTCAGATAAACACAGGTAAATATCTGTTTTTCTGCTAAACCTTGTCAGCCGTTAGAGTGAAGTACATGTATATACAGTTCACTGGGTCAACAAGTCCTCCTCTGTCCCCTGCCTCTGTCCAGTTGTTTAATTACGTCAGTCCGGTGACATCACGCGTGACCCGACTGCGCTACATTAGCTGTATGCACGGCACATCCATTAGGCCTCAACGCAGTGACACCGCCCAGCAAACACAGGCTGCACAAGGCATTCAACCAATGCTGTTTTAATGTTGGCCAGCGTCGCCCTCATTGGCCCAGCATTGAAACAGTATTGGGTGAATGCCTTGTGTTTGCTGGGCTAGGACTGCATCATATTTTTACAGATCTGTAGAAATTCGATGCAGTTTTCTCACCTGCTCAGAAAACACAAGGTAGTACATCATCATGTATCTGTATCCCGGGATCTGTATCTATGCAGATACAGTCATGTTATAATTATGTCTTTATAATATTCTGCCTCCATTCTCTGTCTACGCGAAGAGCGCGACAAGCAGTTCATGGGGGATATCCTTTTTTTGCTAGAGCCAAGCAAACACTTACACAGGACATTCAACCAATGCTGTTTCAATGTTAGGCCAGTGTCGCCGTCGTCGGCCCATCATTGAGAAACTAACAGCTCCAACAATTTTCATCGTGTTTGTTGGGTACATAGCCAGCGGCTCCGATTATCCTGGAGGTGTCAGTGACGAAATTTTGCTGCAGGGCTGTCCAGTTAAATTCTGATCAATATAATTATAAATAGTATAAATATTTTTCTTTGTATTAGAGTTAGGCCTAATCGTTTATATATTAAATACATGTAGGCCTACACGTGTGTTTGAATTTCATATTGAAATATTATTTCACCTATTTATATATTTTGATAATATGATCTTCGGATAAGATTGTAATATAGTAGACCTCGATTAAAAAACGGAGAAATGAAAATTTGACTAGGCCTAAAATAATTATAGGAATATGCAGGCTTATCGGTACAATTGGCCTGCTATTGTCATAATTGATCTACAAACACACAATAAATAATACCGGTAATGTATGACAAAGTTATAATAATTGCAAAAAACTTTAAACGGACTTCAGATAGACTTTCGACTTCGGACTTTCAACTTCAAATTTTGGGCGTTAGACTCTGGCCTTCGGTTTCAGACTTAGACAACTGACATACTTCAGACTCTGGTTTCAGACACGGATTTTGTACTTTGGACATACTTTGGACTTCAGACTTTCGTTTTTGGACTCCAGGTTTTGAACAGACATACGTAGTACTTCAGACTTTGGACATAATTCAGACAGTTTTCGGATAGACGTCGGACATCAAGCTTCAGATTTTGTCAGACTTTGTACATCAGACTTCCGATTGTGGACTTAAGACAGCAATTTTCCGACTTCGGATTGTGTACTTCGGACATACTTCAGACGTCGGGTTGTAGCCTTCGTTGTCAGACATCGTACAGACGTCAAACTTCGGACTCAAAGACTCGGACAATTTATTTGTCACACAACAAAAACAAACATACATATGTAACCAAATAAGCTCAAGAAATACATTTTAATATATGTTATGAGGACAAGGAGAACTGCTGATCAATGGTGATCGCTATCATGCAGACCACTTCAGACAGACTTCGGACAGTTTTTCAGACTTATGACAGACTTCAGACAAACTTCGAACAGACTTCAGACGTCAGACTCCTACTTCAGACTTTGGACCTCGGCCAGACTTCGAACATCAGACCTTTGATTTTCACACTTTAGATTTAGGACTTCGGACAGACTTCGAACTTCAGACATCAGAATTCAAGCTTGAACTTTAGACTTTGAGTTCCGATTTTAGACTTTTTATATACTTCGGACAGACCTCGTCCTTCTGATTTTGAATTTCAGACTTTGGACAATATAGGCTACTTCAGATTTCTTCGGACTTTAGGAGTTCAGACTTTGGACTTCAAATTTCAGACTTTAAAGTTCAGAGCTCAGAAACCCCCACTTGGTTTTAATACTTCAAACAGTTAAATAATAAATTAAACACCATTTTCTATGACTTGGTATTTTGATTAAAATAAACAAAACAGCTAAGCAGCTTTAATAATTATTTTGAGACAACTCCATTTTAGCTGTCCGTAGAACAATAACCCTGAAGGTCGACGCAAGCTCTACTTCAGTGCCGTCAGGCTCTAGTTTGAATTTTACGTCAATAATTTGACCTTGTGGGCACAATAATTTCAAGTCCACTAATGACGACGGGCTATTGTCGAGTGTGCTCTTGTTTCAAATATTTTGCTAATCGATTTAAAGTTTGATTAGTAATTGGTCAAAATTGCATTGATTTTGCTACGCGATATTATACAAATTAAACCCCAGGCTCAGAAGAAACGTTTTGAGATTCCTCCTTACAGTTAAAGAAGCTATTTACATTCTGCTGGCCCAGATGGCTCATTTGGTTTGGTTGTAGTTCAAACTCAGGGGTACTGGGATCAAATCCCAGCCTTATTCATATTGCATGTTTGTCATAAAGTTTTTCCATATACATTGCTCGAAACTGTTTAAAAGGTGTGGACTCTTGAGTATCCAGTGCTCTGTGCTGCCTATGGAACTATGCACTATAAAGATCCCCTGAAGTAATTTGAAAAGAGTAGGGTAATCGTATACTCCAGAGTTTAGGCTTCCTTCTGTCACGATAAATGCCATGATTGTGCAGAACGCGACATAAACCAACATTCATCCACTCACTTATTTACTTTGCACTCATTTACAGGTAAATAATTTTCCACGAAATTTTCATAAAAAGACCATTGGTTCAAAACATTGGTTCAATGTTTCATGATTGTTTGCTTTTAGTTTAGCCAGTTGTGTGTGAATTCAAATTTAAAAAAATATTTTTGTATAGCTCTTGTCATGAGGTTGTATCATGTATACATACCTGCTCAGTCTTCCAGCTGTTAGTTTAGTCAGAAACCTGAATACTCTGAAACTTGGGGAGAAATGTGATAATTCTTTTTTTTTTGTGGGGCGGGGGAGCAGATTGTGGTTTACTTAATATTTCTGACACCTGAAAGTTTTTTTAAATGTTTCTTACTGGAGATTTCAGCATGCATTTATATATCACACAATTTCTTTATTTATTATATAGGAAAAGACCAAACCCTTTTCAAGCTTCTCTTCAAGACACCCCTTATCCTGCTGCAATGAGAGAGATTGCCGATAACCAGAAGGCCCTTGAATCCGTGTAGCTGCAGATGTCTTTGTGTTGTGCCCACAGATGAGTCTTTATATTTAATGAAATGTAGAGCATATTTATATCTAATAATGAATTAATATTATATAGGGTCACGTGTATTAGATAATGCGGTTTACTGCTTTTTTATGGAGACAGGTTAGAGCAGGTGACACAGAAAAAATAAAATTGAATTTTTTTTTTTTACTTTTTAATCGGATATCAGACCAGGCGTCAGGGAAATAAAAATAATATAATTTTTTTTGTATTTCCATTTAAGTAAATGGTATTTTAGTTCCAGAAAAAGATATCTTTTTATCGCCAAAAAATATTTGGCCACCGACAAAATAATATTGACATTATTTCAAATGCATATAATGTACAGTATTATGCAAAATACAACAATAATTTAATTTTTTTTATTGTCATTAGACTGGGAACTATGGATTCTTGAAATATACTGATAATACACTTAGTATAATATTCAAATTTGCTTTGAATCACTGGTCTAAATTTGTCATTTGTACAATTTAAATTAATGTTTTATCTCATTTTTATAGATCTGCATATATTGTGCTTCTTCTTATTTAACCCTTCTTTGCCCAAGTTCACAATATTGCATATCCTCAGTAGCCACCCAAGTTCTCAATAATGTGATTCTCATACATTAAAAACATCAGCATATTTGACCTTGAAATGACCTTGGTGTCATCTTACAACTATGCCACATTTAATCCTGGAGGGCAGGGAGAATTTTGTTTGAAAATTATTGATTAGCAATTTCTTCTTCAAGCTCCAATTCCAATTCCTTATCATTCATGTATAAATATTTCGCTAATCAATTTCAAATTTGATTTGCAAATGGCCAAAATAATTGTGTAGCTTTTCGCTACGCGATACTGAACAAAGAATTCCCTGGAGGGTTGTATAGCTATGTGCCAAGTTTTAGTATGCTGCGTGTAATGGTTAATTATGAGGGTCTACTTGAAATATTACTTATTAAACTTTAATAAACTTCGGTTCCGGGAGGTACGTGTTTGAGATGAATTTGTCAAAGAAGAGTTAAATATGGGTATTGAATACAATAACATGACATGAATTCATAGATCTACAAAGTCATATAGGTGAATTTGTACATTTTATCCTACATTTACTATAGGGGCCTAGCCAAACTCGTCACTAAAATTCTAAAGCGCTAGAAGGACTACCGTATTTACTATGATAAACGCCCATATTCCAATATATGCCTACCCCACTGATTTTAAAGTAAAACCCTCCATCATGTACATTATATGATCATTACAAAACTTCTCTAATAAGTGACCATCCCCCCCTAGTCTCAGGAGGTATTCTAATTAACGCCCTGGGCATTTATTAGAATTAGGGTGGATGGGTGAAGATGGCTCATCTCCAATTCAAAATGGTTACCCTCTTTTTACTAAGAATAACATAGCATTATTTTTCTAATGCAATTTTCAAGTTTCAACGACAAGAAAATATATGACTGAGAGAAACATTGGCTTTTTTATCTAATTTATGTTCAACTTGTTTGGTTGTATCAAGGAAGTTATATGGAAGGAGTGGAAACTCTGCCTACAAGTTATGTCGGATTCCCCTGACGTTAATCCGCCGTAACAATGTGTCTTGGTCAGGGTTGTAAAATTGATGTCCTTGTCTACCCGGAGATGGAACAAACTCTTTGTTCAATGCTTGCGGGAACTGATTGAGAATCAAGGCATAATGTGGCTGCGCACTATAAAATTTAAAAACTCTGCAGCATTTTCCTTTTTATTTGAATTTATAAATAAACGTGATTACTTACAACGTTGAAATGATAGATAATCTACGGCCCTAAATGAAATTAATTAAACAAATTATTGGTTAACCATTAGAAAATACATGATTAAAAAATATTTTAATCATAATTATGATAAAAATGGAGGTCTTAGTACCTGTTATTGAGCCATTTTAACCACCAACCCTACAATGGTTCTCAAAACTACTTCGTAAGACGATGGATGGATAAATAAATCCGTGCCATATCTTACGAATTTGAAAACCAATATCCGGACCATTGTCTAATCAAATGATTGACTAAAAATATATGATTAACTTAACTCTTTTAGTTACTACAATAGTAGCATACAAGTCTTTATTCCTCAGATTTTAATAATTCAAAGACAAAATCAATAGTACAAATGTTTAGATTATGTACGCGTCAAAGTCAAGTGTGTCTTACATCATTGGAAATTAGTGTGGCAGTGAAAACTAAAAGTCATGCAAAATACGCATCCAAAATGTGTGTAAAAATGTGTATCTTCGCGCATGCGCACTGAAGCTCACGCGTCAGGAGGATCCGGCAAACCAGCCCTCTATTCAGCATTGGGATAGGGGGAAACCAATTAAAACCCCATTATGTTGACCACAAAAACAACTTCTAACTGGTGCCCTCGTCTGAATTCAAGTTTTCTCTCCTTCTCTATAACCTCCTTGGTTGTATATTAGGTATAGTAGTGTGATTACTACTGCTCATAATAATTTAATTTTTGATATTTTTTTTTTAATTTTTGATATTTTTCTGCTGTAGGTCTTCTTGTCTTATCTACAAATCCACAGTCGCTAACATGCAAACCACTATATACTATCCATTGTGTACCTTGAAGAAAACATGAGAAGTTAAAATTGGGGTGATACTGACATTCTTTGATTACTTCGACACAAAATGTGGAAGAGATCATTTACAAGTATCTTGTTGACATGTTTGGGAAAATGTGTTATGCTTTTTAAAGAAAGGAATTTAAATAGTACTGTGATCAAAACTGCTACTTTTTATTATGCTAACCAAAGTTATATAATTGGAATCACCTTAACCCTTATGGTGCTAATGACATCTGAAATAAAAAATCTGCATTAACTTAAGATTGGCATATGTTTGATTCAAATTGTGCATATATGTAAGTCCACTTGAAGTTGTGGGGTCACGGTATCGAGACATAACTTCAAATGGGTAAAATTTAAATTTTATTATGTAGCGCTTTAAGGGTTAAAAGACTTATAAAATAAGTTAAAAGCCTCAAAATGAAGATCTTGACAACCATTTCTATGTTCTTGTTAATCATGTTAAAGTAAACAAATTACAGATAGATAGAAAGAGCACACCATGTGTTTATTTTATATAAAACAAAATTACATGTGCATAACAATATGTTTGTTCAGATATATTTTAAAATGAAAATAGTATATTTTTGTTTTTTAAATATTTTTTTAGGCATTTCTACATATCAGGAAAAAACGCTATATGCAACTGATACAGATTGGTCACATATATTGTATTATCATGTATAACAACTCTTCTGGCTAAATGTCTTTGTTCAGCAAATAGTTTGTAATGTTTGTGTCATGCTCACATTGGGATATAGTTGAATCTCGTCTTGCTAAATAATAATGCTCGCTTCCATGATCAATCTTTAAATGCAGTACATGATTAGAGAACCACGTACATGTACTAAGAGTAAACCCACCATAAAAAATAAACAAATGGACAAAAATATTGTTACATGGTGTCTATTATGTATCTACTATACCGTCAATTTAAATGTTGTAGCCTCTCTAAACTCCATGCAATCCGTGTCTGTTAACCTACCACACAGATTTTTTTCTTGTATGTTGATGTTCTGCTTTACTTTCTAATGTTTATTTTCAGTTCAATTTGTGTCGTAAAATTTCTTTCTCATGTGCTTTTTTATGTTTACTTTCCAAAAGTTCGGTGTTTTTGCAGTTTATTTCCTATGTTTATTTTCCTATAGTGTTCCGCATTGTTTTCGAAATTAAAGTAGTTGATTGGTTGAAATGGACGATGCGGGATGTCGGAGAGAGACCATTGACATACAATTAGCTTGCGGTGACTTGTAGTGCTCTCACGGTTTGTCGAATATTTATTGAGTTACAAAAGGTGTCACGCCGAGTTATTGAGCTCGTTGGAAAGATGAGAGTGCCCTCTTTCCAATGGTATCATTTTTATACCCTCTCACCGTCTTACCTTTTGCGCTACAGACCACATAAATGGTCTGGGGTAGACTAAAATCCCGAAAATAAAAGCATTTTTTTGAAAATTCAGTCGAATATTTATTGAGTTACAAAAGGTGTCACGCCGAGTTATTGAGCTCGTTGAAAAGATGAGAGTGCCCTCTTTCCAATGGTATCATTTTTATACCCTCTCACCGTCTTAACTTTTGCGCTACAAACCACATTAATGGCCTGGGGTAGACTAAAATCCCGAAAATAAAAACATTTTTTACAAAATTCAGTCGATTATTTATTGAGTTACAAAAGGTGTCACGCCAAGTTATTAAGCTCGTTGGAAAGATGAGAGTGCCCTCTTTCCAATGGTATCATTTTTATACCCTCTCACCGTCTTAACTTTTGCGCTACAGACCACATAAATGGTCTGGGGTAGACTAAAATCCCGAAAATAAAAGCATTTTTTTGAAAATTCAGTCGAATATTTATTGAGTTACAAAAGGTGTCACGCCGAGTTATTGAGCTCGTTGGAAAGATGAGAGTGCCCTCTTTCCAATGGTATCATATTTATATCGAAATACATTACCTCGTGAATAAATAATACGGGTAACTCAACAATTGTTATCCCAGACACGACAATGCATTAAACTAAAATTAATGCCGATCAAACCTGAGTGTATCAAGGTCGGTGACGTCACGTCCTGACGTCCCCCTGCAATAGCACCTGAAAACCCCAACTCGGTCTTCTTAACTTTGTCGTTCAAGACACGGCAGGTTATTTTTTCGCTCTCGCTTTTGTAAGGTTTGTTTAGTGTTTTAGCGGAATTTTGAAGTTATTTCTTCATTTTCATTGATTATAGTAAGCTTCACAAACCTTTAGGACAGATTAGCGTATTTTTTTTTTTTATTAAAAATTAAACTTTCTTGGAGTTTTTTGAACTCTATCGATTCGGTAAGCTACGTCTACTAGAGATCACTGTATTATCGCTCACGCGTCACGGCGATGTACGACGTCGGCCTATTTCATTTGCAGCATTGGTAGTTTGTCGCACTTTTCGTCTCCCATGCTGGTTACAGGTGTTAGCGATTGCTTTCGGCATCGCTGATTTTAAATCATTTAAATTTAGATAGACTATTTTAAGTATTTATTTGAATTTGGACCTAACTCAGTAAAAAATTTTGTTGTTTGTTACAGCAACGCTACACAACGTGACTGTCTTGAAACCCATATTCAAGTTCTACTGAATATCGATCCAACCTCCAGGTCACCATATACTACGGGGACTGAAGCTAAATTATTTTAGTTTAGATCAAAATCTATTTTATTTGAAATTATTTTGATTCATAGCTATCGGTTTAACGATCCCCACTAACTGTAACATGAAGAAAACATGTGCTAACCCATCTTGCGGGGTGGCATTAATTAAGACGGACCCGCACGACCAGTGTTTTAATCATCGCACTTGTGGTCGATCACATCCCTGTATGCACTGTTCAGCTGTCTCCGGTCCAGAGTGGGACTCGATAGAGAAGAGACATGCGGGTTTAGCACATAGAAGGAAGAAAGAGAAAGAAGCTCAATTAAGCAAAGGTGGCAAATTTCTTCCTGGCACTGCACCTCCCCAGCCAAGTGCCTTTGAAGAAGTATCATCTTCCCCTTCTTCTCCTGGTGCTCCTCACACGCAAACACATTCTGAGCAATTTTATGTTATTGAAGAGGTGGTACAACCCACCTTAGTTCCCGAATTAGCTCCGGTGGTGGTGAACCAACCCTCCCCTTCTCCTTTGGTTTTGAATGATAATAATGTGCAAATGTTTAATAATTTTCTTTCCTTCTTGCAGAACAACAATAAAAGCACATCAGAACCGGTGGTCCAACAGCCTAAGTCATTGAATTTGACTACGCCTGTAGTACAGGCAGATGCCCAAAGTCTCGGCCAGACCGAGGACTTGTTAGACAAAGTGGCTAGTGCTACTTTGAGTATGGGCTGTGCTCGAAGTAGCACTAGGCATGTTTCTTATGAGGACCTAGACCCCATGTTTGGGGCGAGGCCGCGAGACCCGAGGAGGGTTGCGGACCTCCTGAGAAGACCGGTCAGCATAGAGGGTCAGAAACCGGTGTACACCGGGAGACCGGGAGACCGGGACACCGGGACACCGGTATACCGGGACACCGGGAGACCGGGACACCGGGAGACCGGGACACCGGCAGACCGGGAGACCGGGACACCGGCAGACCGGGACACCGGCAGACCGGGAGACCGGGACACCGGAAGACCGGGAGACCGGGACACCGGAAGACAGGTATACCGGGACACCGGCAGACCGGTTGGTCGTTCCGGGGAATCTGAACCTCTGTGGGGTGAAAACAGAGCAGATGACTCTGTGTCTTTTCAGGATGTCCGGCACCCTAGGAACCATCAAGGGTTTGACCGGCATCAGTCCGCCTTTGGCAGAAATGCTGACCATACTCAGTCTTGAAGAGATTTGAATGTCAGATTTCCGCTTAGAGATGATTTTGACAGTATAGCAGCTGAACCTCCCAGACTTAAACACCCACTGACAAAACGTCACAAGTGTAATCAGTTAGATACTGAATTTTTAGAATTCTCATCTGATTCTGAGATAGAGGATAATCGGGGTTTTCAACACCCTTCTTTCGAGCGCCCTAGGAAAGACTTTCTCTCGTCAGAAGAGGACGATATCCAGATAAAGGTTTCGAGGAAGAGAAGAGCATTGTCTCCTTCTTCTTCTGAGTCAGAAATTAATCAGAGTAAAAGGAATAAATCTTCTAACGATCCTCATGCTGAGTCGGAAATCCCTTTTCAGGAGATTGTCCAAGGTGTGGCGGACACCTTAGGTATCACTCTTACCTCAATTTCGAAAAAACCTAGTAAGACGCCTTTGGCCTGTATGGGATCGGATCAGGATTTAAATCAAGAGGAGAATAAACTTCCCCTTTCCTCCTGGCTTTCCTTGTTGTGGAAGGATTTGGATGCTGATATTAAGGGTAATAATAATAATACTGGTTCTTTACCTAAAGGTAAAATGTTACAGAGAAAAGTAAAATTGGAAAAAATCGCGTTTTCTGACGTTAACTTTCCCTTGCTGCCGCAAAAAGTTCAAGTTTCGGCGGAGGATTTACTTATTTCTAGGGCTAAACCGCAACCCATTATCGATTTTAAATCGATGTCGGACATGTCCCAAGACGCTCGGTGGGCGATTGCTCTATTGAACAATGCCTTGCTGATGTCGGCGACTAGAGAAAAATTATTAGATGAAATGTTCGGTATGCTGGATGCTTTGAAGCTTCCCGAAGAATTTTCTAATCTTTTTGAAACTTCGCGCGTTCTCTTAAGAGAATCTAAAAGGGATTTCGGAAAGGCTTTGACGATTCAGACTAAGTCACTCGCAAATATTGAATTATTTCGTAGAGACTCAGTGCTAGCTAAAGTTAATAAGAAGGTGACTAGCTCTGGTGTAAGCTTGCTGAGATCTTCAACCTTATTATCTGGTAAAATGTTTGAGGATTCTCTGGTGAAGGAGGTCCAAGAGTCCACAGATAGGACTCTTAGGATGGGACCTTCATCCTTCGGTAATAAGAGCCGCTTCACAAGGCCTTCCTCTTCTTTCCGAAGCTCGTTTTCAACTCCTTCCTCTACTTCCCATTCCTTTCGTGGATTTGCCAGAGGTAAATCCTCGAGAGGAAGGGGAAGCAATTTCAGAGGAAGGAGTGGCTTCAGAGGAAAGAGATTTACCGTCCCTTCTAAGAAGTGACTACCCTCTTTCACCAGAGAACCTCCCACGTGCACCCGACCCTCCACCTTCGCTAGATCAGCTCCCGGTGGGGTCGCGTCTAGGTGCCTGCCTTCCGGCTTGGCGGAAGATTCAGGCGGACACCTGGACGTTAGACCAGGGGTCTCTCCCTTTCGTTTCACACGCCCCCTCCACTATCCAATGCTCCTCTGATTTACTCCCAATATGGAGATCCGGAGAAGCAAGGGATATTGGAGGGTTTGGTGTTGGAGATGATAGAAAAGAAGGTTGTAGAACCAGTGTTGCAAACAAGTTCATCGGGGTTCTACAACCGGCTTTTCCTGGTACCGAAGAGGGGAGGCTCCTGGAGACCCGTCATAGACCTGTCCGCTCTCAACAGAGCCCTCATAATTCCCTCCTTTCGTATGGAGACGTCAGAGCAGATCATGAGTGCCGTCCGTCCGGGAGAGTGGCTGACCTCGTTGGACCTGACCGATGCGTACTTTCACGTACCCATCTTCCCGACACACAGGAAGTTTCTTCGCTTTGTGGTGAAGGGTCAGGTTTATCAGTTCATCGCTCTCCCGTTCGGACTGTCGACGGCTCCATATGCCTTCTCGAGACTGGTCAGGTCTGTGGCGCCATTTGCTCATACTCACAGAGTTTTAGTCCACCAATACCTCGACGACTGGCTCCTCAGAGCACACACCCATTCTATGTCAAATGAGATAACAGCGTGGCTCCTGTCGTGGCTGATTGCTCTGGGTTTCAAAGTCAATTTAAAAAAATCAGACATGAACCCAGAGCAACAGAAGTTATTCCTAGGAATAGTGTTCGATCTTGTCAGATACCAGGCTCGGCCCTCCCAGGACCGCATCCAGCGCTGCCGAGGGGTGTTGCAAATGTTTTTAACGAAACCTCTGCAGCCGGCATTGTACTGGCAGAGATTGATAGGCCACCTAGTATCTCTCACGAAGATTGTTCCTTTAGGAGCCACGATGCTCAGGCCGATTCAAAGAAGCCTGAGTTCCCAATGGAGCCCGGTGTCTATGACTCCATATCACAAGGTAGCGGCCTCAGAAGAGGCCTCATCAGCTCTGCAGTGGTGGTCGGAGGAACAGAACCTCCTACTGGGGATGTCCCTCCGCCCATTTCAACACCAAGTGCAGATGTTTACAGATGCTTCAACTCAGGGGTGGGGTGCTTGTCTGAACTCACTATCCGTTCAGGGCACCTGGGGTGTGAGCGAATCGAGGCACATCAATATTCTGGAAATGACTGCGGTGCTGCGGGCTTGCCAGTCCTTCATCGCTCACATCCGGGACCGAGACCTCCTGGTATTGTCAGACAACACCACTGTGGTGGCGTACATCAACCACCAGGGAGGTACTCGGTCCAACCCCACATCCCGTGTTGCAGAGTTTCTTCACTTTTTCCTGTTCAACCACAAGGTGAGAGTGAGGTCTCGTCACATAGCCGGGATCCTAAACACGGTAGCAGACCAGCTGTCGAGGGGGACATCCCAGTCCTCGACAGAATGGTCTCTTCACCCAGAGATAGCACAGATGGTTTGGGACAGATACCATCGTCCCCTGGTGGACCTGTTCGCAACCCATCTCAACAACAAGCTAGATGTGTTTGTATCCCCCTTCCAGCACCATCTGGCATGGGAGGTAGATGCTCTAAACATATCGTGGGAGGGTTTGGATGCTTATGCCTTCCCTCCCACAAAACTACTAACTCTTGTCTTAGCGAAGATACAAAGACACAATTGCCGTATCCTTCTAATAGCCCCCAGGTGGCCGAAGCAGGCTTGGTTTGCGGAAATCCTGAACCTGCTGTATGCGCAGCCCTGGGAGCTCCCTTACCATCAGAAACTGCTAAGACTGCCAGGGTCAGATGTTTTCCACCAGAACCTATGGTTTCTGAGGCTTCACGTCTGGCCGTTATATCACAAGCTAACGTGAAGGAGGGCTTCTCTCTGGATGCGTGTTCTTTGATGGCGGATTCCCTTAAGGAGTCTACCATCAAACAATACGAGTCCAGATGGAAGCTCTTCGTTTCCTGGTGTAAAGCAAATAATGTTTCTTATTTAACTCCTACTATTCCTCAAGTGGCAGATTTTTTGGTATATCTGTTTAAGGAGAGAAATTTAGTACCTAAGTCGGTGGAGGTTTACCGATCTGCCATAGGTCAGGTCGTTAAGTCTTGTTCAGGCTTAGACATTGGTCATAACCCCCACCTTAACCAACTAATAGAGGGAATGTATCATAGGAAACCTTCTTTTAGGAAGGTGGTTCCAGCTTGGGATTTGGGGCTGGTCTTGGAAACTTTAAGATCAGCTCCTTTTGAGCCTTGTAGCCAAGTACATTTAAAATTTCTAACTCTGAAGACAATCTTTCTCACCGCTTTGGCTACAGGGCTTAGGAGGAGCGAGCTCCATGCTCTTTCTAGATCTTCTGTCACCCACCACCCACAGGGTGAGTGGATCCAGTTTAGGACTAAATTGGGATTTATTTCTAAGACTCAGCTCCATAGATCAACTGAACCTTTCAAGCCTATTCGTATACCGGCTTTAACTACAATTCTTGCACCAGATGATGACGATCGGCGCCTCTGTCCGGTCAGAATTTTAAATATATATTTAAGGAGAACTAACCAGCTGGTCCCACCTAACTCGGACCAGTTGTTTATATCTTACAAGCAGGGATATAATGCAACCATTAACATGACTACCATTTCTAACTGGTTGGTTAAAGCAGTCAGAGAGGCTTATTCAGTTGCGGGCGTTAATATTCCGCCCTCTTACGTCAAGGCTCATGATGTCAGAGCTATGAGTGCCTCTCTGGCTGCTTTAAGGAACGTAGCTATGAAAAACATTCTCGAATCGGCACAGTGGAAATCAGATTCAACCTTTATATCATTTTACTTGAAGGATCTCTCACACTGTGCCGATGGACTTTTTAAGCTAGGACCTCTAGTGGCGGCTCAGCAGCTCACTAAGCCCTAACTATTTTTTGATTGATTATAACTTTGTACATATGTATAGATTGTATAATAGGATTTTGTTCTTTATATATGCAAAATCTGGAATTCTCTTTGGTGTTGTTCAGTCCAGAGCCTACGCCAGTGGAGAGATGTAGGTGAGTTTATACATGATTATATTATATAATATGCTGATCTACATGTTGTGTTTATCGTGTTCTTTCTGTTTGGCAGGTGGAGCATAAAGAAATTAGAGCGATTTCAAACTTATTTGAATGTGTATCAAGGATCGTCTTTTTCAATTTTTAAGTAATTGGGTTATTTCCCCCCGCCCACCCTTGGAAATCGTGCCCTGAGAGTCCTAGGGACTCTATTTTAACTCTGTTAAATCCCTCCCCCCAGGGGTGGTTGACGATTTCCATTAGATTAAAAATTGTGGACGGTTTTGGGTAATGAAAACACTGCCCTCCTCCAGGACAGTGGGTAATCTACCCATATTATTTATTCACGAGGTAATGTATTTCGATATAAATATGAAATTTATATTTATTATAAATGAGTATTTATTAGAAATACTTACCTCGTGAATATGCGAGTCCCTCCCTTCCAGCCCCGCTTGTGTTTTCTTTTTAGACTAAGTTAAGAAGACCGAGTTGGGGTTTTCAGGTGCTATTGCAGGGGGACGTCAGGACGTGACGTCACCGACCTTGATACACTCAGGTTTGATCGGCATTAATTTTAGTTTAATGCATTGTCGTGTCTGGGATAACAATTGTTGAGTTACCCATATTATTTATTCACGAGGTAAGTATTTCTAATAAATACTCATTTATAATAAATATAAATTTCATTTTTATACCCTCTCACCGTCTTACCTTTTGCGCTACAGACCACATAAATGGTCTGGGGTAGACTAAAATCCCGAAAATAAAAGCATTTTTTTGAAAATTCAGTCGAATATTTATTGAGTTACAAAAGGTGTCACGCCGAGTTATTGAGCTCGTTGAAAAGATGAGAGTGCCCTCTTTCCAATGGTATCATTTTTATACCCTCTCACCGTCTTAACTTTTGCGCAACAAACCACATTAATGGCCTGGGGTAGACTAAAATCCCGAAAATAAAAGCATTTTTTACAAAATTCAGTCGATTATTTATTGAGTTACAAAAGGTGTCACGCCAAGTTATTGAGCTCGTTGGAAAGATGAGAGTGCCCTCTTTCCAATGGTATCATTTTTATACCCACTCACCGTCTTAACTTTTGCGCTACAAACCACATTAATGGCCTGGGGTAGACTAAAATCCCGAAAATAAAAGCATTTTTTTGAAAATTCAGTCGAATATTTATTGAGTTACAAAAGGTGTCACGCCGAGTTATTGAGCTCGTTGAAAAGATGAGAGTGCCCTCTTTCCAATGGTATCATTTTTATACCCTCTCACCGTCCTAACTTTTGCGCTACAAACCACATTAATGGCCTGGGGTAGACTAAAATCCCGAAAATAAAAGCCTTTTTTACAAAATTCAGTCGATTATTTATTGAGTTACAAAAGGTGTCACGCCGAGTTATTGAGCTCGCTGGAAAGATGAGAGTGCCCTCTTTCCAATGGTATCCTTTTTATACCCTCTCACCGTCTTAACTTTTGCGCTACAGACCACATAAATGGTCTGGGGTAGACTAAAATCCCGAAAATAAAAGCATTTTTTTTTAAATTTAGTCGAATATTTATTGAGTTACAAAAGGTGTCACGCCGAGTTATTGAGCTCGTTGGAAAGATGAGAGTGCCCTCTTTCCAATGGTATCATTTTTATACCCTCTCACCGTCTTAACTTTTGCGCTACAGACCACATAAATGGTCTGGGGTAGACTAAAATCCCGAAAATAAAAGCATTTTTTTGAAAATTCAGTCGAATATTTATTGAGTTACAAAAGGTGTCACGCCGAGTTATTGAGCTCGTTGAAAAGATGAGAGTGCCCTCTTTCCAATGGTATCATTTTTATACCCTCTCACCGTCTTAACTTTTGCGCTACAAACCACATTAATGGCCTGGGGTAGACTAAAATCCCGAAAATAAAAGCATTTTTTTGAAAATTCAGTCGAATATTTATTGAGTTACAAAAGGTGGCACGCCGAGTTATTGAGCTCGTTGGAAAGATGAGAGTGCCCTCTTTCCAATGGTATCATTTTTATACCCTCTCACCGTCTTACCTTTTGCGCTACAGACCACATAAATGGTCTGGGGTAGACTAAAATCCCGAAAATAAAAGCATTTTTTTGAAAATTCAGTCGAATATTTATTGAGTTACAAAAGGTGTCACGCCGAGTTATTGAGCTCGTTGGAAAGATGAGAGTGCCCTCTTTCCAATGGTATCATTTTTATACCCTCTCACCGTCTTAACTTTTGCGCTATAAACCACATAAATGGCCTGGGGTAGACTAAAATCCCGAAAATGGAAGCATTTTTTCGAAAATTCAGTCGAATATTTATTGAGTTACAAAAGGTGTCACGCCGAGTTATTGAGCTAGTTGGAAAGATGAGAGTGTCTCTTTCCAATGGTATTATTTTTATACCCTCTCACCGTCTTAACTTTTGCGCTACAGACGACATAAGATGCCTGGGGTAGACTGAAATCGATAAAAAGCTCTCTACACAATAAGATAATCCGCTTACGGAATTATTGGACATACGGAATTTTCCGATATTTCGTAAACAACGCATAAACTATTCCTCCACTCAGTTACCACTAGTCTTATTGTGTTCTGGCTTATTGTGTCGTAGCTACAGGTTGGTGGTTTACGCGTACGCCACCTACACCACGTGTACACTAATGCACGCTTCCTACGGTGTCTCTACACTTACGGACGCTCACTCACGAGAATTGACGAATGGAGATGGTCTGACGCGATTGTGACACTTGGAGACGGTTTGTGTACGTCTCCAAACCGTCACGAAGCGGCGGTTTGCCTACACATAGAGACGGTGTGTGTACACAAAGGTGCCACAACCCGCGCACATCCACGTGTTTATACGACATTTTATGAGCCGCGCGCACATGACTTTTTCCATTGGGTTTGTACATGCTGGTCCGTGCGCTTGTCCACATGTTTCACACTGGCTTGCCCAACATTCTATTTTATTTCGAATTTATATATATTTATTAGGCCTATATATATTAATTTTATTCTCTCTTTATTTCTCGTTGTCTAACAAATGTAGGCCTACACTGTAGAATATCTTTTTCCTATATGTAAAAGATAACCTCAATTTATATTTATTGTAGGCCTAATGCATGTTATAATATTTGATGTATTTGAAATATATCTATATATCAAAAGATATCTTTAAATTATATCTCATTCCAGGTGAACAGATACCTGGATACCCCCAAAAACTATGGTAGCCATGTGGGCCCTTCAGATGTTAATTTTAGTCGCCTAAACCAATTTCCAGGAGTCCACTTAATCATTTTGATCTTTGCGGCTTATGCGCCTTATATTCAATTGAGATAAAGCAATATAAATGCCTTTAACATGTTTATTAATAAATAATTATAATAATATAGATTACCATGAATAATGCCTATTCAAAAATTGAACATAGTTTATCTTGAAAAAATGCTATTTTTTTGGAGATAAGCCAGTGTGCTTTACAAATCTCGGAATCTCGCGAAATATCACTACCGACGCGAGATCATACGAGACAAGGCCTGGTGAGATGGGAGGAGTTTGAACATGCCTGTCAATCAACCCTGTCGGTTAACTATATCGATAATGACAGTGATCCGTATCAGCATATAATAATATTTATGCAACAGCTTTAAATCCATTACGCTAATATAATTTATAAATTATTTAACAATATAATTTATAAATTATTTAACATGTTTATTCAAATCGTGTATTAAAGCATTATAACACGAAATAATAATTTTTTAAAATCTGGCAATAAAACATCACAACACGAGCACGACGTTCCCTTACATTTTTCTATTTTAATCGTGTAATAAAACGTTACATGACGAACACGATGTCTTCGCAATTTTTTATATCGTGCAATAAATCACTAAAGCACTAATATTATGTTTTTCGAAATCGTGTAATAAAACATCATATCACTGATGTTATATTATTCATATAACTACCAAGCCTGTAGGCTTGAAATGGTGCGACACACTCAACTAGCCACTGTTACTGACGGCGCCAAGCATTACGTAACCGGCCGCCAATGGTCCCAGGAGGTCCGAGTTCATTTTAGATTCATGTTTATTTAAAATAATCATAGAATTACAAACACGGATATAAATATAATTCAAGCTTAAATGAGAGACCAAAATAGCTTAAGCAGCGTAAATAAAAGGGCTCTAGCCTCTAATTACCTTGCCATCATGTGGATTTAAAAAGTGTACTGCACGTCAGGAAATATGATTTGCTCCACACTATTTTCGTGAAAATAATTGAAGCGACAATCAGGCTGAAATCATAAAAAAATCAGTATTTTTATTTTGGCTACTTAATATGACGATTAGGATGTAAACATGTTCATTGACTAGAACTGCGTATACGTTTTTAAATTTTTGTGTTGCGCATTATATACCAGTTAAGCGAGATATAAAGACAACATTCCCGTATTTCTTACTTTGGACATGCATGTCCGAAATACGAAATCGGGAATTTCGTCTCTATATCTGCTTCTGTGCGGCTTTTGTTTGCTTTTCCTTCTCTTTTCCAAGCCCTCAGCAAATAAGGAATCGGGAATTTCTCCTTCATATATCTGTACTTTGCGGCTTCTTTTGTTTGCTTTCCCTTCTCTTTTGCTATGAGACCAAGTTTCACAGTAGTAATTCGTCAATGCTCTGCCAATTGCATACAGCTGCCAAGCCCTCAACTGTAATTGCCGTGCGTGTTATTTCACCACATCCATGTTGGAGAAACATTCTATACATAGCACTACCCAGAGACGACGACGACAATGATGCAGCAACAGAAGAGCAACAGAGCAGATGGAACTTGGGGAAGGTCAACAGGGAAGAATGAAAAAATGCTCCTATCCACAAGCTTTTCATACGCGGTTCAGAAATTGACACATTTGGGTGGCGGACACCGCAAAATTGTGTACAGACACAGTGAGATGGCGTACACACACCGTAGACAGCGTGAGGCGGCGTAACATACCGTGAAATAGCGTGAGTAAGCGTGATATGTCGTCAAACGGTGTACAGAAACCGTACATGGAGTACAGAGACCGTAGACAGCGTGACTAAGCGTGACTAAGCGCAGCCAGTAGCTACGGATCCCCTACGCTGACCGTCTCACGGTGCAACACCCAAAATATTTGGCGCTGTGCCTAGGGTAGCGTAGGCTATTGTATAACATTGTAGAACAGCGTAGGGACAGTGTGTGCCAGTGTAGGGTCTCCGCCTAGGAGAGGGATGCAGGGTGAGCCATTTCTGGTCGCGCACGCCTACAATACCTACGGTGTATGTACACCATCTCGCTGTGTCTCTACGTTGATTCACGGATGATTGGGCTTCCGCGGACAGCCACGCTTGGCCACGAATTTTTTAACAAGAAGTTGATTCGTGGCAGCCGACGGATGGACGCGCCTGAAAAGTGACGCGGTGACCGCCTGGAAATGTACGATCACGGACGTTTAGCGATGCTTACAGATGCATACCAACGCTTACAGGCGCTGATTCCCGGTGCAGGGCTTTTGCTCCTTCCGCATGTGACCGTGTCAAACCGTACCCCAGTGTGACTGGGCCTTTAGGACAGATAAGGGATGTAATATCACTATATGTAATGGTCCCAGAAATCGTGTCAATTTTAAACATTCAAGATGCACAATGGTCCGTGCTAATATACAATATGTTTTGTAACTGAACCTTGTTTTGTAACATATATAAAGTTTTGTTTTTGTTTTTATACAATTCGAGCATACTGGTCCCAAGTCCGATGAGTGCCAGGTTGTAACTGTAGAACATTTTTTGTTATAGGCCAAATTCAAAATTGCCGCTATAAGAAAATAGTTAAAAGGCAATATTTTCTAAAAAAATGTTTACTGATTCGAATTTATCTTTGAATATGTGGTGCCGCAGACCTCCATTTGGAGTATCAGGCAGGTCATAGCACTTGCTGATCAAACAGCAATCATTCAAGCTTCCACTCGATCATTATAAAAATTATTGTTCAGAAAATAACATCAGGCAAATTGGGTAGGTGGGGCAGACTGGAGTAATTGTTCACTTGTAACTGGCGGTTGATGACTTACCACTATCCTAGCTGCACGTTTGTAGAGGAGTCATGAGGTGTAGGCCTGTGGGATTAGCGTCTTACCCCGCTTCGGGACCGCTCGGGTTTACGAATGCTGATGAGTAGTCGTCCCCTGGGCAGCCTCGCTTTGACTAGCTTTGCCGCCAACCGATCACGCATCACTTACACTACCGGCACCGAGCTAGACGGACGTTCCGTCTAGACCGCGGAGCTCAAGCCGCATGGCGTAAGGTCGTCGCGTTCTATTTGGTTGTGTGCACAGCATTATGTCTAGACTAATAAAAAAGAGAGAATAAAGGAAAGAAGGAGTCAAGGAAATTATTCACTTACCGTAGACAAAACGGCAAATTGAATGATAGTGATCGGAGTTTTGTGAGGGCAGTTTGCCGGCGTGGCAACTGACCATTTCCCCAGATCGACATTGGTATTCCCATTGAGATTATGAGACTCGGCAGCATAATACATAACGTCAAGGAACAATGGTGTTAAGAGGATAAGAACAATGGTGTTAAGAGGATGGGAACAATGATATAAAAAATGGACTTTAAATCCTTATGCTGCGCCGTGATGCTCGCCACCCACCCACGCTGTATTTTCACACCCTGATTGTTCAACTGTTTGGTTAATCCATGTTGGTTTTGTGCACCTTCCAAATGGAACGACGAGCAGACGCTTTACCCACAATTTAGTTTATTTTCATACGTTGTCACTTAACCCGGGGGTAATGTGAGATTAGCGTCTTACCCCCCTTTGGGATTGCTCGAGTTTACGAATGCTGACGAGTAGTCGTCGCCTGGGCGGCCTCCTTTGACTAGCTTTGCCACCAACTGATCGCGCATCACTTGCACTACAGGCACCGAGCTAGACGGACGTTCCGTCTAGACCATGGAGCTCAAGCCGAATGGCGTAAGGTCATCGCGTTCTATTTGGTTGTGTGCACAGCATTATGTCTAGACTAATAATAAAGTAAGAATAAAGGAAAGAAGGAGTCAAGGAAGTTATTCACTTGATCGGAGTTTGGCGAGGGCAGTTTGTCGGGGTGGCAACTGACCATTCCCCCAGATCGACATTCGTATTCCCTCGCTTAACATACGATAGGCCTAATAGGCAACATTGTTGTTTTAGAGAAGCCACATAAAACATCTATCCCTATAGACAATAGTATGGTGTATTCAATCAATCCTAGATAGTAAATGTCAGCCTTTATTATTTGATCCTTTTTATTTGATATAACTATTTAAAAATAGTATTTGGCTTGGTATGTCCATATGCGAAGTGTACCATGCAACACTATAGGATAGTCCATGAACAAATAAATTATGTCCCTTTTTATCTTTGATGCTTGCTTTCCTGTCAAGTGACCTCTCCGTGTCAACAGACTTACATATCAGCATATTCATGATATTTTAAAGAGGTAGATGACAAGCAGGCATGACTCTACCGCAACAAAAAATCACACGCACGAGAATTAAGCAAAGTATAAGCATGAGTAAATTAATTTTCCACCCAGTTGAAGTTGTGGGTTGCGGTAGCTAGACACAACTTCAAGTGGGTGAAAAAAAATTATTCTTTAATTTTGCGGTTTAACCTTTCCACCGCGGGGACCGTCCTTAGATGTCAGAAACTGACGTAAATATACGTGAGATTCTGACGTCTAAAGACGATCTCAACACTAGAAGAATGGACAAAATTATAATTGTCGTAGACACATAGCATAGATATTAAAAATGAGTGGATAGGGCTAACTAAGACATTTATGATTATTTAAAATTGAAAAAAGCACATTTTTTCTCATGTCATCAAACAAATTACCGTCAGCCATTAGCATGGCTAAGTTAATATAACAATAATTAGAAAATTAGAAATTAGAAAAAACATTTGTAATGCGCCGTCATTACTCATTAGATTCATGGGCGCAGAAATGTACATGAGGCATCAAGGAGACCACCATATGCTTCTCTAAATAAATGAGTCTTCAAACTATTCTTAAACTTATCTGAGTCTGTTATATTCCTTAGTTCTGCAGGCAGTGCATTCCACAGTCGTGGCCCAGTAATAGCAAAGGCCCGGTCGCCAAAGGTCTTAGTTCTTGTACGTGGCTGTGTGAATGTGATCTGTCGTGAAGAGCGCAGTGTGCACTTTACATCACGCTGCTCCAGTAGCTCACACAGATATTCGGGAGCTTTGCCATGAGCTGCAAGGAAGGTCAGCCATAGTACTTTATAACAAACTCTCTGTTTCACAGGTAACCAATGTAGCTGCATTCGAACGTCAGAGATGTGTTCGTGACGACGCACACATGTTATCAGCCTTGCAGCACTATTTTGCACACGTTGCAGTCTATCGAGCTGGTACTCTGGTAAGCACTGATATAGTGCGTTGCAAAAATCCAGCCTAGAAATCACCAATGACTGGACGATTTGGCGAGTGGCAGTAAGTGTTTAATGTGATCTGATGCGGCGAATATTTCTCAACCAGAAATAGGATGACTGGCAAACTTTTCCAATTTGGGAGTCCATGTTGAGAGAACTGTCCAAAATAACGCCAATATTTCTTGCAGATGTTGTTGGTTGAATATTAGATTCTCCAATTGTTATTGGTTCAACATCAATATCACCACTACTCTGTGACGACACAAGGTAGACATACTCTGTCTTGTCATCGTTCAGTTTCAACCTGTGTATGACCATCCATGCACGTATCTCTGCTATGCATTTTTCTATCTTGGTTAATAACATGATTTTTGAGGGTGATAAGCTTTTTTAATGTCCCAACGTAGATGGCAGCATCCGCGGGGTGCTGGTATTCGTGCAGGGCCTATAAAAAATCCTATCACACGGAAAAAATCATGTTATTACTATTATTGTCACTTATCCACCGAATCTTGAAAACATATTTATTATTCATCTACAATCACAGCATAGGCCTACATGTCTACGCAGAGCCTAACCACCTTGCTAAATATGAGCTCACCCTTCTTCAGTCAGGTGTCAGCCTGCATAGTAGCCCAATAAACCAGAAACACTGCCTGCTGTCGGAAGTCAACAGTGTGTACACACAGATAGTCTAGCAGCCCTGAGAATCGGGCTGATAGCCAAATGTTATGCCTGCATAAAGTAGCAATAGGCGTGCAGCTGGGAGCCCAAAAGACGCTTATTTAAGGAGTTTAATGGTCATTTATGTACATGGCCACATCAAGGTTTATCTGAAAGGAAATTTTGTCTTCTTTCCGATGGTACCTGCTGTGGGTTAAAGACAGGTGGGGTGGTAATTAATTGGTGATTATGATAGCTCGGCCATTTTATGGCAAAGGACACCCAGGCACACCACAATTTGCAAAAGATTAAAAACAATTACCAATCAGTTCAGAATCATCTAGAGAAAAATATATTAAACTTTCCCTAAAATCCAATGGTTGAAGAAGCCTAATTTGCATAAATGTGTGAATATAATTAGCTGTGTATCACCGAAAACTATTTGGATTATCTAAAGTGAGCTATAATAATCGTATGTATTGTTTTTTTCATAATTCTATGGGTTAATTAAGGTATCTAATATTAAAGTGATGTACATTGTAATATAATGACTACAAATATTCACACGCAATCAGCTTTAATACCATGTACATACGACACACCTGGGTGCAGCGTCGTCTGAATCTGATTATGTTGAAATTTTACTTGCTGTTTCATTTTCACGTACTCGTACATCGTACTTTTGCAGCCTAAAATAAAAGTACATTTATATGTTATAATTATTATAGCATAGTTATGCAAGTTATCTTTCCAGCTTGATGACATATACAAAATGTAAAGTGCTGCGTACTTTTTCTCAACTATGCACTTGTTAATTATGATAGTTATCAAGCTAAAATTTAAACAATGATGCTTAATAATTTTAGAGATCCAAGAAGTATAAATTAACTAGTCAGCATATTGTTTTCTTGTTTAATAAACAAAATTGCTGTTGTAGAATAAATTTGCTGTTAAATAATAAATATTTTTATTGTGAATGTTTTTTTTGTTTTTTTGAGGGTTAGTGTCCTATATCCGGATCGTAATCTGGATCATCCCCAATTTTAATGGATTGGTCCTTGGGCCGAAACACACATCATTTCAAATTGCATGAAAAATCCGTGCGATCTGGATATAATTCTGATCGTAACCCAGATCATGGATTATAATCCGGATCCTGGATCTGAATCGTAATCCCGATCATCCCCAAAATTTAACAGATTGTGCCTTTGCCCGGGAGGCACCTCTGGCAAAAATTTCATGCAAATCCATTAATTACTTTTTACGTAATCCGATGAACGCACATTGAACATGGCCTTGGCCTTAAGTAGATTTGTTTTTTACTCCAGTTTCTGTCAATAATATTCATCAACTTTAAAATGGTTTTAATATCAAACAAAAATGCAAAAAACACCCAAGCATGACACAATTAATGTTTTTTTAGTAAAAATGGCTGCCATCTTGGATTTATGCCAATTGTGAAAAATATTAAATCACGCCAATCTGGCATACGACGGAAATAACATCGGTGGACCCTAAGGAAGCCAAAAGGTACTGTAAAACCTCAGAGTACCAGCCATTTTCATGTTAAATCAGCTTTGTGCGACTATTTTTGTTGTTAACGATTTATATATTTTTTTTTTAGGGTAGGTGTATTCAAACTGAAATTTCACCAATAACGCAGCCAGTGGCATCTCCCCAGTAAGCACAGCTGGAAAGAGCGGAAATTTTACTAGTAGATAGGCTATTTTTTATCCTTGTACATGAATGAGCATTAAAATCGAAATTTTGCCCCTCCATCTGCACGCCTACAATATTTTTTTTCTAGGAGGCCTAATCAAACCATAATGATATGAGTAAAATAAAATATGTTATTGTAAGATCAATGATGAAGATGGATCAGTGAATAATTGTCTAATATAATAATTATAATTAAATGTGTGTTCATTTCATCAATACCAACACACCTCTGAGTCTCTAATTTGTTGGACAAATTGAGCGAATTTGACAAAATAAAACAGTAAACATCATAACGTGGTTTTTTTCAATTAGGTGCCCATAATTCAAGGTTTATCGTTAACATCTTTAGGATAGAAACAGTTATTTTCGGGTTGAAACATATTAAATGTTTTCAGACTAGTTTTCCGGCCTGTCTGCCGCAGTTTGCATATGTAATTACAAACCGTACAAGGCCATTCATATGGTTTGAGGCTTAAGTCAACGCATTCGGTCGTTTCTCTCCATCGAAAATATTCAAAGTACAGCTTCGGCTCGGAGACCAACAGCTTCAAATAACCTGCTAAATCTTCTGTTGTCGCAAAATCAGCTGTGTCTATGTATGAATGCGGGGGTAGCATGTCCTTATATGGACCAAACCCTCTAACTATAGGTACAGTGTGGATGTCGTCTTGTAAAACTTTGAACACTTTCTCAGTGATGTAATGTTTGCACAACGTGTTCTCAAAGGCTAAGTAAAACTGGTAGCTGTTTAATAAATCACGCTTTATGGATGATTTTCCTGTTCCAAAATAACTCCTTCCTTCTGTGTTTGGAGGTTGTCTACCACATTTACCTATTATGTCAGCGGGAATGGATTCATTCAGTTTTCTGATATAATGCAATCGCAAGCTACGAGCATCATTACATTCACTAATTAGCGCCAAACATTTCCCATTCTTATCAGCGCTTATATTCTGCTTGATATTTTGTCGCCTATCTCTCGGTCTACACATCCCATAGGGTAGATGGATATCCGCATCCTCATGATATTCCGCTGATAAATTAAATACGTCACTTTTCTTATATGGGAAAGTATCGTTAGTCTTAGACAAGTATTCAGAATTGAAAAGTATCCAGTATTGATCTGCTTTATGAACTGATGGAAATGTCATATCTTGGGCTACCAGATCCCACATGACTGCGGAACTGGAATTAACTAAAGCTTTGTTCCTCGTGAATCTACAATCACATGGCGAAAATCCGACACCTGTGTCCTTACATGGTAAAGGTTCCTCGTTCGCATAGGTTTTCCAATTCCTGTCATGCATCTTACTCCAAAATAAAATCAAGACATCTAAAACTTCTGATATGGTTGATATTTCCTTCGCAATGTCATTATCCACAGTCAACTTTAAATCATTCTCGCCATATCTTTGTGGTGAGAAAGCTGGATGCTTTGGCTTGTTTCCCCCTAAAATATCTTCTATTGAAGTCCCGGAAAAACAGTAAATGACTCCACAGCAGATCATGACCAGCATGATGTAAAGACTTCTCTCTCCCATCATGATCTTTATACCTGGAACACATTGATGTTGTAACAGGGTATACAATACCACATGTATTTGCATAGTTATTTATCTGTTTATTTTGCAAGCATCATGATCTGATGATCAGTCATTCGTGCTAACAGTTCAGCCTATGTAGTATATAATTGAAATTACATATTACATGGACTGGACTGTTGGCAAGTGTCGTCAACAATATAAAGAACTATGCAAATGTCTGTGACTATTTCAAAGCCAAAAACTTTGCGGAGGTGGTGGATCAATATTAGTCCAGCATTGGTCCAATGTCGCGTGTTTGCCGTGGTGGTATATTTTGATGAAATTCATTGAGTGAAAAATTGTTTCATACATCATAATCAAATAAAATCAAGCTTGATCTTCCTACAAAACATGTGAGATATATAGTCCAGGCAATGAAGTGATCGTGGACCATTGGCAAAAATGTTAACAAAGGTATTTCAACGGAATTTGACTTAGTGGGGCTATGTAAAACCTCCTATAAAACCCCACCCGAATCCACCTTGGGGAAAGCCTCGTTTGCGGGTGAAATCCAAAATGGCCGCCATTAAACCAGTAATTGATGGAAATTTTTAATAAATCGCTCTCATTTGAGAACTAAACATCGTAGAGCCACATATAATATGTTTTTTTCGCACAACTTTTTTAAGGGATTCCATTTGTTTACATTTTATATTCATAAGAGGTCAACTGACGTCACAAACAAGGGCAAGGTCAAATAATTAGACCTAAAAATGTGAATAATTTGCATTTTTAAGTGAAAAATGCCTAAATATTTAATGGAATTAAAAGTTAGTGAATGTTTTTCAACATAATTTGACTCGGTGGGGCTAAGTAAAAACACACATAAAACCCCACCCGAATCCTCCTTGGAGAAAGCCTCGTTTTCGAGTAAAATCCAAAATGGCTGCTATTAAACCGGTAATTTATGTATTTAAAAAAAAATCGGTATCATTTGAGATCTAAACATCGTAGAGCCACATATAATATGTCTTTTCGTCCTAATTTTTTAAGGGCTTCTATTTGTTCACAATTAAAATTTATAAGAGGTGAAACTGAGGTCATTTTGAAGGTCAAGGTCAAAATAGACATTAGAAATGTGAATAATTTGCATTTTTAAGTGCACAATGCCAAAGTATTTAATTGACACAAATGTTAATAAATGCTTTTCAACATAATTTGACTCATTTGAGAACTAAAAATCGTAGAGCCACATATAATATGTTTTTTTCGCACAACTTTTTTTAAGGAATTCCATTTGTTTACATTTCATATTCATAAGAGGTCAACTGACGTCACAAACAAGGTCAAGGTCAAATAATAAGAGCTAAAAATGTGAATAATTTGCATTTTAAAGTGAAAAGTGCCTAAATATTTAATAGAAATAAATGTTAGTGAATGTTTTTCAACATAATTTGACTCGGTGGGGCTAAGTAAAAACACACATAAAACCCCACCCAAATCCTCCTTGGAAAAAGCCTCGTTTTCGAGTAAAATCCAAAATGGCCGGCATTAAACCAGTAATTTATGTATTTAAAAAAAAAATCGGTATCATTTGAGATCTAAACATCGTAGAGTCACATATATTATGTCTTTTCGCCCTAATTTTTTAAGGGATTCTATTTGTTCACAATTAAAATTTATAAGAGGTGAAACTGAGGTCATTTTAAAGGTCAAGGTCAAAATAGACATTAAAAATGTGAATAATTTGTATTTTTAAGTGCACAATGCCAAAGTATTTAATTGACACAAATGTTAATAAATGCTTTTCAACATAATTTGACTCATTTGAGAACTAAACATCGTAGAGCCACATATAATATGTTTTTTTCGCACAATTTTTTTTAAGGAATTCCATTTGTTTACATTTCATATTCATAAGAGGTCAACTGACGTCACAAACAAGGTCAAGGTCAAATAATAAGACCTAAAAATGTGAATAATTTGCATTTTTAAGTGAAAAGTGCCTAAATATTTAATGGAAATTAATGTTAGTGAATGTTTTTCAGCATAATTTGACTCGGCGGGGCTAAGTAAAAACACACATAAAACCCCACCCGAATCCTCCTGGGAAAAAGCCTCGTTTTCGAGTACAATCCAAAATGGCCGCCATTAAACCAGTAATTTATGTATTTAAAAAAAAATCGGTATCATTTCAGATCTAAACATCGTAGAGCCACATATAATATGTCTTTTCGCCCTAATTTTTTAAGGGCTTCCATTTGTTCACAATTAAAATTTATAAGAGGTGAAACTGAGGTCATTTTGAAGGTCAAGGTCAAATTAGACATTAAAAATGTCAAAACAACAAATGTTAAAACAACACATAAAACCCCACCCAAATCCTCCTCGGGGAAAGCCTTGTTTTCAGGTAAATACAAAATGGCCGCCATTAAACCAGTAATTTATTTATATTTTGAAAATCGCTATCATTTCAGAACAACTAAACATCGTAGAGCAACATATCATATGTCTTTTCGCTCTATTTTTTTCCGGGGATTCTATTTTTTCACATCTTAAATTCCTTAGAGGTCAAACTGAGTTCATTTTCAAGGTCAAATTAGACGTGATATATAAATAATTCACATTTTTTATATTCTCAAATGCCGAAAGATCCAAAATGGCCGCCGTTAAAGCAGTAATTTATGTATTTAAAAAAATCACAATCATTTAAAAACTAAACATCGTAGTCACATATAATATGTTTTTTCACACTATTTTTTTAGGGATTCTATTTGTTTACATTTTATATTCGGAAAAGGTCGAACTGAGGTTATTTCCCAGGTCAAATTAAGACTAAAAATATGAATAATTTGCATTTCTTCTGTGGACGAATGCGAAATATTTATTAGACAAAAATGTTAATAAATGTTCTTCAACATAATTAGCCTCTATGTGGCTATGTAAAAACACGCATAAAACTCCACCCGAATTCTCATTGGGATAAGCCTCGTTTTCGGGTAAAATCCAAAATGGTCCCCAGTTCGACCAGTGATTGATCAAAATTCTTATAACTTTAAACTAATCAACATAGTACTACATATGATATGTCTTTTCGCACAAAAATCTGGGATTCTATTTTTTCACATTTAAATTCCTAGGAGGTCAAGCTGATGTCATTTTCAAGATTAGGGTCAAATTAGACCTATAAATTGATAAAATCTGTTGCACAAATGCCATAAATTACAACCTGAGATACTTACTACTTTTATTTCATGGTAGTCCTATAAGTTGATAAATAATACTTTTCGACATGATTTAATGTTTTTAAATCTGAAGTTGACTGTTTCGTGGATTACTTGATCTCGAATGAAACTACGTATAACCTACCTACACTGGCTAGGATACTAATTTTATGGTTTAAACGTTTTACTCCGAGAAAGGTGGTTACTTCAATCATTATACAGTTTCCAATCCAGCTCTAAGCCAGAACTCATTATATTGGGACCGACGTCGACATAGATATTATGGTCCAGGAAAGTTAACCTAATACCTGGAACAAATTCGTAACAAGCTGAAAAATTCAGGAAAATTTGTTAGAAGTATGACAAGCAACATATCAAAAGTCCTAAGGTGTGCAGGGGTAGAAGTGTCCTAAATTTAGTTCAAAAGAGCGCACAAAGGTCAAGTTACAAAAAATCATATAATAGCAGGCTCCAAAACAATGATTCCGTGACCAACCTTTGGCAAGTGAGATATTTGTCAAAAAATAACCTTCTACGGCTCTTTAGAAAGGGTAGGCGGAATTTTGTAGAGCGCAAAATTCAAAATGGCCACCATCGATCACAAGTGAAAAGCAAGTATTCACTTATTTCATCCAGTGTCACCCTGTGGACCTGATTTTTTAATGTATTCAGGTAGAAAATGGATTTATGGAGGTCTCCACTTTTTATTTTAAAAGATGCATTTCGCGTTAGGTCGAAAAGCACAAAAATCCAAAATGGTCGCCAGCGGCCTTTTGAAAAAAATAGATTTGTACTTAAAAACCCCATAATCAAGTGTAATATGTCATTTCTGACTAATTTTGGGACGTAGAGGCCATTTATGTTCATCAAATTGCAATCATAAGCCTCTGTGACCTTCAAGCATCACACGAAGGTCACAAATGATCAGTATAGCAATTATATAGTGATTTTTTGACTAGTGGTCTAATAGTTACATGTGATACTGCAATATACTTTAATTTCGCGGGTAAGAATTTTCGGGCAAACCCGATTTTTTACCACATCCCGGTAATTTCACGCAAAAATATTTTTTGAAGTTTATTTTTTGGCTTGGAAACATAATTGTTATCTCGCAGTAACGACTGTCATCAACTAACTGGACTGGAGAGGGGGTGACCGACCATTGAGGTTAATGCACTGGACACGCTCTGCTCATTAACCCTATCAATCCAACAGGTTATCATTTAATTAATTATTATCCTGCTGCTGATTTACTAGGCCTACATGTACCGTTTCCGTGGAATAAGTATATATATTTGGCTTTAGTTTAATTTTTTTTTAAATGCTAATCGTATCTGTTTGATTGTGGGAATATAGAAATAGCTATATCTGTGCACATATTTGTGTAATGTTTGCATAGACATAGACATAGACATAGCATAGATCTGAGGGCAACTAGTAGTCCGGTAAGCAAAGTGCTAAGGTTCAACAAAATTGTCGGAGAAGGTTTCTCAGCGGATTTATGCTCATTGGCATGCCTAAAATGCATAAAAAAAGTCCCACACAATCCGTGCAGATGAAATGTCTCGAAATGGAAAAATCCAAGATGGCCGCCATTGCAATTTATAAAATTAAAAAAACTGTTTTTTATAGAAGTAACAAATACAAACTGATGTGTAATACATTTATTTGTACCAGGCATTGAATGATACATGTGATAAACGCATTTTCGATATTATGCCATTAAAAAAAGGATAAAAATGACTGCCAAATATGTCAAAAAGTCACATAATTAATAAGTCAATTGAAAAATCGGAACACAGTTTGAACAAATCTGTCGGAGACGGTTTTTCAGCGGATTTATATTCATTGGCATGCCTAAAGTGCATATACAAAAGTCCCAAACAATCCGCACATAGGAAATATTATAAAAGGGAAAAATCCAAGATGGTCGCTATCGCAATTTAGAAAATTAAAAAAACTTTTTTATAGAAGTAGCAAAGTCAAACTGATGTATAATAGACCTACATTTATTCGTTCTGACATTGATAGATAAATGTGATAATGTTCGATATTATGTCATTAAAAATGAATAAAAATGACCTCATAATATGTTAAAAACTCACATAATTGATACGTCAATTAAAAAGTCCGAACTTATGAAACCTTACATCATGAACATGTATGTAGTTTGTTATACCGTCAAATATTAGTGAACATTGTATCCAGCTGGCATGTGTTATCTGCAAAATAAAATTAATAACTAATCATCAATATCAGACACCTCATCCACACTTTGGCTATTTACACAAGTTGTGCCTTTGCACTGCCCACAAGCCAAGGTACATTCTAGTCCATGATTTTTTGCAAGAGCATGTATTTTTTTCCACAATTACCAGTACAATTACAACGAGCTAATTTGAGAAGTGATGCAGGTGCAGCAACATTGTCCATTCTCTGTAGTTTGAGCACATTCCCAAGACGCGTTTGGCATTGCTCCCAGTCCCATTCAACTAACTAACTCAAATGTAACGTATTCTGTTATTTTGTGGCGACATGAACAATTTTGCAAGGGACAATATACTACTTTTGGGAATTATTTTTATAAATACAATTACTACTATATGTTTGTCAAATTTAAACAATTTATCTTCCAAAAACTGCACCCACTCATGAGCAGTGACCTGTCTAAGACAAAAATTCAAGCTGGCGACATGCCAAAAATGTCATTTTTATAGCATTACAGTGGTCAAAAGCACATTTTTCTTGTCTAGGCTATGGATAACTATACATTTTCTGAAAGGTCTATGCATGACTTCAATGATAAAACTGGTTAAACATAAGTGGAGGTCACTACAAACGAGAACACTGCTGGGGTCACATGATTCTTGAAGTCGTGGGCTTTGCCCATATCTTTACCATGAAGGCATATATATAGTAGAATAACAACTTTTTTTTATGTGCTATCATTCTTAGCGATAACCTATATGAGTTTAGACACTTTCAATAGTTGATTTCTAACATTCCTAACATTATAAAAAGTAAAAATCTAGGGATGTGTGAATATGCGTTTGCTTAATATTAGCTTTCACTGCTCTGCAAAAAAAAGAGCATAAGGTACAGTATTTTAAATTTCTGTCCATTGAATTTTTCAACAGGAGGTCTATAATTTCGACATCTAAATTTACAGAGCAGAATTTAGAGTGCTGATGGCAGATTGATTAGATCATTTTCTGTTTCAATTTATTTTTAAGACATTCTGAAGTTAACTGATTTAACAAGTTTAAGGCTATAACAGTGGCGGATCCAGGGGGGGGGGGGGCTCTCCCCTATTTGTCGGCAAATACTTTAAAAAGTCCCCTAAATTGGCCAAAATTTACAAAAAAATCTTACAAGCCCACAAAACCCCGGGCACCCTCCCCCCTTTTTCAGATCCGCCACTGTATTATCAATGGTGGAGTTCCATTTCTGTATAAACTGATATAGAAGGCGCTGTAAAACAATATTGTTGAACAGGTCTTGTCCAGTAGGAATAGTTGGCTTTGTAGTCTGGGAGCCAAGTTTCAAAAAGCTGCTGGTTTTTGAGTTCGCTTGGCCCAAAAAGTGGCAAAGGTCTGATATGTGCATATGACAGGAAAATATCCCTGAAACATTAATAGGGTTGGTGTAGAAGTTGATCGTGGCAGCAAAGTTTTTAAAATCAGGGATGTTCAAGGGTACCCTCGAGCTACCAAGACTTTACATTTTTAACCCCAGGTTATTAAAAACCCAAACCACAATTGCTATGAACAATTTTTAAATCAGTGTCGTCCATATTTCTCTTTTATTAAAGATAAGATGACAAATTATTAGAGTTTTAATTTTTTCACACTAAACATAAATCCACCTTTAGAGCGCTGGAAGTCAATATTAAAAAAACAATTAACACAGCTCGTAGAATGTAATTTTGTCGATTCCTGTACATTTCTATGATTATGATTATGTTAATGTCTGTTGACTTCATTTGGTACATCGGCCATCTGATAACACTATATCAAATTAAAAAAATCTACCTTGTTGTGTGAAGGACTTGGACTTATGAGGTTAAAAGAGTGGATGGGGTACTCTCACAAGTTACATTTTTCGACCCCTGTAATAACATAGTCATCATTATTATGGTTATAAACAATTTTACTATCACTCTGGCCACATTTTGTCATTGGATATATCCAGGATGAAACAGATGTGAGGTTTAGAATTTTTTCATTAAATGTAAGCCCACCCTTAGGGCACTGAAAGTCAATATTTCAAAACAAACTTTAACACAGTTAGTAGTATGTAACTTTCCGTTTTCTGTACATTTGTATGATTATGAACATGCTAATGTCTGCTGACCTCATTTGATAAATCTGTCATGTGGTAGCACTATGTCAAATTATAAAAATCACCTTGTTGCATTAAGGACTTATGAGGTCAAAAGTCCAGATGGGGTACTCTCACTAGCTACATTTTGTCGACCCCTTGTAATAACAAAGTTGTCATTCTTATAGTTATAAACAGCTTTATTTCCACTCTTGCCACATCTTGTCATTGAATATACTCCGGACGAAACATATCTGAAGTTTAGATTTTTTTTCAGAAAACGTAGACCCACCCTTAGAGCGCTGAAAATCAATATTAAAAAAAATATTAAACACAGTTGGTTGTATGCACACGTTTCAATTTACTGTACATATGTATGATTATGAGCATGTTAATGTCTGCTGACCTCATATAATAAATCTGCCATCTGGTACAACTATGTCAAATTTTAAAAAACCTACCATGCTGCATTAAGGACTTATGAGATCAAAAGTCTGGATGAAGTATTCTTAGTTATATTTTTTCGACCACTTTGTATTAACAAAATCTTATTTTTTATAATAATAAACAGCTTCAATACCACTGTTGCCACATTGTGTCATTGAATACATTTCAAACGAAACATATATTATACAGTTTTGATATTTTTGACAAAATAAATCGAGGTCAACAGGTGCTGGGTATTTTAATATTTTCACTGTTCACCAAGCCCTAACATTTACGACTCTTATTTAAACTAGTCCTATGATAACTTCCTTAGTAGTAAAATAGGAACTAGACGATTTTGAGGACATAATAATATTTTTTTATTTTAATATATCTACAGGTGAAAGATAATAAAGTTAATTTGTATTTTTAGCTAATTTGTAAATAGTAAATCCAATTTTAACAACACCTAGAAGCGTATCTGGTGCAGCCACAATTGTGTTTGTCACAATGCCATCAGCCATATAGCTTCCTTTCTCAGAAATGTGTTGTCTTCACATGATCCTTTTTTCTCAGAAAATTCAAAAACAAATTGATAAACCACCTTTTGATATCAACAATTACACCCCAAGACTCTGTAATGCCCGAAATTTTTCAACATCTTGGATTAGTATCTTAGGTGGCATCAAGCAACATTTGTGGGGGGAGGACGTATCAAGGGTTAAACAAGTTCCTGAATATGTCATGTCATAACTAAAATCAACTGCAGCATATATTCCAGAAGCATATCATGTATATATATATATATATATATATATATATATATAATATATATCGATCGACAATTAATGTTTGACTCCTAAATGCAAGTCTTTTATGCTGAATCATATTTGCAGAATGTCCTGTTCCATTCACTTGGATAATTGACACTCAGCCAACGATATAAGTACTCTACTACTATCTGTATTATGCCTCTTCTCATTTAAATATGTTTTACTGGTCATTTAAATATGTTTTACTGGTGCATACCTTAAATTCGTAATGATGGCATCAGACATTACTTTTTTCGGACGTTTTTCTCAATATGTGGTTTTAATCTTTGCTGATCTTTGCTAATAAATGCTGCCTTCGAAAGTTTATCATGAGCAACGTCTTAAAACTCTAAACATTAGGAAAAGTCAGTGATTGTTCCTAGCTGTTTGCTGCTGGTTTGGAAGGACTTCTAGAATGTAACTCACTTCTCACTGATGTTCGCCATTATGTGCCCATAGTATCATATATTTTCTATATGTTAGAAGTACATATGCGTGTAACAGTACTATACTAACAATATAAATCTGTCATTAAAAATATTTGGCTAGTATTATTAAATTTTATCATGTACTATTCTAGTCTGAATATATTTATTTTTAACGTAACAACAAATTATCTGAAATATTACACAACATTTTAAATTATCAATTGCTACCATTGACACCCCTTTTAATAACTGATATATTGCTAACAATCTAAGTATATCAGCCTGTGGTTCCACACAATCCACAACACATTACTGACTGTGATGTAAGACAGATTTGTATACTATCTGGTGGTGAATAATGTCTTTAAAACACATTCGCCCAGTGCTCTAGCTGTGTTAAGTTCTTTTGAAATATCGTTTTTTAGCGATCTAAGAGTGGGTTTAAAACAATACAAATTTCACATGTGTTTCGTCCTGAATGTATTCAATGACAAAATGTGGGAAGAGTGGTAATAAAGCTGTTTATAACTATACAAATGAAGATTTTGTGGTCACATAGGGTCGTCAAAATGTAACTAGTGAGAGTACCCCATTCGTACCTTTGACCTCATAAATCCTTCATGCAACAAGATAACGTTTTTATAACTTGACATGCCGTAACCAGATCACAGATATACGAAATGAAGACAGACATTAGCATGATCATAATCATACACATGCAGAGCAAACAAAAGAGTTACATTGTACGAAATTTGTGATTTTTTTATTGGAAATTATGACTTTCGGCGATCTAAGGGTGGGTTCATGTTTTCTGAAAAATATTATTACTTCATCCGGAATGTATTCAATGACAATATGTGACAAGAGTGGTAATAAAGCTGTTTATAACTATAAAAATAGATACTATGTTATTACACGGGGTCGACAAAATGTAACAAGTACTAGTACCCCATCCGGACATTTGCCCTCACAAGTCCTTCATGCAACAAGATAAGTTTTTTTTCTAACTTGATATGGTGGAAACAGATGACAGATATACAAAATGAAGACAACAGACATTAGCATGCTCATAAACATAAACATACAGATCAAACGAAAGAGTTACATTCTACGAAACTTGTGATTTTTTTTATTTGAAATATTGACTTTCAGCGCTCTAGGGGTGGGTTCATATTTTTTTAAACATATCACAACTTCACATATGTTTCGTCTGGAATGTATTGAATGACAATTGAGTGGCAAGAATTGTAATACAACTGTTTATAGCTCTAAAAATAAAGATTATGATATTAGACGGGATCGACAAAATGTAAATAGTGAGAGTACCCCATCCGGACCTTTGACCTCATAAGTCCTTAGTGCAACAAGATAAAGTTTTGTCTAACTTGATACGGTGGAACCAAATGATAGATATACAAAATAAAGACAACAGACATTAGCATGCTCATAATCATACACATGCAGAGCAAACAAAAGAGCTATATATTCTACGAACTTTGTGATTTTTTTCTAATAATGACTTTCAGAGCTCTAAGGGTGGGCTCACGTTTTCTAAAAAGTATCATAACTTCACCTATGTATTGTCCGAAATGTATTTAATGACAAAATGTGGCAAGAGTGGTATTAAAGTTGCTTATAACTATAAAAATAAAAAATATCTTGTTACAATGGGTCAACAAAATGTACCTAGTGAAAGTACCCCATCCGGACCTTTGACCTCATAAGTCCTTCATGCAACAACTCATGGGTTGTCAAATGGGACATAGTGGTACCAGATGAGTGATGGACCAAAATGAGGTAAGCATACCTTTAAATGATCATAACCATGCAAATTTACAGGAAACGGAAAAGTTACATCTGCAGAACAAAACTACCTTTAATTTGGTATATTGACTTTCAGCGCGTAAAGGGTGGGTTTAATTTTATTGAAATATTTCAAAACTTTAGTTTTATGTCATTCTGTATGTAATAAAAGCAAACTAGGATTTGCAATGATTTGAAGATTGTTTAAAACCTTCGAGTTTTGAATTACCTGGTGTTTTAAAAAATGCAGTATTTAGGCTCGAGGCTACCCTTGAACATCCCTCATTTCAGGGACTTTGCTGCCACAGTAAAGTTCTACACCCACCCTAATGATGTCCTAGGGATATTTTCCTGTCATAAAAACAACTCAGACCTTTGCCACTTTTTGGGTCAAGCGAAGTGACACGTTACAGGACTTGGCTCCCAGACTATTAACCCTTATACAGAAATCGTGCCAATTTTGACCATTCAAGATTCACAATGGTCCGCGCTAATATATATTATGTTTTGTAACTGAACCTTGTTTTGTAACATATAAAAGTTTTGTTTTTGTTTTGATGCAATTCGACCAGACTCATTCCAAGTCCGATGAGTGACAGATTGTAACTGTGGAGCATTTTATGTTAAAGGCTAAATTCAAAATGGCCGCTATAAGAAAATAGTTGAAATATTTTCTAAAAAAATGTTTTCTGATTCGAATTTATCTTTGAATAGATGATGCCGCAGACCACCATTTGGAGTATCAGACAGGTCACAGCACTTGCTGATCAAACAAGAATCATTCAAGATTCCACTCGGTCATTATAAAAAATCTTGTTCAGAAAACATCATCAGACAAATTGGGTAGGTGCTGTGACCGGAGTGATTGTTCGCTTGTAACTGGCGGTTGATGACTTACCACTATCCTGCACGTTTGTAGAGGAGTCATGCGTGTAGGCCTAATAGACAACAGTGCTGTTTTAGAGAAGCCACATAAAAAAAGATCCTATAGACAATAGTATGGTGTATTCAATCAATCCTAGATAGTAAATGTCAGCCTTTTTTATTTGATCCTTTTTATTTGATACTACTATTTCAAAATAGTATTTGGATTGGTATGTCCAATATGCGAAGTGTACCATGCAACACTATAGGATAGTCTATGAACAAATGAATTATGTCCCTTTTTATCTTTGATGTTTGCTTCCCTGTCAAGTGACCTCACCGTGTCAACAGACTAATATATCAGCATAATAATGATATTGTAAAGAGGTAGATAACAAACAGGTATGACTACCGCATCAAAAAATCACACGCGCAGAATGAGAACTCTATTATAATGGTTCATGGCAATATCACGAGTTATATTATTTTAATAGGCTAAAATTGACCAATTTACACAATAATTATTTCCTATAATTTATTCTCCATAATTCAAAATCTTTTTTTTTGTAATCAAAGTCATTTACTCAATAGCTAATAAATAAATTGGTAGTGCACTGGTGTAGGCCTACACAACCAACTTTACAAGCGGCAATTGCTCATTCCCAGATAACATGAAGCATTATGACCAGTTGCTTACGTCTAACGAATCAACGATACATTACGTACCTGTTGTTTGATGTGACCAGTTTATCAAGCCCATGTTCAGTGACGATTTTGTGTCAAGTAATCGATTATATTGAAAATTTGTAAAAAATTGACTCGAAGGTAAGCGATTTTTTAGCATATCAATAGTACATAGTAGAATGCTCTTTTGTGGTATGCAATATACCTATGATACACCTCTTTTATCAAGGCATTTAAGGAATTATTATCGTCAAAACCCTTCTGTGATTTTGATTTTGACATAAATGGCAGATATTCTAAGGTAGAGCTGGGACAGTCAAATGTGGGGGAGTTGGGACACTTTGGGAGAGTTGGGTCATGATCATGGGGCATAGGTCATGGCTCAACTTTCCCAAAAGGGAGGGTTGGGCCACTATGTGTGAGAGTTGGGCCATGAGAATTTGCTTTATCCATGATTATAGTGATTAAGATGCTTATAATTTAATTGTTCCTGTTATATTCTTGTGTTATGTCTAGTTTGACGTATCTGTACCGACATACTCTATGTGACCCAACTTTCCCAGGCAAGTCTCTCCGAACATGGCCCAAGTTTCCCCATTCCTTGGGAGAGTTGGGTCAGGAGAACATCTTTTTTTAATCGCATTTTTGTTCCTATGCAACTGATAAATTGAATGTTTTAATCTATAAGGTAACTGTCTAATTTATACGAGACATTTACAAAGCCATATAAAAATCGTATAGTCGGATGGTCAACATGGTTGGGATTGAAAAGTCTGGTATTGCAAGGTTGTTGTCCTCTGAATGACTTTGGGCATTTTATTCTATAAGGAAAATTGCACAGAACATCCAAACTCAGCTCAAATAAAAGCTTGCATCAGCGTGTGGGTAGATTAGGCATATCCCTGTCAAATATTCCACTGAGCAAAGTCATCAAAGGGTTAAAGTAGATGTTAAAAGGTCAATTTCAACGTTTGAAAGAGTAAAAAATAATAAAAATTGTATAGAACATTTATGTTTAGCTCGAATGAAAGCTCTCATCGTCGTTTGAACACATAACACATGACCAAGACGTCAAGGTAAGGGTCTGCTATTATAGGTATTCAAATGAAGTGGAAAGAGCTAACTAATACATTGAAAGCCATGACTCCACATACGCGTGATGCGTGAAGCGTGATGCGTGTTCACCGAAATCATTGAAAATAGAAAGAACGACTCCACATGCACGTCATGCGTGATGCGTATTCGTTTTGGGCTGGCGTATTCACCGCTCTGGTAGCGGTCAACACGCATCACGCGAGCCCACCATGACGTCATTTTATAGATTATCCCGGATACCCCCAAGATCCTTGCATGGGATCCAGGGCCAACCACCTCAAACATAGGCCCAAAGAATCTATAGATTCCTCGATAGGGCCCTATAGCAACAAAACGTTGCATTGGCATTTATCGTTTCTCTTGCACGATTGACTTTAGCTGGTAATGACGCTATCTGAAACAGGATCTCTCTCAACTGCTCCCTGGTCATCCGAAAATATGGATAGAAACGTTTTGAATCCAATTCCAATTATTGTACTAGATTAGGCCTATAGGCCTAATAAACGCCATATATTTTTCTTTGATTGATTAAATCATGGATCCACAACATGTGTGTTCAACGTTTTCTTTTCATTTATGTAGGCCATGCACACAGTCTGTTAGGTTTAATCGTCATCCTAAATTTCGCTCATCAAACGTTTATATAAAGATCAATAAGGTGCCATTTCCCTTGTGTGTATAATAGCCACAGGAGATCCGCACTTGTTGGCTCCTTCAGCAAGAATAACTTTGACGCATCACGCTTCACATTTTGACGTACATGTGGAGTCGTGCAATACGCATCACGCTTCACGCATCACGCGCATGTGGAGTCTTAGCTTAAGCCACGACTCCACATATGCGTGATGCGTGAAGCTTGATGCGTGATGCGTGTTCACCGAAATCATTGAAAATAGAAAGAGCGACTCCACATGCACGTCATGCGTGATGCGTGATGCGTATTTGTTTTGGTCTCGCGTATTCACCGCTCTGGGAGCGGTCAATCGCATCACGCGAGCCTACAATGATGTCATTTTATAGATTCTCCCGGGTACCCCTAAATCCTTGCATGTGATCCAGGGACAACCACCTCAAACATAGGCCCATGGAGTCTATAGATTCCTCGATAGGCCCTATAGCAACAAAACGTTGCCTTGGCATTTATCGTTTCTCTTGCACGATTGACTCCAGCTGGTAATGACGCTATCTGAAACAGGATCTCTCTGAACTGCTCCCTGGTCATCCGAAAATATGGATAGAAACGTTCTGAATACAATTCTAATTATTGCACTAGATTAGGCCTATCGGCCTAATAAACGCCATATATGCTTTTCTTTGATTGATTATGTCATGGATCCACCACATGATTGTGTGTTCAACGTTTTCTTTTCATGTAGGCCCCTATAGGTAGGCCATGCACACAGTCTGTTAAGTTTAATCGTAATCCTAAATTTCGCTCTACAAACGTTAAAGCTACAGTCACACTGGGACGCGGATTAACACGCTGCCCGCGGACTGAGCAAAATAGCCGAAATCGGCAATCCGCGCCAGACCGTTCCCAATCGCGTGCTTTAATCCGCGCGGTGTGCCTACACACCTAGACGGACGAAAAATAGCGTACGCATACCATAGAAATCGTCTGTGAGCGTCTGAATCGTGTATGCGCGTGGATGAGTGCACACGTACCGTAGGTGGCGTACACATACCGCACGCGGTGTGCGTACACCACCTACGTTACGTGTACACTCACGCACGCTTCCTACGGTGTATCTACACTTAAGCTATAGTCCCACTGGCGGAAAAACACATCACGCCACTACACGACCTATTGCGGTGCAACTTTTTGCGGTGAGCCGTGAAATGTCGTGAATAGTCGTGAATAGACGTTAAGGACGCCCTAGGTCCTACTGGATCTGCTAAGAACCGCCCTCGGACACCACTAACCGCAAAACGATCACGCCCGCTGAAATTTTTTTGAACTAATACAATTTTTTTTTAAACTTTGCAGTGCAATTACACCGAGAATCATCCGCGCTGGGCGTGATGACGACCAATGACGCTCAAGCACGCTGTTACACGGCCCGAGAGGTGGGCACGCCTGATGACGGAATCCGCAACCAGCCACACGCTATATGACGGCCCATATACACTGCATGGCGGCGGGCGTACACGATCCGCGACTATCAGGGCGGTGCAACTACGACATTAGGCGCCGTAGGACGTCATATGACGCCCTTTGACGCCCTTTCACTACAGAGTTCGCCGTGGTACGTTTTGAGGCGGCTTATTCCGCCACGATACGACATGAGACGCCACGAGACATGAGACGCCTGGACACGACATTTTTAATTATTATTTTGGAGGTGGGGGTCTGCGTTATAAAAGAGGGCGGTTGGGCTCACTGGTCATTGGCGTCTTTGACCTTATACCATCTGCATACAGTTGCTCTAGATCTCTAACAATGGATGTCCTGCGATACCACGCTCGCCGCATGCATCTCATGGCTTGGCAGTTACATTTAGCTGAGCAACAGAGAGCGACTGCCGTGCAGATGGCTTGTCATCGCCGCCGTCAGGAGCAGTTGGCTAGAAGACACAGGCGGTCGGTGTGGGTACGCAAGTGGTTGCAGAGGCGAGACCAGCTGGGTGCCTACAAGGGCCTGATGCGTGAATTTAATGCAGAGGACATGCGAGGGTTCAAAAACTTCATACGCATGGATGTTGTGTTGCTCCAGGATATCTACGAGAGGTTGTTTGACCGGCTCAAGAAGGCTGATACCAACTTCCGAAAGGCCCTGTCTCCTGGCTTGAAGTTGGTCCTCACACTCAGGCATCTGGCTACAGGGGACAGCTACCACTCTCTCATATATATGTTCAGGGTGACACACAACACTATTTCCAAGTTCGTGCCGGAAGTGTGCCAGGCCATCGTCGATGAGTTTGCGGAGGAGGTCATCTCAAGCCCCACAACCCCAGGTGAATGGCGTGCTATTGCGGACCAGTTCAGTAGCAGGTGGCAGTTCCACCAGTGCGTCGGAGCTCTGGATGGCAAGCATATTGCCATCAGATACCCCAGAGGCGAAGGCTCTGTATATTACAATTACAAGGGCTTCCACTCGGTCATCCTGCTCGCACTGGTTGACGCAGACTACAAATTCACCTGGGTGGAGGTGGGCAGCAACGGCTCTGCTGGCAATGCTCAGATCTTCAACGTGAGCGAGTTGGAGGAGATGATAGAGGAGAACAGCATTGACTTCCTTGCTGCAGAACCACTCCCAGGAGATGACAGATACATGCCCTTCTAAATTGCTGCAGATTACGCCTTCGCCCTGAACCCTTGGCTGATAAAGAGAGAGACCAGGAGGATGCAGGCCATAACGTTATCCCAGGGTCATGGAGGGGGAACAATGATCTGTTGGCTGACGAGAGGAGAGTCGGCGGGAGCCGGGACACGAGGGCGGCCAGACTGCAGCGTGAATATTTGACAGCTTACTACTCATCCCCAGTCGGTGCTGTCCCACTATAATAGTGACCAGTGATTATTATTTTGAATTAAGATCTTGTGACCACTCAGTTGTGTGCAGCCTCTTACACTTAAGCAATCCTGGATCGCATGTGGACTAAGACAAGGGATAATTTGTCTTCAGTTACCGGGTTAGTATCTGTTTTGAGGTGGATTGCGTCTTTTAGTATGATCATGGTGACGGTGTCCATGTGCATGGCTTGACGTCTGGATAATGCGCATCTACTGGCGGATTGAAACTGCCAGTGATTTCGAATGGATGCAATAAAGTTAAAATGTATAATATTTTTTGTATTTATTTTGCAAGTCTAATTGTTCTGTTGCGTGATATTCATCTTTTATTGGAATGCAGTTGACGCATGGTCGTGGAATCTGACGTGCTCATGTTTGGACCAAGAACAATAGATCAATAAAATAGTGGCTCAGTTTTTCATTACACAAGATCGATATATCACCGCCGCATTCAGTTGTTCTTAAAATGAAGGGGTAGAATATCATACTTGGTTCCCACTTTTTTATCAATGTTATTATATCAGAACTTATTAGCAATGCTGTATCTCTCGTGTAGAATGCCTTGGTGTAGGCCTAAGTCATCTCTTCCGCTTTCATCCATGTTCCTCCTGTTGTCTCAATTTATTGATCCATGTTTACAATATGGTGCACATCATGTTTCTCCCATCAAGTAGTGATGCATGAAAAATGGTACAATATGTGTCTCGACAATGTGTCAGTTGGTATCTGTAGGCTACACGTGGGTGTGGTACTAATTATTTAGTTTAGTGCATGGTTTGACTGTTAGGCCTGTCTAAATAGAAAGAAATAAGGCATACTGTTGTATATTTTGCACCTATATTGCTTATGGTTCACGAGTAATCGTTTTTCACAGTGGTCGATGGACACAGAATTTAAGTGACGACCAGACTCTGTTATATTATACAGATTATACAGAGAGAATGAACTACATTAAGTACCCAACAAACAAAAATAATCTGTATAACATTTGTACAATGTAGGTCCAACGTCGAAGATCTATGAGAGACAGCGACTGTGCTAACTGCTGTCAGATATGTAGGCGTGAAACACATACAAACATGTTCTTAGGTTTAGCATGTTTAGGCTATTAATATTCCATAACAAAAGTAGATTATGTTTTAGCCTATTGTTTATGAATTCATATCTATCATCCAGAAAAATAAGTAGGCATAGCACAGACTGTATGCATAGGAGCCTACTACATAGTTCTACCCAGCAAACAAAACATTTGCATAAAATTTGTACAATGTAACTTCGCCGTTGGGCCGACGTTGTACAAACGTTATACAAATGTTTGTGTTTACTGGGTAAGCCCGGGGCTAGGCTAAACTGATTAACATCACCATGTGTTGACCAAATGTTATCAGTTGGCCTGTAGGCCCTAGCATAAGAATATTAGAGTAATCTAACTGGTGTGATCAGAAAGGATGCTTTATGTGATGTGGCCCGAGGTTGGTGCTTGGTAGCTCAATTGCCGAAGAAGAAAAAGAAGGCACACGATTACAATAGGCATTTTTAAACGAAAAAAATATAATTACAACAAATATAATAAATACAAAATTACCCTCCCGCATCGTCAAAATACTGGCCACCTCAACAAAATACTAGGGCCAGTAATATTATCCAGGCCCTGTATACAGGTATACTCTTACTTATGTATTTTCTTGAGATGACTGTCTATCAAAAGGTCTGGTACTCGCGGACGACAATGTCGACTGGCTTTGAAAATGTAGTTTTGTGTAATGACAGAAGCTACCGTAGATGTGACATTATATTTTATTTAAGATATAGGATTCTGTCGATCATGTCGATTCATAACGAATGCATTTCACATTGTAACTATAGCCTAGACATTCCGTCTTTGGCGCGTAGGCATATTGTAGTGAAAGTTAACATTCAACTAGAAATAGAGTTATTAAACAAATTGAAAAAAAACGCTGATGAGGAAGTAAACTTTTCGTGTAAAAGTCCAATATATTTAAATACTGGATATACAATATGTTTTATATTAACTTACCGAAGCTCCTCAGAAGAAAAAATATCGACCGATGATCACATCTATTATCATGATCATATTACTTATGACAATAGTCCTTGTCCTGTTAAATATCACAATATCTCAGCAAACATGAGACGTTGGCCTGACGTTGGTTTATTGTTGGGCCAACGTCGTAGACGGTGGGCCAATAGTAAACCAACGTTGGGCCAACGTCTCACGCTTGCTGGGATTGTGTACATATTATGCCTTGTGTGAATAGGCCTAAGCATGTTTTATCGTGTGTAATCTTTTGGCAGTATGTGTGTTCATATAACTATAAGTGTGACAGTGTGGAACACGAATTTACAATAAAATGTTAAATTTTTTAGCTGTAGGGTAGTGTAGATTGGACATGTGAGCCATATGGCGACCATTGTACAATATGGCCGCCAAAATAGTGAAGCAGATATGCGTAACAGCATTAACGATATGACAGGAGCATAATTATTTTTTGGCGCACATGTGCAATAGGCAGAAGACGATCAAATTTTGTTTGAGACTCCCATGGCTTTTCACAACGGCATCCGTGGGGGAGGAGAAGGAGGAAGAGGAGTAGGTAAAGGAGGAGGAGGAGGAAGAGAAGGGAGAGGAGGAGGAGGTGGGTGAGGGGTGGAGACATATTGCTTTACCTCTCACAGCTCAGTTGTTCGTCCGATCAGTTTTGTGTCTGTGCGTTCTCTTCGTTTATTGAGCAGGCGGTCAAACACGAGACGTTGATCCAATGCCGGGCTATTGTTGGCCCACCGTCTATGCCGCTGAGCCAACATTAGCCCAGTATTGGGGGACCGTGTCTTGTCCGACGCCACGCTGGATGGCCAACAATAACCCAGCCTTTTTGTTTGATTTCAATAGGCCTAAAATTCTGAAGAACAAACAAAAGACAGCAACCAGCCATACTGGCACCTTAGAGTACGGGTACCCAACAAGCTTTTGTGCTGACTAACGTTGGTCCATTGTCAGCCACGTTGGCTCAGAATTAGCCCAATATTGTTTCAACGTCTCGTGTTTGCTGGGTATAATGAAGGGAGATGTCACAACATTTTTATACTTCATGCGGGGCCACTGGCGACGACGTTGGACCAACATTAAAACAACATAGGGTCAAAGTTTGTTCAATCAGCCACTCTCTAGAAATCATAATAGTGTATAAAGAATCAGAATGCTGAGAGTGTAGTTTCGAAATTGGGGATGATTAGGCAGGCCTACAACCCAAGATCTAACATATTTTATGCGGAAGAATTCTGTTCATTTGAACAGGCCCAGCAAACACGAGGCGTTGAACCAGTGCTGGTTTGATGTTGGGCCAGCGTTGCAGATTGTGGCCCAGCATTAGACCAGCATTGGGTCAACGTCGTGTTTGCTGGGAGTATTGACAAGTCTTTCGCACCAAAACGGAATAATAAATTCCGCTTAATACATAGTCTCTACTGTCCACAGGAGCCATTTAATAATAATAATTACAAAGGCCATTGACACTACATCTATTAGCTATAAACCTATATGGTTATGCTGCTGGAGGGGAGACATCTCCAGTTTTTTGTTCACAAAAAAACTAGACCCTTCTAGTTAATATAGATATATATTTATTGACGACGGGAAGTATGTTTATACTTAAGTGACAACCAACGTAGCCAAGGTGTTATCAAATTTTGTACAGCTTTTTACTGTGCAATTATTGATTAAATCACATGACCGTGTATTAGTAATATAGGCTTGACGTAGGAAATTGTCAATCCAAATATTTTAATAGGAATTAACGAAAATAGAAGGCAGGTTGATTATTCTGCAATCACAAACATCCCCGTATCCCGGTTATACTGATACTCTTTTAAACATATTTTTTATCTTTGTCCATATTTTACAGAGAGTTCTGGTGTTCAAATCAATGATTTATTAAATTTTGGGCCGCATCTACTAAATCATTATCTGCAAAACTTTCATTCGAAAACTTGCCATATGCAATGTACTGAGCTAGGCCGAGTTCAATTTTCATATTTTCTGAATAAATAGACTTGGCCTACATACCTGTTTACCATGCTGTCACCAGCGCCCCACTCACCTGATCAGGCAGACAGGGAGTGATTGCTCTGGTCACAGAATGCTCTATGTTACACGCGTCACCATTGAAATAGCTGCGCTCGCTATTATTATTTATGAGCTGTACTGATCTGCTAAAGAAGGTTCACGTGTAAATTATTATTAAATGATGGGGCTTTACGCAAACTTTGTACACACAGGCCTACAGGCTATACTATATGATGGGCCAGGAGAACCACCTGAGGACATAGACTTGGCCGAAGGCTCTTATTATTGGCATTTTAGTTTTTAATTTGGCATCCACTTGTTTTTATATAATTTTTAAATAATTTGTGTGTATTCGAATCTGCCGGACAACATTATCCATTTTGTGTATATCACATTCAAACTTACAAAAAACTAGAAAAGGAGTTCCCGAACTCCGAGGCCCGGCTTGAGGCTGTATGAGTGCTACAGAAAAAAATCGCCTTATATCTTTTGTAAAGATAACTGTATTGGTCTTCCTCATGGGCAAGAATCCTAAATGTCCAGGATATAATTAAGGAAAAGACCAAGGAGAGAAGTTAAAATATATAATTATCTTCAACGCTTATTCATTCCACCACCATCGCCGGTTCTGGCCAATATCCATTCTATACTTGCCATTGCAGCACGTTGGATCTTGCTTTGTAAAGAAAACCTCGAGAAAAAAATCGATTATATCACGTATTAGGCTGTCTATAGTTCTCTATCTGACAGCGTTCCAGTCACTGAACACGGTCAATGGACACCTAGCAAACACCAGGCCAATGTTCGTATCAAGTTGAGCCAGCGTCAACTAACATTAAAACAACATTGACTCAACGTCTCTTTTCCTGGCAGAATTTTGCCACCTGTCTACTTGGTACTTCGTCACATATCCCTCCTTTCTTGTCTTGTCCAGTATACACGCGAAATCTAGCAAATGCTGATTTAATGTTAGCCTATTGTCTGAGATGATGGTCCAATGTCACAAAATGGGGATTTCCATCCTATTCGCTCCGTAAACCGCATACAAGTCGCTCCTATAGGAGCGATTTGTATACGGATGGTTTACGCAGTACGGTATACGCAATACGCGATACGCACACATGGAATGACTTTCCCTAGTTTACTACTGAAAAAACTTGATTGAAACGCATTACGGAATACGGAATACGGATAACGCTATACGCGTACATGGAAAGCTAGCTTAATACAAAAAGAAAATAATTAAAAGTTACATTAATAACAGTAAATTGCTAGTGTATCCACTGTTTATTGATTATTGTACGCTAAGTTTTATCCTGTATTTTACAAAGTCTACTTTAACAGTGTTAAATAATCATGATAATACTCATGCATGTATTAATTACATCAAAATAGACTGAAAATTAAAATTATATATATATCAAAAACCCTGTAACTTACTATCGAGCCGTCATGTAGAAAGGACATTTGTAAATAATCAACTGATCTGGTGTTTTTAAAATTGCCTCCGCATCCGCCACAAATAACACACCGAGGTTATTGTTCTGTCTCCTTTGTGGCGTGTTTTTAAATGTTTTGGAAATCTAAGAAGCTATAAGACACTATCTGCTTAAATGAGCTTAACTGAAATTAAAATTCTTCCGTTTAAAATCTATTTGATCTTGGGTTGTAGGCCTGCCTAATCATGTCCAATTGCGAAACTATGCCGTATCCCTACAT